>SJYT01010632.1:150752-175138 GCA_006410635.1 Cephalophus harveyi | reverse complement strand
CTCCAGTAGCATATTGGGCACCTACTGACCTGGGGAGTTCCTCTTTCAGTATCCTATCATTTTGCCTTTTCATAGTGTTCATGGGGTTCTCAAGGCAAGAATACTGAAGTGGTTTGCCATTCCCTTCTCCAGTGGACCACATTCTGTCAGACCTCTCCACCATGACCCGCCCGTCTTGGGTTGCCCCATGGGCATGGCTTGGTTTCATTGAGTTAGACAAGGCTGTGGTCCTAGTGTGATTAGATTGACTAGTTTTCTCTGAGTATGGTTTCAGTGTGTCTGCCCTCTGATGCCCTCTTGCAACACCTACCATCTTACTTGGGTTTCTCTTACCTTGGGCGTGGTGTATCTCTTCACAGCTGCTCCAGCAAAGCACAGCAAAGACTGTCATCATCTCCCAAAAATATCACCTGTAGGGCTATATCACTAAATATCTCCATAACTTGCCACCACAGCAACCACTGCCCATATAATGGCAAAAATAAAACCAAGAACCAAAAACCTGAATTCCTCTTCCAGACCACATAGTATCACTCGGGAATACAAGCCCTTGATTCTTGTTCCCAGTAATGTTTCTTAGAACAAGGCCCTAGAATGGCTACATAGACCCCAAAAAGAAGTTTGTCTTGTTATTTTTGAACTTAATCCCTTTGGGGCTGAAAGTGATAGCAAAGAAGAATGGTCATTATTCCTTTTACTCTTTAAGGAAAAAATGGCTTGCTTCACCCACCTGGGCATAAGAGGTGGCTCAAAGTGAGTGATAAGCAGCACTATTCTTGGAGATAACGCAAGCCTTCTGGCTCCCACTCAATAGAATCCAATTGGGCTTGATGCTGAGGTGACATGGGCACCACTTCAACTCTATAAGTGTGCCATTTGTATAGCTTTGTTGTGAGACAGAGAGACAGGATACCTGAGCTGCTATGGAAGTATACTTGGGTAAGTCGCTTGCCATGGTCCCAGGTCCGGTGCATAATTTTAGGGAAAAAAATGAGACATTTTTGAATGTTCACTTTCACTAGATTAGAAAGATGCTACTTTCAATTTTACAAAAACCACTGAAGCATTTTGCTCAATACTGAACCCACACTGACTTATTTTTGCAAAAGACTACCTTACCATGTAATGCATTTTAACTGTGCAAAGGATATCAGGGAGTTCTGTTCCTTCTTTCATTATTTTGTGTTTTTTAAAATGCAGCACTCAATGTAGAAATCACTGTGAACACAAAGTTTACCTTCTCCTGACAGTACCAATATATTCAGCTTTATTTTTTTTAAAGAAGCAAGCTTCTGTCAATTGGAAATAAAGTCTTAACCATTAAATTATTGGGAAAAAAATACCAGATATAACTGAGAAGACCAAACTTTGAATTTTCCTTACATATTATGTATGGAAATTCCAGAAGCCTAGGAGTCAGAAGCATATAACTTTTATTGAACTAATGAGATCTCTGTACTAACTTCTCCCTTTGAGGCAAATGACCAAAATTAGAAGTGACACTCATATCCCAGAGCTTGGTACAATGCCTAGCATTCATGCATGCATTTATTCATCCATCCTTACATTCATTCAACAAATACTTATTGAGCACATTCTTTTTCAAGTGCCTGATAATGGGAATACAGCAGTGAAAAAGAAAGGTCCTTGTCCTCATGAACTTAAAGTCTAGCAAATGGTACATGTCTGATAAATGAAACAAATTTATTCATTTACCTATAGTTGAAAAGCTAATTTCTAAAGAATGCCCTAATTTCTGTGTGCACACACAAGCATGTGTGCGATCATAATGGTGTTTAGAACTAAAGAGAGGAAGCAGACACCTGGGTGGGGGTGTATTTCACATGCCTACTCTTCTAATCTCCTACACCTATGTCACTGACAGTTTTAGTAGTAAATGTAACCCCTGATGGTAACCTATGATAATAATCCTTAATGATCACTATATTCTGATTAAGACAGGAAAGAGAACACAGACTTTTTTTTTTTTTTTTTTTGACAAGAGTTGGGAGAAAAAGTGGTTCTAAGTAGCCTTAAATGGAATCCTCTCAGAGTCAGTATGGAGTATTAGTTTCCAAAGAACAGGGGATATAGAGTCAAAACTCCTGGATTTGAATCTCGGCTGTCATATGAATCTGGACACCTCCCCAAGCCTCAACTTAACATCTAAAATGGAGACAATAATAATGGTTTAGCAGGGTTCTGAGAATTAAATAAAACAATGCATATAGATCATTTACCACAAGGCCCAATACATAGCTCTCAGTAAAAATAGTGGTAGTAGTAGTTGCTGTTGTAATTGTGTTATGCTTATTTCACACCATTTCAGTTAGCTAATTTATGATAACCTATTCACACACACACACACACACACACACATGAATTAGGCCAGAGTTGGCAAGTCAGCCATGATGGATTCATAGTTGCTGTCTGGGATAATTTGTAGAGAAGGATCCTGAGATTGCACTGAGAGTCAACCCTTAAATGTAGCATGATTGATGAGTAATGTCTATCATGGGCTTAGATTATTAATAGTAAGTGATAGCTTACATGTAATATAGTTGGCATCTATGCCCTTAAGTCTTCTGGAAAGAAAGGATAGATCATTAGCACTTTGGTATGATTTTTAGTCTGTCTGTTTTCTTTTATTCTTGGAGCATACTTATGCTTTCTGAGTTTTAGTGATTATTGTGGAATTTTAAAACAAGTCTTAGGTTTCAATTAAATAAATTCCCAACATTAAGAAGCAAATAAGAGATTTGGTTGGGACAACAGCATTGATTTTCTGAAATTATATCACATGAGAAAACAACCTGCTTTACTCTTGCTTAAGCTGCAGCTTAATTTTTGTGATTCCATAAATTTGACTTAGACAAATGAACAAACTATCAAACAGATACCATTGTATATTCATACAATGAAATACTAATCAGCAATTTCAAATGAAGGAATTACTGAGACACAAAACAATATGAATAAATTTTGCAGATATTTTGCTAAGAGAAAAAAATGCCAGACACAAAAGAATATATACTATATAATTCTATTTTTATATACATAAATTTCGAAAACATGAAAACCTACTCCATGTGGCAGTTCCAAACTTCAATGTACAACAAAATCACCTGAAAAGCTTGTTAAAATCAGGATTTCTCATTCTGCTGGTTTAGGGTGGTGCCTAAGAATTTGCATTTTGAACAAGTTCCCAGGTGATTCTGAAGCTGTTAGTCCTGGGTCCACACTTTAAAAATCACAGATATACTGTGATAGAAGTCGAAACAGTAGTTACCTTGGGAGGGGGGGGCGGGGTTTGCTGGTGTTGACTTGAAAAAGGCATAAAAGAACTTTCTGAGATGATGGAAATGTCCTATATCTTGACCTGGGTCATGATCACGTAAGTGTATACATAGGTAAAATACTACCCAGCTTATTCTTTGGATTTGCATCTTTTACTGCATGTAAGTTGTACTTTTCATTAGAGGGAAGAACATGAGCTTTAGAATCAAACAAATGAAGTTCAAATTCCCAGCTCTACCACTTACCAATTCTGTGAATATTAGCAAAGTATTTCATTTACCCAAGCCTTACTATTTTCATATATAAAATAGGGTCCATGATAGTACTGCCTGAAAAGGTTATGAGAATTCAATGAGATACTTAATGTAAGGTGCTGAATAGAATGCTTGGCATAAATTCTATAAATGTTTGCTCTTATTTTTAGACAAGAATCTAAGTTATAAGAATCAAATAGGGCAAAAGAGACACAGATGTATAGAACAGTCTATTGGATTCTGTGGGAGAGGGCGAGGGTGGGATGATTTGGGAGAATGGCATTGAAACATGTATAATATCATATATGAAATGAATCACCAGTCTAGGTTCGATGCATGACACAGGATGCTTGGGGCTGGTGCACTGGGACGACCCAGAGGGATGGTACCAGGAGGGAGGAGGGAGGGGGGTTCAGGATGGGGAACACGTGTATACCTGTGGTGGATTCATGTTGATGTATGGCAAAACCAATACAATATTGTAAAATAATTAACCTCCAATTAAAATAAATATATTTATATTAAAAAAGAATCAAATAGTTTCTCTCTCCCCCTCCCTCACTCCTTCTCTCTCTTTTACACACACACACACACACACACACACACACAATCCTATCCCTCCTCTCCATTTGCACTAGTGTTTTTCCTCTTAGAAAAGTTCTTATTCTTTAACTTCACCTTGACTAGTAAAGTTTCTACTGGAACAAAACTATTTCTCCATAATAGCACCAGCATGTTCTGGCCTAGAACCGCCTGGATCCCTGCTCAGCAAATGAGCAGCTGTATCAATTGAGACAGGTGCACATTGGTGTTCACCATGGGCACAGAGTGTTACCTGAATGTTACTGAGAGTCCCTGGACTAGGTAAACCACCCATGAAATCCAATTCAATTTGGGGAAATAGGTTATAAATATGACTCAATGAAGACGTCTCTCTGAGGAAATAATCCTGGAAGTGATTAGCCCCAAGGACACTAACTGAAGGAAAACATGTCTAGGTCACAGATTCAAGCTCTGTGCCCCTGTTTGCAGAGTTGCTGCAATTCACAGCCTCCATATTTCCTGTTTTTAGGCTCTTCCAACATTGCCAGTTCTTGAAATCTGTTCTAATAGGGATGTTTATCTGATTAATTCATTGCTGCTCCCTCTCATCTCATGATATCAGGTAAACCACAGCATTTATTTTGATTCCAGAATTACTGACTGAGCCCATTCTCTGTGTCAACCACAGTGTTGCCTAATATAGATACAGATTCAACATGTACCTGGCCCCTATCTTTGAGCATTCTATGAAAGGGATAAGAAAGCCACGCAAGTAGACAATGACAGGTAAAGCAATGGGTGGGTGTGTGAATGTGTGTGTGCGTGAAGGTAACATTGAAGAGAAGTACCTAAATCTATACTGAAAGGCAGGGAGTTATGCAGGAGTGCTAAGAAATGCTTCCTGGGAGAAATCACCTTTTAAGATCTATAGAATCAGAAGAAGTAGGCTAAAAGCAGATGTATATTTCAGCATAAAGGAAGAAGAAGAAACAAAGACTCCTGGATGTTTGTATGTGGATGGGAAAGGAAGCTTAAACACCAGATTTTATCTGCAGGCTGGTAGGAAATATCTCAGAAGAGAATTAAGGAATGATGAGCCTGGTTGGGCCTAGACACAAGCATGGATCTTGCCATATTGTCCAGTGTCAGAGCTTATCTAGAGCAGAGTTGAATTAAGACTCTTCTCTGATACACTCTGTTGTGTGCTTCTACTACACATGACTCAACCTGCAGCTTAATCCTCGTGTTAACTGATGTTACTATTGAACTGGGAAGGACTTTGAAAACAGCCCCATGACACTTAGCTCAGAAAGCTATAGATACCTACGAGTCCTGCTCTTCCCCACCCCATCTCCACCTAACTGAGGAAAAAAAATAACCATTTATAAATTGGGGGGGGGGTGGTTGAAGAGCCAAGAATAGGTGTAATAAAATATGTTGCTTTTGAAGATTGATTTTGTGCTTATTTCTGGGGAGTAAGTGGCTTCACTTTTATTGTGAAGCCCTGCAATTACAGAGTGAAGACTCATCATTTTTTCCCAATGTTTTTATTAAAATGAATAAGCCATTTTGTTTTTCACAAGATTATTATGCAATTGCACAGCACTTTTTTTCCACCTCTTTGTTTTATAAGGGTTTTCCTGCAGGCAGGTCTGTTATATAATCCTAACCCTGGCCCCACATAATTGATCATGTCAGCGAGGTACTAACTCATCATCCTCCAAGCAAGCACGTGAAATGCCATCCCTGAAAACTGGGGCCTGTTCTCAAGATTCTATTAGGAGTGCCATCATTCATCCTCTGGCCATGACAGTGATACCCTTTGAAAAGTCATGTCTGGGCAGATCAAACATTTTCTCCTCCCCACCCGTATTCAGGAGGAAAAAGGCTCACTAAATTCCTCCAATAACTTATGTGGAGGGAAAGTGGTAATTAATAAAAAACACAAACAAAAGTATCAGGAAGTGAAATTATTGTACATGTATGTGTGGGTATATGTGTGTGTTTAGAGAGAGGGGGAGGGAGAAAACAAACCCTACATGAAAGCCTCTAAATCCTTTACCTAAATCAAAAGGCACAGGGACCCCTTTAGCAAGGTGATGTATTTTAAAGAAAAGTAACATCCAACCACATATGCATTATTTTGGCCAACAAAATAGCAGTGTGACCCTTGATCAAGTTAACTAAGTTTTCTGGGCTTCAGTTTTTCATCTATTAAAAAAAAAGTGGAGAGAGAGCATAGAAAGGCCCTTCCAGTTGTGGCTTTATATAACTTTAGCTTGGACTTACTCCATATTAAAAGAGAGAGATGAGGCTGAGGCACAAAATACCTACAGTGGTTCTCCTGTAGCATAGGCCAACAGAACCGCTTAAGTTACCATAGTTGGGTTCAAGGCTGCTGCAATGCCCAAGCCCAACTTTGCAGAGTAACATATACACGAGGGTCTGGGTTGGTGTCCAGGTTTTGTTTTATTCTTAGTCATAAGTTGTTAAAGTATCCATATCAACTGCACCACTGAACATGTTCTTGACCACAGAAGAATCAGGTGAGAAGGTGAGCTACAGGTTCAACTCTAAGTGCTTCTGAGTCCTAGCGCCTACAATGAACACTTTCTCCTAGATATTAATACCTCCTATAGCATTCATTTTCTATAAGGCTCGTTTGTATTATATTATTTCATGTGTATTTCTGAACCTATGTGTGTTTATGTATCTGTGTGTGAGAGACACAGAAAAGACAGAAAAAAATACCCAGAGAGAGTATGTATATCACCCCAGTTAGTCTCTAAACATTTTGAGGACATGGACTATGTCACTGATGTCTTTCATCTGAGTGGCACTATGGAATAGTGTTTAAGCATGCTGGCTCTGAAGCAAGTTTCTCTGACTTCAAAGTCCAGCTCCATTAATCACGAGATGTAGAAGATTCAATAAGGTTTCTAATGTCTCTGAGCCTCAGTTTCCTGATCTGTAAAATGGGGATGATATCATTTCTACCTCTGCTATAAGAATAAATGTTTAAGTCCCCTCCCCTCAAATTTATATGTTAAAATCCTAACCCCCACTGTGATGATATTGGAGGTGGGGCCTTTGGCAGGTGATTAGGTCATGAGGGGGGAGCCCTCATGAATAGGAGTACTGCCCTTATGAAAGGGACTCTAGAGAGCCTCCTCACTCCTTCCACCCTATGAGGATAGAGCAAGAAGATAGCTGTCTATAAACCAGGAAGTAGGCCCTCACTAGACACTGAATCTGCTGGTGTATTGCCCCTGGACTTCTCAGCCTCCAGAACTGTGAGAAATAGATGTCTACTATTTATAAGCCACCCAGCATGTTGTACTTTTATTACAGCAGCCCAAACAGACTACAACAACCTCACAAGGATCTTGTGAAGATGATATGAGTTAATATATGTAAAGCACTTAGATCATTGCCAGGCACATAGTAAGCACTTAACAAATGTTAGCTACTATCATTATCGTTATTTGAAAACTCTGAGAAAATGCAAACCAAGCAATCATGGACTAGAAATGACTTAGCCAATCTGTCAAATATATTTGTTTTATTATTTCATGATTTATTTAAAAGACTGCAACACGTTCATCTAAAGAATTTCAAACAATGCAGATATCTAACAAATATACAGGGAAAGTAACATTTCAAGACTCCGCTCAACCAATAGCACTCCCATCCCAACTACCCAGGGGCAACTCTTATCTTTCCAGATATTTTCCTATATAAATCTAGGTATATACCACCTCTAAAATTTTATAAAATTAATTTTATATTATGCTATAAAAATTGTACTGAAACTTACTTTTAAATTTCAACAATGAATCAATGATACTTCCATATTCTTGCATCCAATACACATCATTTTTAAATGGCTGCATAAGATTTGATCATGTGAATGTGCTATAATGTTTAACCATTTTCCAACAGATGAGCAGTCAGGCTATTACAACTAAATCTACAATAACCATCCTTTGATCATGTCTCCAAATGCATATGGGGATATTTCTCTGGGATATATACATAGAAGCAGAATTGCTCAGCTGATATAAAGGCCCATTTCAATATTTTAAACCACAAAACCATCTTCCAAAGGGTTGTACCTATTTGCATTCCCACCAGCAGTGTATACAAGTGCATTTTCCCTACATCCCCTCCAACACTAAAGACTTTATTTTTGTCTGTTTGAATAGCTGCAATGTTATGCTGCTATTTAAGTGGGAATTTTTCCCTGATTACTATTGACAGCCCACATTGAAAATCTTGCCCAAGTAAGCAGCCACTATCTTTGTAAACAGGGATGGTTCTGGTATAGTAGGAGTGTGCTGAAGGGCCTCCTGCCATATTGATAGTGACAACAGGGCCAATGCCAACTGGACTGGGTGTCCCATACATACTGCCATCATCTTTTGATGGCTATCTCTTTCTTCCAGGCACAGCTATAAATTTGCTCCCTGAGACACTGTGAACAAACCATTTGTAGAGATTATATAAACTTTGTCTACAGAATTGCATCATGCTTTCAGTATGGCTTTATCTTCAGTAGGATTTATTTTCATGAGCTGTGGCTTCTGTCCTTCTATATTTTAGACTCCCTTTTCTACTCCAACATCACTCTTCAACACAAGGGGGACACTGGAACTAGCATTTTTAAGCATCTATTATATGTCAGGAATGCCAAAGAAATGATGTTTTCAAACTGTGGTGCTTGAGAGTCCCTTGGACAGCAAGGAGATCAAACCAGTCAGTCCTAAAGGAAATCAACCCTGACTATTCATTGGAAGGGTTGATACTGATGCTGATGATGAAGCTCCAATACTTTGGCCACCAGGTGCAAAGAGCCAACACATTGACTAAAGCCCTGATGCTGGGAAAGATTGAAGGCAAGAGGAGAAGTGGGTGGCAGAGGATGGGATAGTTAGATAGCATGACCAACTCAATGGACATGAACTTGGAACAAACTCTGAGAGATAGCGGAGGACAGAGGAGCCTGGCGTGCTTCAGTCCATGGGGTTGCAAAGAGTCAGACACAACTTAGCAATGGAACAACAGCAACAACAACATATGCCAGGAACTATATTATGCACTTTACATATTTTATTATCCTGAAGCCCCACAATAGCTATGAAGCTGGGCAAATGCTGTTATCCTCATTTTATAGATGAGAAAACTGAAACTGAGGCACTGAGATGTTAAGTATCTTGCCCAAGGCTGTCTGTTTCCATGCTCTTTCCACTGCACCACAGTGCCTTTCCATTTTCTGGAAGCATTTATATTTCTGAATTGCTAGAGTTTTTATTTAAGAACAACTAGACAGAATCTTTTGTAAAATGAATCCATCAACCAGTTAATTCCCATGTGCAGCAAAATGCTATTCTGTGTTTCTGAAGTTAGAAAGACATTCCAAACCATTTTCTCTTTTCACTACAAGCTTTTAGGTTTATTTAGTGAACTTTCTTTGAACTTTGTTCTGGATCCTGAGTATTCAATTATGGCCACTTGTCTCACTGTTTAGGATGCAAGTATCAGTGAGCTCAGGAGGGAAACAATCAATATTAAACAAACAGCATCTGTTGACAGCTCAGAAATTTTGGCCCTGTTGAGATGGAGGTGCTCAGAGTCAGTGTGTGGACTGAAGGGTGGTAAAGTCCATTTGACCCTCTTGCCCACCTCTGCCTCTCCCCCAGGAGATGGAAATACCATCTCCTTCAGTTACCCAAGGAGACTTCCCTGGTGGCTCAGACGGTAAAGCGTCTGTCTACAATGCGGGAGACTCGGGTTCGATCCCTGGGTCAGGAAGATCCTNCTCTCCCCCAGGAGATGGAAATACCATCTCCTTCAGTTACCCAAGGAGACTTCCCTGGTGGCTCAGACGGTAAAGCGTCTGTCTACAATGCGGGAGACTCGGGTTCGATCCCTGGGTCAGGAAGATCCTCTGGAGAAGGAAATGGCAATCCACTCCAGTACTATTGCCTGGAAAATCCCGTGGACAGAGGAGCCTGGTAGGCTACAGTCCATGGGGTCGCAAAGAGTCGGACACGACTGAGCGACTTCACCTTCACCTTCACCTTCAGTTACCCAAAACCAAGCATCAGCTTTGCCTACACTCCTGCTATCCCATCACATTCCAGAAGACACATTCATGTTTCAGATCTAACCTTTGAATAAAATTATATGACTGACACTTCCTCAGACTTCACATTTGTGGGTAAACTACAACCAAGGAACTGATGGTAAACCCTGGTGGCTCAGATGGTAAAGAATCTGTCTGCAATGCAGGAGACCCGGTTTTGATCCCTTTTTTGGGAAGACCCACTGGAGAAGGGAATGGCAACCCACTCCAGTATTCCTGCCCGGAGAATTCCATGGACAGAGGAGCCTGGCAGGCTACAGTCCATAGGGTCACAAAGAGTTGGACCTGACTGAGTGACTAACACTTTCTTTCAGGGAACTGATGGCACTTGACATCTCTCTCAAAAGATACTGACATTCTAACAAAAACTCCCCAAGATATTACTTAGCCCACCAGCAGAAACTTGTTTAAGCTACCATGGTTTCCTCTATCGTGACTGAGAATACACACAAATAAAGAGACACGGATTGGCAAAACATTTATCTAAGTCTCCTTCTGTTCTATGGTATACATATACCACCAGAGGCCCGTTCTGTCCCCAAAACACTCAGCACCCAGGAGTACAGATTCTAGATCTTGACAATCACATTCATTTATATGATGAATTAGGATGAATATTTTTCTAAAACAAAAGTTGCCAACTCCTCTAGTATTGTACCCTTGTGTGTTACTAAGCTCTTTCAATGGTTGGATTTCAAATTCCTCTCTGAATTTTACATTCTCGACCTATTCAGTTCAGTTCAGTCATTCAGTCGTGTCCAACTCTTTGCAACCCTGTGAATCGCAGCATGCCAGGCCTCCCTGTCCATCACCAACTCCCGAAGCTTACCCAGACTCATGTCCATAGAGTCGGTGATGCCATCCAGCCATCTCATCTTCTGTCGTCCCCTTCTCCTTCTGCCCCCAATCCCTCCCAGCATCAGAGTCTTTTCCAATGAGTCAGCTCTTCGCATGAGGTGGCCAAAGTATTGGAGTTTCAGTTTCAGCATCATTCCTTCCAATGAACACCCAGGACTGACCTTTAGGATGGACTGGTTGGATCTCCTTGCAGTCCAAGGGACTCTCAAGAGTCTTCTCCAACACCACAGTTCAAAAGCATCAATTCTTCGGCGCTCAGCTTTCTTCACAGTCCAACTCTCTCATCCATACATGCCTGCTGTAAAAACCATAGCCTTGACTAGGCAGACCTTTGTTGGCAAAGTAATGTCTCTGCTTTTCAATATGCTGTCTAGGTTGGTCATAACTTTCCTTCCAAGGAGTAAGCATCTTTTAATTTCATGGCTGCAACCACCATCTGAAGTGATTTTGGAGCCCAGAAAAATAAAGTCAGCCACTGTTTCCCCATCTATTTCCCATGAAGTGATGGGACTGGATGCCACAATCTTAGTTTTCTGAATGTTGAGCTTTATGCCAACTTTTTCACTCTGCTCTTTCACTTTTATCAAGAGGCTTTTTAGTTCCTCTTCACTTTCTGCCATAAGGGTAGTGTCATCTGCATATCTGAGGTTATTTACCTATTAAGATAGTCTTATTGAGACTACTATTCAATAAGCTCCCCGTCTATAGATGCTATTAGCCCCTCCCACCATAACAAACTGGCCCTTCTCCCTCAGATCATAAATGCTGGAGCTTAGTAAGCCAAATGGGAGAGTGAAGCCTCATGCCAAGAGTCACCTTTAAGAGAGCTACTACTCCCTTTGACCTTTACCTAGTATTTGCTAAAGAGAATCCCCAGAACCAGAAAGCTGTTCGAAATCTCTCTAGTTTTCTAAGATGAGGAAAACACTTCTATTCTCAAGCTGAGTACTAAGAGGCTGCCTAGGGGTCATTAACTATTTTCTCCAGTTTACATAAGAGCTGATTTTGTGGCAGGGGGTATAGTCCAGGTACTGTCACCCTTGGACATCAACCACCTTCTCTCAGCAATGAAACTACAAACAACAGAGATGTATGGAGCCTCATAGGCTGAGCATGAGATTATTACAGTAGAGCCTCTTTATTTTGATAAATGAGGAAACAGAGGCCAAAACAGAAAAGTTGATCTTGTTCCTGGAATCACTGGCAAAACTGGGCATAGTATTCTGAGGTCCTGGTTCACAGTCAAATCCTTGAGGAGTCCAACTCCAAACTAACATGTTATGTTGATTTTTTTCAGGCCTGGCCATAGGCAACTACAAGGCTTTGCTTGGCAGGCCTCAGTGGAGAGAAGCTGTTCTTCCCATACTAGACTTCATTCCCAGCCACTGCACTGCAGTTTGCCAGAAAGAGTTACAGTTACAGACTCAGGCCACTCACTTTGGGCCAGCCATGCTCATATACATACTTGCATTCATTCAGTGGAGGCACTTCTCCCACATCTCCACTGAGATCTTCTTATTAAGGGTCTTGACTGGAGCACTGCGCTTTGTCTCTTTACTTTTGCACTCCTAGCCCCTCCTCCTCTGCCTTATCTCCAGTCCACAGGTGATAAAGAGGAAGGACACTTTTGTTCAGTGCTTCTCAACAGCAACCCGCTCTAATCTTCATCTAACCTCATCTCACCCTCATTTGCACTGCATCCCCTTGACTCTTGCCTGGTGCCTTTCCACTGGGGAAAATGGAACACTAGAAAGTTGACGCCTCTTTCTTGCGATTTTACAGTAAGTAAATACAGGCTTGATTATGACTTTCAGTTTATCTCATTGTCCTGATTGACCACCCTGACATCTGGCTGCTAGAGTCTTCTTTCTAATTCACTGTGTGGTTCTCCTGCCTCAGAATGCCAAGGGTTATTTTGAACAAAGCCTAGTTTACTGTATTTAAAAGTAACTTCATGCAGTATGGAGTCTGGGAGATCTATAAATTAAATATTCCTGCATGATCTTATTAATCCATAGATTCCATATTTTAGTGGTTTTCAAACTTTAAATAGCATTAGAAATATATGGAGACCTTTTTAAGATGTGTATCATTGGGCTCTAAACCTACCCATTTTGATTCAGTAGGTTTGGGACAGGGATCATGAATCTACATTTGGAACAAAGATTATAGTTGAAGAAACACTGCATTAACAAAAAGAGCCTTCAAAATACAACTCTATATGGAAAAAAAGTAACCTATTCCTCTGTATACACACACAGAGAGACACAAACGCACACAAGAAACACAAATTTTCTACCTTGAAATAGCCAGATGCGTTGAATAGATTCCCAACTGTGATATTAAACCAGATATTTGATATGTACCAGGCAATCACTGGAGTTTATTGTGACTGTATCCTTTAATGAAATATAAAGCACTATCATACACAATCTGGGATTTTTAGCAATAATTTTTACAAGGGAAATCTCAATGTGTGGCATTCTGAGCTAAGCAGAATCAATTCAACCCTACTCTATACCCTATTTCAGAGGCAAAAACTGTTTCCTTATGCAAGAAAAATGGCTGGCAACCTGAAATCAGAGCAGGAATATGCCCAATTGAGCCAAATCTCTTGGACCCAGAACTAATGGGAGACCTTAATTAGAAGTCACTAAGGTCCACAGCATTAACCTGATACTACAAAGGGAATCATGGACCACCCTTCTGATTCCTTTTGAATACCACACCTCATTGCCAATTACATATATAGAGATCTGTGGATGTTATTCTTCTGCTTTAAATTTCCATCAGTTCCCACAGAGTAAAGCGTAAAGTCTTTGCCTTTGGTACTCGTGAAACTTCATTTTAAATATTCTCCTACCATACCATTTTCACCACATACACTTTACTGATTTTGAAGTTCTTACAGTCCCCAGACATTCTATGATCTTTCACAGCTCTGTGCTTTTGCTAATCCTATATCCCTGCATAGAATGGCTTTCTTATCAATCTTTGTTGTGAACCTTATGAATTCTCACTCATTCTTCCAGTTCCACCTTTAATGTCACCTCTTTAATTAAGCCTTCTCTGGCATCTCTGGAATTCTCTCCTCAGGCTCAGCGGAGACTTCATGACTACAGCAGAAGCCATTTGAAGGATATGTGTAATTCTGTCATACTAAACAAATAATAGGCTCTAGGCAGGCAGAAATATTATCTTTTTTCCATATGCCCTATTGACTGTTGAAAATAACACTGGCACTAAAGTAATTATCTTTTCTGTAAGTGCATTCTCCCTTCTAAGTTTCCTATTATAAACTATGACATCACCATCTACTCAATCTCTCAAGCTCAAAAGCACAGACTTCACTCTTTGATTCTTCCTTCTCCCCCTATTCCACTCACATCTGCTTAATTTCTAAATTCTACAGCTTCTATCTTAGAATTCTTTCTTAAATGGATCATTATCTTCCTAGCCCCACTACCATCATCTCTTGACCAGATTATTACAACAAATAATAGTTTTTCTGCTTTTTAATCCATGTCCCAGGCTGCAAGCAGAGTTGTTTTTTTTTTTTTTTTTAATACAGGATTGATCTTGTTAGTCACCAATTCGAAACCCATGTATGGCTTCCCATTACCTTCACTATACAGGCCACAAATGTTACCACAGCGTACAATGACCCTTCACAGTCACTGGGCTTGTTTCCAGTCTCATCTTTTGCTATGACTCCCTGAAATGTTCATACCAGATAAACCCATTTTATAGACACCACGGGGCACACATGCAATTTCATCCAACTGTGCTTCTGCACATATGATTTTTTTTAATACCTTAACCATTTTCCATGCTTTCTACCAAAATCTTACTGATCCTTCAATACCCAGCCCATATTCCACCATCTTGTGAAACATCAAGTCCCACCATACTCCACAAAGCTGGGTTAGTTCATAGTAACCAGTTCTTCGGTCCCTCAACCATGCTTTGTAAATATTTATAATGTGACAGTTATCTGGTTATCCATTTGTATTCTTCATTAGTCTATGAGCTGCTCCAGGGTAGTGGTCTGCCTTCATTCATCCATATTATTATAGTCAGTACCTATCAGAGCATCTAACCAAAAGTCATTCTAAAACATCCACTTAATATCTATTAACTGTATTTTTCATATCTCTCAATGCAGAAGTGGGCACAAAAGTTCAGTAAATGCTTGCTGAGAAAATAATTCCTCTGACAGGTTCCAAGAAGCACCCACTTCATTCCAAATTCCTCTTAACAGCAAATAAAGTTATAACACATTTTCTAATTATTTGCTTAGCCAGAAATTGTTACTGAACATTAAAAATTGTTTTATGTTTGTTTTGTAATCAAGGCCATGACTGTGTACATGAAGCAGAGTTATTATTTAAATAAAGTCAAGCAACCAAGGGGCTTCCCAGATGGCTCAGAGGTAAAGAATCTGCCTACAATGCAGGAGACATAGGAGACACAGGTTCAGTCCCTGAGTCAGGAAAATCCCTTGGAGGAGGAAATAGCAACCCACTCCAGTATTCTTGCCTGAAGAATCCCATGGATAGAGGAGGCTGGTGGGCTACAGTCCATAGGGTTGCAAAGAGTCAGACATGAATGAGCATGCATGCAGACTTCAAGCACCCAAATGAAAATAAACCAGTTATAATTTATAGATTTGGCATGTTTCTGTTCCCCCCACCCACCCACCGAGGAAATAATAGTAGCAGGCATGGTTATCCTGGTAATCTGCCCCTCCCATTTAACCCAGACAAACCAGTGAAAATAATAATTCATTATTATGGAATTGTATGTGCTGTTTCTTATGCATTGACTCATTTGATTTTTATAATAACCCTGAGAAGTTGGCAGCGAGATTTTGCCATATTTCTTTGTCTATAAGATATCATAAATTATAAGATGAACTATCAATTTAATTATAACTTTTCTCACCAAAAAATAAATGTCATCTTAGATGAATCATGAGACTTTTTCTGATTTCAAAAACTTTAATCTATGAAATCAAACTTTTGTCTTTTAGACCCGAGGACATGTGGCATCTTTTTGAAAATGAGAATAATACCCATGTCCCATAGTTATTATGTAGGAAAGCCAGAGAGTAACTTGAATCTTTTGATAGGTATGTCAGTTCTCTTTTAATTCTACTGAATTTTCCTAATGTGTATTCAATAGAATAATAATCTTGTAGGAATGTTAATAAAAGGGAAAAGATGTCTCTGCTTAACTCAATTGGAGAAATTGAGTTAAAAATAAATAAGGTTCTTTATTGTGTGAACTTCTTATAGCTTTTACTATGGTAATTAATATACATACTAAGATAGGACAATACTATACAGCATCAACAAGATTACTTGACCATAGAACCTTTTTCTCACTCTTAAAGTATCTTATGTAACTAATGCTTTAGACAATACAGTTTGGAAAAACTACACTAAACCAATAGAGACTGTCATCAATCTTCAAAAGGCATGAACCACAACTAACAATCTGTTAACGGTCAACTTCAAAGATCATATATATGGTAAAGCAATAAGCAGTAGGTCCTGTTGCCTAACTCTGGATCCAATTTAACTCTTAACAGTGATGAAGTGAGAAGTTCCATTCAAGAAAACCTGAGGAAGCAGCCATCAACATAGTCACATCGACCAAAGCAGAATTATACTGACATATTGTCATTTAACAAATACACCTGAAATCAATTAGGATTCTCTAAAGTTAGCCTCCCACCAGGAATATAATATTTGCCTACCCTTTGAGACCAAGACCCAGTTTCCCCCTCAGTCTCTCCCATCAGGAAGCTTCCATAAGCCTCTAATCCTTCTCCACTAGAGAGCAGACAGACTTAAAAACACAATCACAGAAAACTAATCAATCTGATCACATGAACCACAGCCTTGTCTAACTCAATGAAACTATGAGCCATGCCATGTAGGGCCACCCAAGATGGACAGGTTGTGGTGGAGCGTTCTGACAAAACGTGGTCCACTGGAGAAGGGAATGGCAAACCACTTCAGTATTCTTGCCTTGAGAACCCCATGGACAGTATGAAAAGGCAAAAAGATAGGACACTGAAAGATGAACTCCCCAGATCAGTAGGTGCCCAATATGCTACTGGAGATTAGTGTAGAACTAACTCCAGAAAGAATGAAGAGATGGAGCCAAAGCAACAAAAACACTCAGTTGTGGATGTGACTGGTGATGGATGTTAATTCCGATGCTGTAAAAAGGAATACTGCAAAAGAACCTGGAATATTAGGTCCATGAATCAAGACAAATTGGGAGTGGTCAAACAGGAGAAGGCAAGAGTGAACATCAACATTTTAGGAATCAGCGAACTAAAATGGACTGGAATGGGTGAATTTAACTCAGATGACCATTATATCTACTACTGTGGGCAAGAATCCCTTAGAAGAAATGGAGTAGCCATCATAGTCAACAAAAGAGTCCCAAATGCAGTATTTCAATGCAGTCTCATAAACAACAGAATGACCTCTGTTCATTTCCAAGGCAAACCATTCAATATCACAGTAATCCAAGTCTATGCCCCAACAAGTAATGCTGAAGAAGCTGAAGTTTATCAGTTCTATGAAGACCTACAAGAACTTCCAGAACTAACACACAAAAAAGATGTTCTTTTCATTATAGGGAACTGGAATGCAAAAGTAGGAAGTTAAGAAACACCTGGAGTAACAGGCAAATTTGACCTTCAAGTACAGAATGAAGCAGGGCAAAGGCTAATAGAGTTTTGCCAAGAGAGCACATTCGTCATAGCAAACACCCTCTTCCAACAACACAAGAGAAGACTACACATGGACATCACCAGATGGTCAATACCGATATCAGATTGATTATACTCTTTGGGGCCAAAGATGGAGAAGCTCTCTATAGTAAGCAAAAACAAGACTGGGACCTGACTGTGGCTCAGATCATGAACTCCTTATTGCCAAATTTACACTTAAATTGAAAAAAGTAGCGAAAACCACTAGACCATTCAGGTATGACCTAAATCAAATCCCTTATGATTATACACTAGAAGTGACAAATAGATTCAAAGGATTATTCTGATAGAGTGCCTGAAGAACTATGGATGGAGGTTCATGACATTATACAGGAGACAGGGATCAAGACCATTGCCAAGAAAAAGAAATGCAAAAAAGCAAAATGGTTTTCTTAGGAGACCTTACAAATAGCTGAGAAAAGAAGAGAAGAGAAAGGCAAAGAAGAAAAGGAAAGATATACCCATTAGAATGCAGAGTTCCAAAGAATAGCAAGGAGAGAAAAGAAAGGCTTCCTCAGTGATCAATGCAAGGAAAGAGAGGAAAATAATAGGATGGGAAAAACTAGAGATTTCTTCAAGAACATTAGAGATACCAAGGGAATATTTCATGTAAAGATGGGCACAGTAAAAGACAGAAATGGTATGGACCTAACAGAAACAGGTCAAGAAGCAACAGTTAGAAATGGACATGGAACAAAAGACTGGTTCCAAATCAGGAAAGGAGTATGTCAAGGCTGTATATTGTCACCCAGCTTATTTAATTTATATGCAAAGTATATCATGAGAAACACTGGGCTGGATGAAGCACAAGCTGGAATCAAGATTTCTGGGAGAAATATTAATAACCTCATATATGCAGATGACACCACCCTTATGGCAGAAATTGAAGAAGAACTAAAAAGCCTCTTGATGAAAGTGAAAGGGGAGAGTGAAAAACTTGGCTTAAAACTCAACATTCAGAAAACTAAGATCATGGCATCTGGTCCCATCACTTCATGGCAAATAGGCAAAATAGATGAGGAAACAGTGGAAACAGTGACTGACTTTATTTTTTAGGCTCCAAAATCACTGAAGATGGTGACTGTAGCCATGAAATTGAAAGATGCTTGCTCCTTGGAAAAAAAGTTGTGACAAATCTAGACAGCATATTAAAAAGCAGAGAAATTACTTTGCCAACAAAGGTCCATCTAGTCAAGGCTATGGTTTTTCCAGTAGTGAAGTATGGATGTCAGAGTTGAACTATAAAGAAAGCTGAGCACCGAAGAATTGATGCTCTTGAACTGTGGTGTTGGAGATTCTTTTAAGAGTCCCTCGGACTGCAAGGAGATTGAACCAGTCCATCCTGAAGGAAATCAGTCCTGACTATTCATTGGAAGGACTGATGCTGAAGCTGAAACTCCAATACTTTGGCCACCTGATGTGAAGAACTGACTCATTGGAAAAGACTCTGATGTTGGAAAATATTGAAGGCAAGAGGAAAAGGGGATGACAGAGGATGAGATGGTTGGATAGCATCACCAACTCGATGGACATGGGTTTGAGTAAACTCTGGGAGTTGGTGATGGACAGTGAAACCTGGTGTGCTGCAGTCCATGGGGTCACAAAGAGTTGGACACAACTGAATGACTGAGCTGAACTGAACCCTTTGAGACAACAATATCCTTGAAAATTTTCTGACAGATTTTTTCCAGTTGTTTCTCAGTAACAACTACAGAAATGTCTTAGTTAGCTAGAAACTTTCATTCATTCATTCAGCAAACAATCTCCATGAGCCTAGCATCGATCAGGCCCCACCTGAACACTAGGGTAACAACAGTAAGAAGGACAGATCCATCCCTACTCTCATGAGGCCCACTGTCTAGTCTATGAAAGATCAATGTGCACAATACAATCTAATAAACAAGAGAGTCAGACCAGAACAGGCAGAGTGATTTATTGCATAATTCATGTCCTCAGAAGTCTCAGTCTGAAATATCCCAGTCAAGAAAGCCACAGTAGAGCTAAGGGCTTCACCTGATGGGCTGACTGGCCCAGCACTGCTGTTCACCTTGTCAGCAAAGTGCTGCTCTTACCAATGCCATCCAATTGCAAAGACAAATCAAAATATTCACCATGGCCAGAATTTTATCTTCACTTATGGTAAAGAGCAAACATTTTAAAATATATTTGCAGAAATCCACTTGTCAGGTCCCAATGAACAATCGTTTATTTCAAAGATCTTGGCATTTTATCCCAATTTAATAATCCAAAGGGCTCACCATAAGAAAATAAGAGATAGAAAATACCTGCTAGACTGCTACCAATCTGTCTCCCTGCCAGTGCCAAAAAGCAACAGAAGCACTGGGTCCCTCACAGCATTAAAGCATTAAACAGTATTCTGTTGCCTAGAGCTTTTTTTCCCTCTTGTCATTCATATGCCACTTGATATGTTTTTCCATTTTTATGCAGAAGGACCCATTACTCTAATAACTGACTTCATTGATTGAACATTTTATATCCTTTTTACCCTTAAATGATCTGCTATAATTTTTTAGATATCTATAAACCAAGTGAACTCTCTCTCATTTCTATGAATTACTGTTTTTGCTCCTATCTCCACGCTATTTGCATTCTCGCTTTTACCACCAGCTTTCATTTCTGATTCCAAAACTTTGAAGATGCAATTTTAAAGGAGGAATATGGGTTAATGTATATATTTGTCAAAAAGGGCAGAGGGCAGTTGTCTGTGGGGTAAACTGAAAATAATCTTTTCTTTTGCTTCTTATTTTCATCTGATGAAGCCATTCTAACTCAACACAGCAGGTTATGTTGAGTGTTTCTTGCTGAGAGTGATGGCAGGGGCTGGGCTTATCTAGTGATTCATGAGCTTCCTTAAATTCCAAGCTGAACATTGCTTAGATTTATGAGGATGGCTTTTACATAGGGATGACATGGATCAGAACAAACTCATCCATTTACAGTTAACTGAGACAACTGAACTACGAGGTCCCATAACTAAGGTCTTTATTTACCATAATGTTGTATAATGTGGTATATGATAAAAATAATAGTAGTAGGTCTTATTAGTACCTTATAATATCTTATTAGAGGAAGTTCTAGTGGGCTTGCATGCATGCATGCTAAGTCACTTCAGTCGTGTCCAACTCTTTGAGACCCTATGGATTGTAGCCCACTAGGCTCCTCTATCCATGGAATTCTCCGGGCAAGAATACTGCAGTGGGTTGCCATGCCTTCCTCCAGGGGATCTTCCTGACCCAGGGATCAAACCCATGTCTCTTATGTCTCCTGCGTTGGCAAGGTGGGTTCTTTACTACTAACACCACCTGGGAAGCCCTCTAGTGGGCTTAGTCTTTGCCAAACACTGTTCCAAACACTTCATATCTATCAACTTATTTATGTCTCACAAATGCATACTATTTCAAAATCCTAATTTTATAGGTGGAGAAACTGAGGTACAGGGTTATTTACCCATCGTGTGTCGTGTCAGTCGCTCAGTCGTGTCTGACTCTCTGCGACCCCATGAACTGTAACCTACTAGGCTCTTCCGTCCATGGGATTCTCCAGGCAAGAATACTGGAGTGGATTGCCATTTCCTTCTCCAGGGTATCTTCCCGACCCAGGGATCGAACCTGGGTCTCCCGCATTGGAGGCAGACGCTAATCACAGTTAATAAATGATGGAGCTTGGCTTGTGTAGGCATTAACTGTTTCCAATTCACTTCTCTCCTTCCCTTCCCCTGCTATGTTCTTCATCACAGGCAACAACATTCCTAAGTACCCCAGTCCTCTGGCTTCTGATCAGGTTTGGGCAATGGGAGGAACTGATAGTAGAAAGAAGCTTGTATGGAAGGAGGTGGGGAAAAGCCAGTCTCTCTTGGTCTCTCTGTCTCTTCTTGGTCTCTCTGTCTCTTTTCCCCCATTCTTCCTGTAGTATCTCTGGAAGCAGCTGTATTTTCTTTACATACAGGTAGACAAATCTCCCTTGATAGTCCCTAGCCTATCTGAATAGCCTCTGCTGGATTTTAACTTCAACCAGACAGCCTGGCTTCAAGGTTCTGGTCATACCACCTCTTCCCACTACCCACCTAGCCCTAGAAGTAGCAGCTTTCTGTTGTTACTAATCTCTTAGTGACCTTGCTGTCTCATGTTTGATTTCTTAACAAGTCTATTACTCATTTAACCAATTCTTTATGTTAAATTCTTTTTAGTGTAAAGATCTAGAATAATTTTTTTTTATTTCTTGTCAAGACACTAACAGACAATGCTTTGAACTGAGTCTAGCCCCAGACTCCATGCACTTGAACACTATACTACTTTACCCTTCCATAGAAGAGTTTCATTCATTCCATAGAGAGTTTTCCAAAGCATCTAAAAGATGAATAATTCAACCTGGAAGCTGACTTCTCTACATTCTGCTTTGTCACAAGTAACCCGAAACTACCCTCAGGGCCCCATACTAGACTATAAGCTCTGTGAAGACAGCAATTGTGCATGTCTTGTCCATCGATGTATCCCCAGCATATTACACAATGCTGGGCACACAGTAGGTGTGCAATACATTTTTGTTGCATTACCATCTGAAATCCACTTCCTTTTGTTCTTATGTAAATTTAAGAATTAAGTCTGTCTCATAATATTTACTCAGCATTTTATATCTATATCTATCTATCTATCTATCTATCTATACACACACACACACACAATATGTATGAATAGCACAAATGGGTTTAGGAATCAGGTTCTCTGGGTTCAAATCCCAGCTCTGTCATTCCCTACTAAATGAATTTGGGCATGTTACTTAATTTTTATGACCTGCTAAAATAAGGACAATGTTGGGATCTATCTCATAGAATTCTTGTTACAATTCAATGAGATAATAAATGTAAAGAGTCTAGAACAGGCCTGGAACATGGTAATTACTCATTAAATGGAAGCAAATGCTGCTGTTACTGTTGTTGTTGTGTTGTTACTATTATTGTTACTCTTGCTGCTGCCATTATTATGTATCATATTCCCTTTATGAAATGAAGGGTTGTGTTGGAACATTTCCTCAGGAGGCAGAGACTATTTTAAGTTCTTTCTGCCAGTAAGACATTTCAGCCTTTGCTTTCTCCATGCCTCCCTGCTGTACATCCTGAAAGCCTTTAAAACTGGAGTCCATTAAGTCCTTGAGCCTTACTGCCAGTGGAGACAACTGAATCATTTTACTTGTCCTAAGCACAACACCATCCCACCATCGATACTATGGCATCCTCCATGGGCTTCACCTTCCTGCTAGGTTTAGCTGGTATAGGTAACTGGGATTCTGCTTCTGTTTCCAGTTGGCAGTATGCCTCTCTGGTGGCTTTAGAGCCTGAATCTCTGACTCTGTGATTACCCTTTACTGACAGGGATATGATTTTCATGTTTTGCTTGACCAAATAGACCTTGCATAATCACAGTGCTACCATATTTCTCGATATAGAGATAACCATTGTTTGGAAACTTCTGCTAATCAGCATCCACATACCATCTAATCATATTAGATGACCCTCCTCCTTGGAAATAAATGTTAATTAGGCCTGAACTTCCTACACTACTATGGACATTATGACATTAACTGCTAGCTCACTCTTTAGAAGCTATTACTAAACTGATTTAGTTCCACAGGCCTGATCATGTTCTCCCTGGATTATTTTCCTCCCTCACTAGTCCTCTAAAGTCCCAGTGGGTTTTAAATTCATTTATTTATTTTAATTGGAGGCTAATTACTTTACAATATTGTAGTAGTTTTTGCCATACATTGACATGAATCAGCCATGGGTGTACATGTGTTCCCCATCCTGAACCCCCTCCCACCTCCCTCCCCATCCCATCCCTCAGGGTCATCCCAGTGCACCAGCCCTGAGCACCCTGTCTCATGCAATAAACCTGGGCTGGCAATCTGTTTCACATATGATAATATACATGTTTCAATGCTATTCTCTCAAAACATCCCACCCTTGCCTTCTACATAGTTTAAAAGTCTGTTCTTAACATATGTGTCTCTTTTCCCTTCTCACATATAGGATCATTGTTACCATCATGCTAAATTCCATATATATGCATTAGTATACTGTATTGGTGTTTTTCTTTCTGGCTTACTTCACTCTGTATAATAGGCTCCAGTTTCATCCATCTCATTAGAACTGATTCAAATACATTCTTTTTAATAGCTGAGTATTGTGTATATGTACCATAGCTTTCTTACCCATTCATCTGCCGATGGACATCTAGGTTGCTTCCATGTCCTGGCTATTGTAAACAGTGCTGCAATGAACATTGGGGTACACGTGTCTCTTTCAATTCTGGTTTCCTCAGTGTGTATGCCCAGCAGTGGGGTTGCTGGGTCATATGGCAGTTCTATTTCCAGTTTTTTAAGGAATCTCCACACTGTTCTCCATAGTGGCTGTACTAGTTTGCATTCCCACCAACAGTGTAAGAGGGTTCCCTTTTCTCCACACCCTCTCCAGCATTTATTG
>SJYT01010632.1:5490-150109 GCA_006410635.1 Cephalophus harveyi | reverse complement strand
CTCAAGAGTCTTCTCCAACACCACACTTCAAAAGCATCAATTCTTCGGCGATCAGCCTTCTTCACAGTCCAACTCTCACATCCATACATGACCACAGGAAAAACCATAGCCTTGACTAGACGGACCTTAGTCGGCAAAGTAATGTCTCTGCTTTTGAAAATGCTATCTAGGTTGGACATAACTTTTCTTCCAAGGAGTAAGCGTCTTCTAATTTCATGGCTGCAGTCACCATCAGCAGTGATTTTGGAGCCCAAAAAAATAAAGTCTGGCACTGTTTCCACTGTTTCCCCATCTATTTCCCATGAAGTGATGGGACCAGATGCCATGATCTTCGTTTTCTGAATGTTGAGCTTTAAGCCAACTTTTTCACTCTCCTCTTTCACTTTCATCAAGAGGCCTTTTAGCTCCTCTTCACTTTCTGCCATAAGGGTGGTGTCATCTGCATATCTGAGGTGATTGATATTTCTCCCGGCAATCTTGATTCCAGCTTGTGTTTCTTCCAGTCCAGCGTTTCTCATGATGTACTCTGCATATAAGTTAAATAAGCAGGGTGACAATATACAGCCTTGACGCACTCCTTTTCCTATTTGGAACCAGTCTGTTGTTCCATGTCCAGTCCTAACTGTTGCTTCCTGACCTGCATACAGATTTCTCAAGAGGCAGGTTAGGTGGTCTGGTATTCCCATCTCTTTCAGAATTTTCCACAGTTTATTGTGATCCACACAGTCAAAGGCTTTGGCATAGTCGATAAAGCAGAAGTAGATGTTTTTCTGGAACTCTCTTGCTTTTTCCATGATCCAGCGGATGTTGGCAATTTGATCTCTGGTTCCTCTGCCTTTTCTAAAGCCAGCTTGAACATCAGGGAGTTCACGGTTCACGTATTGCTGAAGCCTGGCTTGGAGGATTTTGAGCATTACTTTACTAGCATGTGAGATGAGTGCAATTGTGCGGTAATTGGAGCATTCTTTTGCATTTTGCTTTAGGTGTAGAGTTAGGTAATTTATTTGATTTTTCTCTTGTTTCTTGAAGTAAGCTTGTGTTGCTATGAACCTTCCCCTTAGCACTGCTTTTACTGAATCCCGTAGGTTTGGGGGTTGTTGTGTTTTCATTGTCATTCATTTCTATGCGTATTTTGATTTCTTCTGTGATTTGTTGGTTATTCAGAAGTGTGTTGTTTAGCCTCCATATGTTTGTATTTTTAATATTTTTTTCCTGTAGTTGACATCTAGTCTTACTGCATTGTGATCAGAAAAGATGCTTGGAATGATTTCAATTTTTTTGAATTTACCAAGGCTAGATTTATGGGCCAGGATGTGATCTGTCCTGGAGAAGATTCCGTGTGCATTTGAGATAAAGGTGAAATTCATTGTTTTGGGGTTAAATGTCCTATAGATATCAATTAGGTCTAACTGGTCCATTGTATCACTTAAAGTTTGTGTTTCCTTGCTAATCTTCTGTTTAGTTGTCTATCCATAGGTGTGAGTGGGGTATTAAAGTCTCCCACTATTATTGTGTTAATGTTAATTTCCCCTTTCATACTTGTTAGCATTTGCCTTACATATTGTGGTGCTCCTATGTTGGGTGCATATATATTTATAATTGTTATATCTTCTTTTTGGATTGATCCTTTGATCATTATGTAGTGTCCTTCTTTGTCTCTTTTCACAGCCTTTATTTCAAAGTCTATTTTATCTGATATGAGTATTGCTATTCCTTCTTTCTTTTGGTCTCCATTTGCATGAAATATTTTTTTCCAGCCCTTCGCTTTCAATCTGTATGTGTCCCTTGTTTTGAGGTGGGTCTCTTGTAGACAGCATTTATAGGGGTCTTGTTTCTGTATCCATTCAGCCAGTCTTTGTCTTTTGGTTGGGGAATTCAACCCATTTACATTTATGATAATTATTGATAAGTATGATCCTGTTGCCATTTACTTTGATGTTTTGGGTTTGAGTTTATAGACTTTTTCTGTGTTTCCTGTCTAGAGAAGATCGTTTAGCATTTGTTGAAGAGCTGGTTTCAACCACAGTTCAAAAGCATCAATTCTTCAGTGCTCAGCCTTCTTCACAGTCCAACTCTCACATCCATACATTACCACAGGAAGTTTGTGGTTCCTCTTTATTATGGAGGTTCCTCCCTGTGGGTAGGGCTTGTCAAGTGGCTTGTCAAGGTTTCCTGGTTGGAAGCTTGTGTCAGTGTTCTTATGGGTGGAGCTGGATCTCTTCTCTCTGGAGTGCAATGAAGTGTCCAGTAGTGAGTTTTGAGGTGTCTGTTGGTTTGGTTTGACTTTTGGCCACCTGCATTTTAATGCCTAGGGTTATGTTCCTGCATTGTTGGAGAATTAGCTTGGTATGTCTTGCTCTGAAACTTGTCTCTTGGGTGGAGCTTGGTTTCAGTGTAGGTATGGAGGCTTTTGGATGAGCTCTTGTTTATTAATGTTCCCTGGAGTCAGGAGTTTTTGGAGTTCTGAAGTTTTGAATTTAAGCCTCCTGCCTCTGGTTTTCAGTCTTGTTCTTATAGTAGCCTCAAGACTTCTCCATCCATACCTAACCAATGATAAATCATCTCCTTTCAAAGACAATTGGCTGCCTTTCTGGGTGCCTGGTGTCCTCGACCAGTGTTCAGAAGTTGTTTTGTGGAAATTGCTCAGCGTTCAAATGATCTCTTGATGAATTTGTGGGGGAGAAAGTGGTCTCCCCATCCTATTCCTCTGCCATCTTAGGACCGCCTCCCCCCCAGTGGGTTTTGTAGCCTCACTTATAAGGATTATAACAGTGTTCATCCTGGAATTATATGCAATTAGTACACTCCACACATTTTACAAATGATAATGCTGGATCTATTGGACCCAAAATTTGCTCATTTGGTAATTTTCCTGCATTCCTAATTCTTTGACTCATTTAGCAAATATTTATTGAGCACCTCCTATGTGAAGTCTCTTAGGAATAGGTGATATAGTGGTGAATAAAACAAATCTAGAACCTCAAGGAGCTTACATTCTGCTGGGTTGAGACTCAACAGGAAAATCTTCCACAAGATTCTCAAGCCCTCTCTTATTCTGTCTGCTGCTACTGCTGCTAAGTCGCTTCAGTCGTGTCCGACTCTGTGTGACCCTATAGATGGCAGCCCGCCAGGTTCTTCTGTCCCTGGGATTCTCCAGGCAAGAATACTTCAGTGGGTTGCCATTTCCTTTTCCAATGCATGCTAAGTTGCTTCAGTCGTGTCCGACTCTGTGCAACCCCATGGACAGCAGCCCACCAGGCTCCTCTGTATTCTCTCTAGTGTTCTAGAAAATTATTTCAAAGATTATTTATCACTAATCTACTGGCTCTCACAATGATTCCCTTGCAAATAAATTTTGTTGTGACAATAACATCAGGAGTAAAACTGATGAACACCCTTACCATCCACACACCCACAAACCCACACCCACACACTAAGTTATCAGTAATAAGGAAAAATAATTATTCCACTGAAAGCTATGCTGCAAAGTGTCAAAGTATCTATAGATTTGGTTCTATTTCAGAATGGGAGGACTAATGACCAAGTTAATTGGGCTCATCAAATCAGACATTTGATGACATTCTGTAAGTTAGGAAAATAAAATGAGTGTGATATAAGATCAGCCTTCAGATTAGCAGTTGCCCTGTCTAACTGAGTTCACAATTATTCCGAATGTCCAATCCAATCAGAGTTACAAGAAAGACCAGAAAAATCTTCCAAGAGGCAAAGACCCCATCACTTCCTCTTGTTTGCATCTGTCATTGTCAACAGGTAATTAATCACCAGGTTCCACCTCAGTGCTACAGGAATTTTTCTAATGATTTATTATATGAATAAATAAGGAGAAAAGTCTCCAATGACATAATATGCATAATGTGTATTTTAATTGGAAGGCAATTTAGATATTTATTTAGGCCATGTTCATGTGCAAGTTATTTCTAATGATGGAAAGCTGCTTTGGTGGAACTAATTATAATAAATTACTAGTGACAGTTGCAAACATTAGGTGTTCAGTGAAAGTGATCAATAGACCAAAAGCCAAGCTTAAACATAGTTGCAAATGCTTTATATGAATTTCTTATGGAATTAAAAAGGGACCCCCTTTATGTTGTTATATGAGAGAATGAGTCCTCTAAGCCAAGTACAGTAAGATCTTCTCAACATTCATAAAGCTGCCTTAATATACAGATGTATGTGCACCAGGAATAGGATTCTGTCCTGTCCCACAGTGCATTTAATACTCCAAAGAATTGGGGGTATTAAGGCAATGTTGAAATATACCAAATAAACTTGACTTTTCTTAGAAATCAATTTTATCTTGGTACAAGAAGTACTGGGCTTGATGGAAACCAGTTAAATGAAAACTTAATTTCACATAATTTTCATTTATTCTCACTTTCGTTGTCAGTGAGAAAAGAAAACAGGTCAATTTCCACATGAGCACAAATCAAATCCAACAGAAATGTTCTTAGAATCATGCAAAGGCCATTGAAATATGGGCTGGACAAGTGGAGCCCTTGCTGTCCAAAATAATCTTGCTCAAATGAAGCCATTTTTCTGCTTCAGACCATATCATCACAGCTCCTAGTTGTGTGCACTGTAAAATGTTCCAGGGTCAGTAGGACCTCCCACTTTTGCTTGATATTTTGAAAGCATGGACCACACTGAAAACAGGCCATGCACAGAAATGTTGGTTCCTAGACTGCCAGCAAATGTCCTGGGTATAGTTTAAAATGGTGTGTTTTCTTAATTTAAAAACTGCAAGAGGCATAGCAAATAATTCAAACGTTCTCCTATCACCACTCAGTTTATGAATAACGCATCAAAGATATAAATGAAGCCACCCATGTAGTGCATCTCTTCCTGCTCCTATTCCCTCTCTCCCTCCCCAGAAGTAAACACTATCACAAACTTGGTGTTTATTATTTCCATGCATGTTTTATACTACCCTGTATACAAATGTATCTATAACAACATAAAATATTGTTTTGTGCTTGATGGTATCACACTGTATTTCTCCATAAATCCTATTGTTTTATTCACTCAACATTGTGACTTGTAAGATTCATCCACACTAATGTGCATAGCTCTAATTGAAACATTTGTACTTCTGTTTGTACTCCATTGTATTCATATACCCCAAGTTTATCATCTTTTCTCCATAGATGCACATTCTGGTTATTTTTACCTTTTTCTTATTACAAACAAGGTTGCTGTGAGCTTGTTTACTAACATCCATGTTCGAGAGTTTCTCCAAGGTATACATTTAGGCATGGAATTTTGATTGTAGGGTATATGCACATGTCCAGCTTTACCAAATAATGCCAAATTGTTTTCCAGAGTTAATGTACCATCACTAGCACTGCCCACCAGCAATGTAAGAGGGTTTCAACTGCCTATTTTTCAAAAGTTCCTTTTTTCCTCAGAAAGTTATTCCTTTGAAAAAAGAATTTACAACATGGTCCCAGGCCAGTCAGCTGGATTAGCCTTTGTTCACTTGGGGACACAAATGGATCATTTCAAGTTCCTACTTCTCATTTCAGCCAATCTCGGGACAAAATGGTGAAGCACATGTCATGCATCTTTGGTAAGTTCTACAGCCCTTTCTGCACTTGCAGCTCCCAGTGATTTGATGTCTCTCATTGAGTAAAGCCATAGCACTACCAGCCACCACTTTATGCTCTAGCCAGTTCCCATTCTCATTACATCTTGCCTGTCAATCTCTGACTCATTCATTTATTCATTCAATAAATATATACTGAGTGCTTAATGTTTGTTAGACACTATATAATGGGATTTAAAATAGAAGGGAAGGGTCAGAGTGGACAAGACTGGGACCTCTTCTGCCTTATGTTCTAACCCACTTTTTTTGTCAGAAAATCTGAAAATTAAAGCAAGATCAGAAAAGAACAAGTATTAATCGAACACTTGCTATGGGCTAGAGTGTCTGTGGCTGAAAATGACTTGTTCACTGTAGTATATAATATACTTGTACAGTAACAATGGCTGTTATCAATTACCCAAAAGAAAGTGAGTAGAAATTGAGCTGTCATTTATTGAGCATCAATGTGTTCCAGGAACAAAGATGTTATATCTTTTTAATTCTACAACAGTACTCTGATGTAAATAGTGTTATTATTTGCAATTTGCAACAGGGAAACTGAACCACAGAGAAAATCAGTGATCTGCCCAAGAGGCTGATCTAAGATTCAAATCCTGATCTTACCCCACTAGTCCAAGGCCTCTCATGGCAGGAATTTTAAATATCATGAACCAGACAAGGAAAACAGTTTCCCATTCCAAGCCACTATATGCAGGCTAGACAGACAGGATGCAATTTGCTGATGTGATTTTTGCCAAGAAAACATCAAAGGAATCTTTAATCACTGTGAGTGAGCTAAGGTCCCATTGTCTGTCATGGATGGTGCCTCCCTCAGGACAAGGTCGTGGCATGCAAGTCTGATTCACTGCCTAGTCTCATTTCATGTCATAAGAGTTAAACACTATTATCTCTGAGTTAAGGTTCCTTCCACAAGAAATTTCCCTAATGCCTTCTAATGAAGGGTAAAGGCCAAGGTGGAACTATCTGTGAGACCATAGGCAGTGTCTGAATCCTTTTTTCAATGTATGGGACAACTCTGGATTCAGTAACCCCAAGGAAAACTGGATGAGAGAAATAATGACACTATGGAGTCAATCCCAGAAGATCAAAGAATAGCATCTGGCAGCAACCCAGTTACCACTGAGAATCTGGAGGTCAGATCTCAGTTTAGAAGTCACCTCTTCAGAGAAGTCTTCCCTCACCCCCCAGGCTCAGGCTTGTTGACCATCTTGTATGGCTTTACAGAACACTGTGCTTCCCAGACCACAACACTGACTGTCACTGTATGTTGTTTAGTTACCCTCTTGTCTCTTCCATCAGAATGGTGAGATCCATAAGATAGGGAACCATATTTATCATTTCACTTTTACATTTGCAGTGACTCACATAGTGCTCAGACGCTCTGTCATGTCTGACTCTTTGTTATCCCATAGACTGTAGCCCGCCAGGCTCCTCTGTCCATGGAATTCTCCAGGCAAGAATACTGGAGTGGGTTGCCATTTCCTCCTCCAGGGGATCTTCTTGACTCAGGGATCAAACCCAAGTCTCTTATGTCTCTTGCATTGGTCAGTGGATTCTTTACCACTAGTGTACCTGGGAAGCCCTGACTAACATAGTGGCTGGTACAAAATAGGTACTCAGTGGGTGTTTGATCAATAAATTAATGAATATATACATGAAATTAGGCCTAAAAAATTCATTCTCCATTCTTAGAGGAAGAGACTCAGAAGTGGTCTGACAGAAGCATTACAAGACACGGGAAGGCAGGACCCCTCAGACCCACAAAACATCCATAACACTTAATCAGCATTTGCCCTGTGCCAGGTGCTGTTCTAAGTGATCTTATATATATTGATTCATTTAACCCTTCCAAAAATCCTATGAGTTGACTGCTATTATTATCCCTATTTAAGGAAATTGAGACAAGAGAGGTCGAATATCCAACCCAAGGGCACTCAGCTAGGAAGTACTGGAACTGCGATTTGTACCCAAACAATATAGACTTCACATATGCTCTCTTCATCATAACCTGGGTAAACCATGAAAGTACAAAGGTCTTTCTTGATTTTTTGCCCCCAGATAAAGTGCTGATAACTCAAGAACTACTGTCTTTTCTTCCGTGTAGGCACCAAAATCTTTATGAGACCAGACTGTGTATTCCTTGAAAAACTTAACCTTGTCTCATGGATCTATACTCCTATCCCTAATATGTTTTGGCTGTTCTGAAAATGTGCCATGCTAAGTTGACAAGAAGACCCGTAGTTGAATCAGACTATCATTGTTTCTTGGGTAAATTATCTTAGATTAGGCTCTGGTGCTAGAAAAAACTAGGTTTGAATACCAGCTCTAACATTTACTAACAAAAAGATATTACACAAATATTCAAACCCTCTAAATATCAGTTTCTCATCTGCAAAGAGCTACTAATAGTATCAATCTCAAAAAATGTTCTGAGCACCAAATGTGATAAACCATGTAAAATGCTTAGTGCAGTGCTTGGCACAGAGGGGATGTTCAACAAATGTCAGTGCTATCAGTGTTATCTATTCATTTTCTTCCTCAGAAAAAAGGGGATTCCTATTACACATCTCCCAGGATTGTTGTGAGCACTAAAGAAGATAGGGAGAGTATTCCTGGCAATTGGTTATCTCATGCTATTCTGTCCCTCTTGATCTCATTTTCTTTTCCTTCACTGGGATTTCAGCTGGAGACTTACCTCTAAACTAAAACTACTTTTTAAAAGGTCACCTATAACTTCCAAAATGTCAATTCTAATGTTCTTTTCTCAAGTTTCATCCTACTTGCCCTGTCTGCTACATTTTTTCATTATTGACCGCTCCTCTGTCTTATATTTCTCTCCTCTAGTTCACTGTAAAATTGCATTCTGTTGCTGCTGCTTCATAGAGAGATATCTCTTATACTAGAAGCTCCTCTCTGCCAACCCCTTCAGCAGGCACTTGCCAATGTTCTAGTCCTGGCACGCGCCACTTCCCACTGAGCCCACTCTTGCTGGGCAATCACATCTACTCCTGTAACTACAAGAGCTCATTCTGTGTGGATGAGCCCCAAATTTGTGACTCTGACCTTAACCTAAACTGAGTCCTTCATCTCTATTTCTTGCTGGATGTCAAGTCTGGCAATCTCTTCTTTTCTCCTCCCTAAACCAAAACTTCCTCCTATGTTTTTGTTTGTTTTCAATTAATTGTCTTACCAATCTCCTAGGCTATCAGAGCTTAAAACCCTAGTAATCTCTTTCTTTTGTAGCCCTTATTATTTCTTGTTTAAACTAGAATAATAATTATCACATAAGCCTCACTGATTCCATCCTCACACTGCTCTACTCCATCCTTCAGCTGACCCCAGTTTCATAGAGCTAATAATAAAGCCACTCCCATGTCTCAGAGAATATATAGACTTACAGGAACAGGAACGTCGCTCAGTCGTGTCCGACTCTTTGCGGCCCCATGGACTGTAGCCTACCAGGCTCCTCTGTCCATGAGATTTTCCAGGCAGTACTACTGGAGTGGATTGCCATTTCCTTCTCCAGCGGATCTTCCTGACCCAGGGATCGAACCCGGGTCTCCCGCATTGTAGACAGACGCTTTACCGTCAGAGCCATATATCTTAACTCAGCATTCTTGCCTTCAAAGTCCTTTACCAATTCAACCCTATTCTAAACTTAATATTATTCCCCTTGGCATTTCCCAAAGCTGATATAACTTTAGCACAGAATTTTATGTTTAAGTCATGCTCTCTGCTTGGACTGTCCTGCACAAGTTCCCCTTCTCTCAAAGATATCCATGTTTCAAAAGCACTCTCATACATTATGGGCTTCCCGCGTGGTGCTAGTGCTAAAGAATTTGCCCGCTAATGGAGGAGACACAGGAGATGCAGGTTCAATCCCTAGGTCAGGAAGATCCCCTGGAGGAGGAAATGGCAACCCACTCCAGTACTCTTGCCTGGAGAATCCCATGGACGGAGGAGCCTGGTGGGCTACAGTCCATAGGGTCGCAAAGAGTCAGACACGACTGAGCGAGCTCATCTTTTAAGCTCCTTTAATATTCTACCTCAACCACATGGCCATCTTAAAAAGCCTCAGTGAAAATTCCTGTCTTTCCCTTATAATCCAATAGCATCTATTTTTCACCATTGTTATGGAGCTTTCCATAGTCCAACTTATAATTATTTAGATCTAGATCTTTCTCATGGACTGGATTATAAGTTATTTGAGGATAAACACGATGCTCTGTTTTTACCTATAAATTGTCCATAGAATCCAACATAGGGTTTTACATATAGTATGAACTCAGTAAGAATTGTGTTTGTGTGTGTGTTTGTAGGTTTTAGTAGAATTGAATCTTATATAATCTGAACCTCCATGAATTCTGCAATCCTTCTCATCAAGGAAACCCATGGAACCTCATGTGCTCTATAAGTGAGTAGACTTCAGAAACTTACCTGAGCTCCAGAACCCACCCAGTGAAAGGTGTGGACAAGGGACTGAACCCATAAACCTCTACCTCACTATTAGCAGCCTATAAATATCAAGTAATTCAGTCACATAATTTGACAATTTGGAGAAGCCATTAGTTGAGATAATCTTAGGATTCCAAGGGGCCTAACTCATTGCAGCCTTAGACAAATGCATTAACAATGTCTGTGTATAAAGCACAGAGGGCAGCCTGTCATCATGGGCTTACCATCATTAATTCACCCATCAAATTTACAGTGATACCATTATACTAAGCATTAATAATTCTCAGCATAGTAACAGTGATAACAGCAGGTAGTTTTTCAAAACTATTACCCATGCTTCAATAACACATCCTGAATGTTGCACTTAAAGCAGTCTCCTGAGTAGAGATGGAAATGGAAATAGTTTGATAATAATAGTTTATAGTAATAATAGTCTAGAGCTCTAGCTTGAAGTTAGCTGTGTATGTCTTTTCGAGTCTCTGGGTAACACCATTTATGGAATCTCATTTTTCAAAAGTACTGGACTAAGCTGATCTCACTTGATAATGCTGTAGTCATAGAGTGGCTACAGTCCAAGCAGCTTCTAAAAATCATAGAGCCTCAGAAATGTCACTGGCCCCCAAAATACCAAACAAAAATGTATGACAGAACTTTACCTATTTATTAAAAGAGTCTGCTCTATACCAGTAAACCACTTAAGAATGGACAATTCACAAGAAGTACTGAGGTTCAGTGGATAAAAACAACACATCTAGAGTCTGCCAAAGCTGGGTTTGAAACCTTGGCTTGGCCACTTCTGTTTGACAAGTCACTCAATATCCCTGGTCCTAAGCTTCCTGGAAGATGGAACTAGTACACCCATCTCATCTTGTTGGGGGAAGGGGAAGGGATTGTGACATAATATGCATAAAGCTCTCTGACATATGAGACGCACACACTGCACAATAGCTAGTATTATCATTTTTAAGTTGGTCTGCAGTATACATAAGCCCAAAGATGTGAACCCTGATCTCCATATGACTCAGTTCATACAGTCTTCGTTTTATCCAACAAACTTCTTCCCCTGAGCCAGTCTGAAAAGTTCCTGCTACTTTGGAACTCATAGTGTAGAGGGCCTTGGTGAGAGATGGCTACAGCATGCATGGTATGATAAATGCTATGTATGTACATGTGTACATACTACAGGAAGGCTTAGAGAAGGTTTCTTGGAGGAGATGGGACCTACGTTTAGAGTACCTATCATCATGATGGACAAAAGGAAAAAAGATGTTTTTGCCAGAGGAGACACATGAGCAAAGATTAGCTGATTTTTCTCTTGTAACAAATTGTACTACCAATCCTGCTCAGTGCCTTGTGATTCCCGTAGACAGAGAAAGAATAGCTGGATCAGGAGAAACTCATCCTGTTCCTGGGAGAATAACTTAGACCCTTCACCCTTCTGACAGGAGGAGGAGCTTGTGGGCATAATCTCTGTGTAACTAGGATAGCAAATTATTTACATAGGGTTCTCAAATTCCTTCTAGATGCCAATAAACATAGAACTTCATGGGAAAAAAAGACATAAGCCATGTTAGCTGGGCTTAGTAAATTGACATTTTCAACTTACTAAAGATTAGTTCTAGGAGATTTTAGCATTCATGGAGATTTGGGCTGCCTGGGGAAATGACTCTGTGGGTCTGAATCAGGAGACTGACCTTTGCCAGCTGTCGTCTGCATCAAAGAGCTTTTTCAACCTGTGTGAGGGGATTACAGATGTGCTGAGATACTGACCATCTACAACACTCAGCAGACCAGGAGGGCTTAGGGCAGCCAGAGCCCTGGACTTTTCAACTCTGGCAGTGAGAAGTCCTTTCCTTTCGCTCCATGAGAAAATAGTATCATTCTTTATGCCATGACAAGAAAATAATGGAGAAACTCTGTTATGGAGTTCCTTCTCTAAAAGAACTTCTCAAAAGCAATGCCAGCCTGAACTGTATTGGTGCTAGAGCTAAGGGCATCATCGTCGTCGTCATCAGTGGTATTTCTATTATTAAAACTGATGCATTCTCTATTCTGAAAGAGTCACTTAGCTTCCCCCAAACATCTTGCTGTGCTCCTAGGGTAGTGTGATGATCAGAATGAATGTCATGGGATTACGATTCATAAGATAGAGAAGAAAATCCGTCTTAGTCACAAATCATTGTGGGCTGCAACTAATTTCAGAAAATAAGCATTTATTTAAAGTGGGTATTAACCTGTCACCATATGAAGAAGCTCTAAATAAGTCTGTGCATGTATGTGGAGGCAGCATGGAGCAGTAGTCTCCTGCTACCCAAGAGCAAATAAATACTCTGGCTAGGAAGAGAATGATGAAAACAGAGGCAAGAAACCATGAAATCCCTTTTCACTTCCCTTTCAAGAGACACGTTTTCAAAGGTAGGCCTAAGTTTGAAGCTTGGTTTAATTTAGAAGCAGAGAAATGTTCTATATATTGTACCTATTAGAATAGGCGGCTGTGAAAAAGGATCAGTTACTGTTCTTGCAAATTTAAAATGTGACTATCTAAATTTAAAGTATTACATTTATTTTTAATATTAAAAATAAGATTTTTCCCTTGACTTCTAGTTATATTGAACATCTTTTCATGGTTTGGTTTTTTTTTTTTTTTTTTTTTTTTTGCAAAATGTTTATATCAAGGGCCATTTGGGGAATGTTTCAGATGGGTCAACTTACTCTGGATTTGCAGCTCTGCTGTCAATCCAGGGCAGACTCCCAGCAGAAACCTCCTAATTGGCTGTCAGTTAGTCACTTTTATGCATAGCCTTTTCTTTCAAACCCTTTCCACTCCAGTAACACGGCCTCTCTACAACAGCCCCCACACACGTTGGAAGTGTAGGTGTGGGAATGGGAGTAGGAGGGCTGGAAACCACACCGAAGTGGTGCTCCAACAGCTGTGAATAGTCTCAAAATGCTTTCACCATGAACGTGCTTCAGTCATGTTAAGACAGTCAAAACAGTTTGACAAGTTTCTGTTTGACTCTGGTCTCAGCTACTGTGTTCATGACCTGATTAGCTAGAGCCTAGTAGGGATTGACAAGAGTGGCAAATCCACCAAGACAGCTCTCTGCAAAGGGAATTTATGGCTGTGTAATACTGTGATTAACCCTAAGCACCCACAAGCTGTTACCCAGAACACAACTCCTTCTTCAGAGCCAAGGAAAGCAGAAGAATGAAGTCAAACATTTTCTGCATATAAATATGTCCACTCTTCAAACACATTTGCTTGTCTTCGAATATGAGTTTAGCATTGCCAATTGGAATCTGGAGCTGAATTTGAATCTTGGCTCTGCCACCGAATAGCTTTGTGACCCTGAGTGAGGTACTTAACCTCTCTGAGTCTCATACCCTTATATGTAAAAATCTGACCATTGACCCCCACCCCCCAGGATGATTGTGTCTACTGCTGTGAAAACAGCACAGTGCCTAGTTCACAGTTGGCAATCAATACATGTGGACTTCCTTCCTTTCCTTGACTAAAATATTTGAATTATGACTTGCCACCATTACTAGCACAAGACATACAATATAGAGAAGTCACTTGACGTTCAAACTTCATGTCCTTTGCAGTATGCCAAAATGATATCACAAATCTTAAAAGTTCTCTCTGCCAACAAGCCAGTGCCGGTTTTCTCAGCAGGATGCAATCTGCCACCACATCCGTCATCCATAGGAAGTTACCTCTAGGACTTAAATACTTTTTGGAGGCTCTGGGGCATTGAGCTCTGAAGATGAGATATCCGAGCAGAATTCTTTTACACTATCTTTGCACAGGCAGCACTTAGCTTTCTTAAAGGTCTTCCCTCCACTGCTACTAACTGATCCACTGGCACCTTAGTGCCAACAAATGCCTTTGCTCTTGAAATACCTTAGACTTCCAAATCATATTGCCAGGGGAGCTGAAGTGCTGAGAAAGGAAATAGGGTATGACTGAAAATTAAATTGAGCCCATATTTCCTCATTATTGGGATTGTTATCTTTAAGTTTGAGATGCCAATAAACCCTGAGACCGAATTAAGCCCCTCTTCTCTCTCTTAGACTTGCTTTTGCTTATCTCATTTAAGTACTTACCTTATTGTATTGTTATTAACCTTTGAGATCCTTTGGGTCAGGAACTATGCCTTGAAGTTTGTCATAAACCCAGCAACTAACATAATGCCTGGTATGTGATAGGTGCTCAGCTAATATTTGTTGAGTGAGAACATAAATGAATGAGTGTTGGCGAAACAAGTTGTAAATGCTTTCAGCAAGAGCTTCATAGGCGCATCCTCCATTTCCCAATCTTTTCCCAAAAGTACAGAATCAAATATGGGGAAATAAAGCTTTCTCTTCCCTAAAAAAAATAAAGTAACTATGACAAGAACCCTAACAAGCCAACTATGTTTACTGACTCCCAGGTAAAATATATACAGTCCATTATTTAGCATCAGGAAAAAGAAATAACTGAAACCCATATGCTTGGCACTCCCAAGTGTGTCCCATTTTACATTTACAGCCTCCCCTCTCACTGTTCCTCAGCCTGAATATACATTGCAAATGTGTTATCTCCTCTAAGTCTGATGTGCAATGCCAAGCCCATTAAGAATGAATGATTTCCCCCAGCTACTGAGCCTGCAATCCTCAGCTGAATGGCAATACGATGATTCTGATAGCAGAGGTCCAAGAGGCAGGCTATCCGCATAGGACTGTTAAGAGCTTCAAATGAGATTATTGTATACAAGGCATCCAGCACCGTCTTGGCACATAAGTGCTTGATATATGCACATTGAGTGGCCTTAACCCCTCAAATTGTTCCTCAGTACATCTTCAAAGATCCAAAACAGACTCACATATCACATTTCTTTCTTCCTGGTTCTTCTTTGTTGTTATTCCAATCCACAAAAACAGGTAACTAGACAAACCACAACTGTATAAAATGCCAGCTCATCCACTTTTTTCCAGCCCCTCCCCAGGGCCCTTCTTTTGTTAACCAATGAAGTATTTTCTTTTGAAGAGTTCATGCCCTTCCTACCAGAGACTTTGCAGTTATAGTTTTAGTTGTCTTAAAAGGAGCCAGAATTCCATTTATTTTCTTAAGAATGTTTAAAATCATATTGAAACAAAGCGGTTGACTTGAACAAACCTATATGCAGCATTTCCTTGCATACTATGTGTTGTTGCTTCTAACCATACCCACTCTACCTGAATTCTACCAGATGTCTTTGCCGACACCAATTTGCACTTACTTTCCCTTCTCTTGGCCTCTGCTGGTGCTTGCTATACAATGCCCACAGCTAAGCCCCAGATTCCAATTGCACAGTTTCTTGGAGATGTCAAGTTTCCTCAGATTGTGTGCCTGCTAAGTCACTTCAGTCGTGTCCAATTCTTCTCAATCCTACGGATGGTAGCCCACCAGGCTTCTCTGTCCATGGGATTTCCAAGGCAAGAATACTGGAGTGGGTTGCCATTTCCTTCTCCAGGGGATCTTCCTGACCTAGGGATCAAACCCACATCATCTATGGCTCCTACACTGCAAGGGGCATTCTTTACCACTGAGCCTCCAGTGCCAGTTTTTCTTCTGCTTTAAAATTTCAATACTAACATATTGCCTTAGGATAGTTCTCAGACCAAGTAAGGGTTTCTTACATCCTGTTGAATGAGCACATGATCTTTAGGTTTGATCTGTGAAATGGGTGGGGCTTAGGGAAGGATGGCTCTATTCTCCTTGTAGTCTATCCTCACTGTAGCTGCTTCCCTCCCATCTGATGGCTTTGAGCCCAAGGAAACACCCTCCATGTTGTTCTACCAGGCTACACAGAACTGGGCAAATATAGCTCTCTTAGATGGTTTTCTTTCCAATATGGAGGTTCAGCAAGAAAGCCAAAGAAACAGCCATTCTGTCCCACTGAGTTTTCTTGTTCTCCTGCCTGCAAAAGACATAATTTCATCAGCTAAATATTCTAATATATCCAGCACCTGGCAACATTAAAATAGGAAAATGCATTGCCTTAATGGGAAAAGGGGGAATTTTTAGTTAACATGGAAAAATAACTTAGTAGCCAATGAAATACATTTGGGCTATGAAGGGAAACAAGGGCATCTACACTAAAGGGATAATGGGAAAAAACACATTAGAAAGCACCATTTAAAATTAGACCAGTACTGGATGCCATTTCATAGTCAAACTAAGAGAAGGGGACTATTTAATAAGGACATTAGCTTTTCCCTGTGTGATTCTCCTACATACTCTCAGAGCTTACTAAAGAACTGGGCAATGCCACAAAAGGGTGCCTCCTATCTGACACTGCTCTAACAGTTTCTGGGGAAATCTGATGATGTGGTGGAACTTTCCAAAGATAAAACTACTATAGTAAGGCAAAGAGGATCCAAGGAGTTTTGAAAACTGCTTAGGAAAGGAGAAGTAAAACAAACAAAAAAAAACCATTATCTCATTTGCAATTCATAATAACTCTATGAGATAGGTACTATTATTACTTTAGAGATGAGGAAACTGAAGTTAAGAAAATCAAGGGTGACTAGAATTATAAGAAAATGTTATATTACTTAATTTTCTCCATTCATTCTATAAAAGTACAAAGTAGAATCAGAGAGGGAAGGTGTTTTTTAATAAAGCCACATAGCTGCTAAGTAGCAGGGACAAGACCTGAATGCCTCTGACTCTTAGTCTGGTGCTCTACGATTTCAAACTGCCTTTCTCTCTAGCTCAATCCAAACCTTCCACCTCACATCTGTCCCTTTACTTTTATCTCCAACTTGTCTGTGGAATGTAATTTAATATTGTATTTTGTATTCATCCATTTTTTTTCAAATAGTATATATTGAGTGTCAGGGCTGCTCTAGGCACTGGGCCCTAGAATAGCGAATAAAATAGATAAAACAGAATTCTAGTTCCAGTGGCATTTATAGTCTAGTGAACGACACGGACATTAAAGAAATTATCATCAAATAGATAACCACCAACTCTGACTGCAGTTAAGGAGTACTAGAGTATTTAAGCATATGGATGTGTGATTGCATGCTCAGTTGTGTCTGACTCTTTTCAACCTTATAGACTGTAGCCCACCAGGCTCTTCTGTCCATGGAATTTTCCAGGTAAGAATACTGGAATGGGTTGCCATTTCCTACTCCATATGTAAGTAGATAACAGGGATAATAATTTTATTTGTATGGCATATGTTCAGGAAGGGCTTTTCAGAGAAAATAACTATTAAAGCAGAAATCATAAATATAAGTAGAACTTGGTCAATCAGAGTCTTATATTATCACTTTGAGGCCTAATGAGTTTAATGGTTTTATTAATTCAGTAAAATTTAGTGTTTAGCCATTTAAATATATGGCAGAAGTCATTTCATTTTCAACCATCTAGTATAGAATTCTGAGCAATCAGATGCTACATAAAAGTGTTCTGATGGTAATTATGGAAAAAGAGTAAAAGTCAGTCTCAGAGAGCTTGGGTGATGACTCAAACATCGATAGCTTCACTTAAAGATTCGTCGGCAAAAAGTTTATAGACTGCTTTTAAAGTAAGGACATGACTTGAACAAAGGCACTAAAATGCCCCGTCGCAAATTCCAAGTGAAATGATCAAACAGGTCTGCCTAATGAGATTATCAATAATTTCAGTTCCCTTATCATGGATTTCTGCTGACTGTATCACAGTGCTAATTTAAACTTATAAATGTTAGCCATTCAGGTTAAGGTAGGATAAGATCATAACAGCACACAGCTAAATAGAGAGTGCAAAGGGAATTTACCCACATGACTGACATATGCTAAGATGAGATAAATTCTTCTCATTCAAAAATGAAAGAAGTGGACTTAAAACCAATACAAGATCAAAGAAATTCTGCTCCAGAACAAAAAGAAAGGGGGAAAAGTGAAGCAAGTGGTGGAAGAACAGTATACTTTTGAAAAAGATTTACTATACAAAACAGAAGTTAATTTAAAATAGTATCTACTTTGTGTAGAATAAAATGCAAAGAAATTTAAACTGGACTCTTATTGCTGATTGATTAAATGACAGATCAATTAGATTTTAAAAGGAAATTGGTTCAAAGATCATAAGGCAGCAAATAATCCTATAACAGATTTTTAATGGTATTGTAAGATTTTGCTTTGGCATTTAATAAAGTATCTATGAACTTCCCTGGTGGCTCAGATGGTAAAGAATCTGCCTACAATGCAGGGGGCCCAGGTTCCATCCCAGGGTCGGGAAGATCCCCTAGAGAAGGATATGGCAACCCACTCCAGCATTCACGTCCGGAGAATCCCATGGACAGAAGGGTCTGGCAGGCTACAGTCCATAGGGTCACACAGAGCCAGACATGACTGAAGCAACTTAGCATATAGCATGCAAATTATCTACTCTTAAACATTATTTCATGTTACTTCCACAGACCTATGCAAAGGAAAAAAAAAAAAAAACTAGATAGAGATGCTTTCCTGGCTAGCAAGAAAGGGAAAGGGAGAGAACCTAGACTTTTTTTTTTACTGTACCTTATTTTGTTTTTACTTTGGAACAATGTAAATATTTTATGTAACTATAAAACAAAATTAAATGTAAAAAGCAATTGTTAAGAAAGTGAAACAAACTTAATTATTTATCAAATTGTTGGCATAACTACAAAAATCACTATTTCAAGGGACTTTAAAACACAATGCAGATGGTCCCCAACTTATAATGGTTTAACTTATAATTTTTCAACTTTTCAGTTGTGCAAAAGCAAAATGTATTCAGTAGAAACCGTACTTCAGAGTTTGAATTTGGATCTTTTCCCAGGCTAGCAATATGCAATACGATACTCTCTCATGATGCTGGGCAAGCTGCAGCTACCAGTCAGCCATGTGATCACAAGGTTAAAAAACTGAAACACTTAGAATAATTCTGTACCCATATAACCATTCTGGTTTTCACTTTCAGCACAGTATTCAATAAATTACATGAGATAGTTCAACACCTTATTATAAAATAGGTTTTGTGTTAAATGATTTTGCCCAACTATAGGCTAATTGAAGTGTTCTGAGAACATTAAAGTAGGCTAAATGCATATTCAGTTTATGATATTTTCAACTTGCAATGGGCTTATCAAAATGTAACCCCTATTATAAGTTAAGCAAGATCTGTAGTTTCATTGTACATTCCTAATGGGATATACTCTAAGGACAAATATTTTTTTAGTCTGTAGAGGATTCTCACATTGCTCTTAGTCATTACTTTGTCAGTAACAATATCGATTGGTTTCAGCAATCACTTTATTAATAATATATTGTTTTGAAGGTATATACACCAAAGAAGCAATTATATTAGTGTAATAAGTACCTAATTAAGGTGGTGGAATTCCAGCTGAGCTTTTCAAATCTTAACAGATGATGCTGCTAAAGTGCTACACTCATTGTGCCAGCAAATTTGGAAAACTTAAAAATACCCACAGGACTGGAAAAGGTCAGTTTTCATTCTAATCCTAAAGAAAGGCAATGCCAAAGAATGTTCAACTTACTGTACAATTGCACTCATTTCACATGCCAGCAAGATTATGCTCAAAATTCTTCAAGCTAGGCTTCAACAGTACGTGAACCAAGAGCTTCCAGATGTACAAGCTGGTTTTAGAAAAGGCAGCAGAAGCAGGGATCAAATTCCCAACATCCACTTCTATAGATTATAGAAAAAGCAAGAGAATTCCAAAAAATATCTACTTCTGCTTCACTGACTATGCTAAAACCTTTGACTGTGTGGATCACAACAAACTGTGGAATATTCTTAATGAGATGGAAATAACAGACCACATTGCCTGTCTTCTGAAAAAACCTGTAGGCAGGACAAGAAGCAGCAGTTAGAACTGGACAAGGAACAACAGACTGGTTCCAAATCAGGAAAGGAGTACATCAAGGCTGTATACTGTCACCCTGCCTATTTAACTTATATGCAGAGTACATCATGTAAGATGCTAGGCTGGATAAAGCACAAGCTGGAATCAAGATTGCTGAAAGAAATATCAACAACCTCAGATAGGCAGATGATACCACTCTAATGGCAGAAAGTGAAGAAGAACTAAAGAGCCTCTTGATGAAGGTGAAAGAGGAGAGTGAAAATGCTGGCTTAAAGCTCAATATTCAAAAAACGAAGATCATGGCATCTGGTCCTATCACTTCATGGCAAATAGATGGGGAAAATGTGGAAACGGTATCAGATTTCATTTTCTTGGGCTTCAAAATCAATGTGGATGGTGATCACAGCCACGAATTTAAAAGATGCTTGCTCCTTGGAAGAATAGCTACGACAAACCTAGAGCGTGTATTAAAAAGCAGAGACATCACCTTGCTGACAAAGGTACATATATTCAAAGTTATGGATTTTCTAGTAATCAATATGGATGTGAGAGTTGGACCATAAAGAAGGCTGAGTGCCAAGGAATTGAACTGTGGTATTGAGAAGACTCTTGAGATTCCCTTGGACAGCAAGGAGATCAAACAAGTCAATCCTAAAGGAAATTGACCCTGAATACTCATTGGAAGGACTGATGCTGAAGCTGAAGCTCTGACACTTTGGCAACCTGATGTGAAGAGATGGCTCACTGGAAAAGACCTTGATACTGGGAAAGATTGAAGGCAAGAGCAGAAGAGGGTGACAGATGATGAGATGGTTGGATGGCATCACTGATTCGATGGAACAAACTCAGGGAGATTGTGAAGGACAGAGAAGCCCGGCGTGCTGCAGTTCATGGGCTGGCAAAGATTTGGACACGACTTACTGACTGAATAACAACAACAAAATAAGGACCCAAGATTTTCATACAGGATAAAAAGAAGCATGGAATTAAAAGAAATTAAGTAAAACTCATAAATTTGAACTGAAAATATGAGAGTAAAATCATGATATATTATTTTAGCTTGGTGCACTGAAAAGTTTTAGAAGATGATGGCTATGTTCTGAGTACTGGAGATTCAGCAGCAGTCAAGATAAGATGGCCCCGGAGATGCCCAGAGCAGAGCTGCGTGAGGAAAGCATACAAATAAAAATGTACGTACATTTCAGCAGTTCAGTAGGTGGCATTCAGTAGGGTGGATAACTACCATGATAAGCAAGGTAAATGAAATGGAAAAACAAGAATAAATTAAAGTTGCTCTATATAAAGGATGGAAAACATAGGGATAGTTGCTATACCTAAAGAAGATGTGAAACAAATAGAAAAGCAAGAAGCAAAATCTTGTAATACTGTTAAAAAAATCTGTCATAAGATTATTTGCTCCCTACAAAAAATAAAAAATGCACATACCTTTGACCCAGTACTGGAACCATTAGAATTTATGGAAATGAGATATTCTTAATTCTTATTTTATAATAAGAGTAAGAAATACACAAGATTTATTGAGAGTTTTTAATATGGCAGGCACTGTGTAAAGCACTTTGTATACATGATCTCTTTTAATTTCCTTGACAACTCAAGTGGTTGTTAATATTTTCAGTTCTGTTTTACAACTGAAGAATATGTGGGTTAGAGAAGTTAAGTGACTTGCCAAGATCACAAAGCCAGTGAGCATCAAATCCAGGATTCAGATTCATTGCACCTCTACAGCCTGAGCTCTTGCACTATCTCCTTGTTGTTGAAAATAATATAGTGGTTAATAAATTATGATATATCCACACAAAAGAATGCCATACAGACATTAAAATCACAGTGCATCATATTTAGTGACAGGAATATGCTCATAATTTACTAAGTGAAAAAAATGATTTACATTTTATAGCACGTGTTCACATATTTTAAAATGTATACTATACTAAGGGTATAAGAATAAAAAATTGTCTATGTCTGTGCCAGCAGAGGATAATGAAAAAGGCAGAGACAAAAAGTATGCTTGCTCTGTCCACCTTTCTCAATACAGCAGGCTTGTACTTCTAATAGAAGGCAGGCAGTTGAGGTAATGTCTATTGCGAGCAGCAGCTGATCACATTGGTGGGGGCTTTCCTGGGATCCCTGCATAGCCATGGTTCTTGAAGCAGTCTACTGACATTCTTTACCATGGTCCTTCCAAGGATTATGAAAGCTTTTAATCCCCTAAATCACTCTTTCCATGTACCTTTCTGTATATATAAAATACCCCCAAAGGCTTCTGCTTTTTTGAAAGGACATTGATTGATACAGGATTTAGTATTCAGAGATGGTGATGCATGCCTGCTAAGAGATGCCAAAGGCAATACAATCTCTTGAAAGAAACTGTACAGTGTTGTGTGTGCTAACATTCAGTTTTTCTTTAAGCTCTTCATTAGCAGTACCTCTGTGCTTCCATAAAAGAGCTCTGCATGAACATCTGTACAGGAAAAAATTACTAGCACTAATCAACCCTATGAACTTCACAAAATTCACTCAGCAGACCTGTACCTAAATAGAGATGTTGAATTTGAGTATCTTTAGGACCCTCCTTGAGGAATGCTGGTCTTTGCCTACTGAGGTCTGCAGTAAACATATCTGACTTGCTTCTTACAAACAATTTTCACTGTTATTATTATTTATAGACAGTCTTATTAAAATAGAATTAAATTGAAGATAAGATTAAGCAGAATTCAAACTAACTTGAATGCCTAGAATAAAGGGCCAAAAGGGAACAGCAGTGAGAGAACGTAATAATAATAATACCTTGGATTTATATAGCTCTCATCCTCCCACAAGCACAATGTGAATGTGAACAGCATATATAAGTGGATGAAGAAGTAAATGCAGTTTAGGTTTTTCAAGTCTGGATTTAAAAAGCTGTGGCAGAAGAGACTAGCAAATGGAGAATCAAGATCGTAAGACCAATTTGGAAAAGCTTCTCACAGAAACACATATTTTAAAATTTGTGTTTGCTATCCTGTTAAAGGGGGAGTATTTTCAATTAAAGTCAAGACTTATATGTCAAAGACAAGGGAATAACAATAAAAGAACAAAAGAATGAATATATCAGTGACTATCCCTCATAACTGACAATTAAAATATTACCTTGTCCATGAAATATTCCTCCACTGCTCCAGCTACAAGTGATCTCAATTCCCAAAAGGGTTTTGCACAGGTTTCATGTGGTGTGCACTTAGTGCATTCTACCTTGTTTTGGAAATATTTATGCCCATTCCTGTCTCTTTCACCAGACCACTAGTTCCCAAATTTACTGTTCTTAGAATCACAGTAGGCATTAAAATCTAGACTTGGGGACCTTATTCTCAGAGACCTTTATTCAGTGAGTCTTGAGTGGTCCCTGGAATTGGCATTTTTCATATGCACTTCTGGTAATCCAGTGTGTGTAGTTCATGCCCAGACTGTGATTTATTTGAGGACAAGGACCTCATTTCATATTATATACATCTGGATTTCATTGCAGCTATGGGGTCACACAGAGTCGGACATGACTGAAGTGACTTAGCTGTAGCAGCATGCACATAATAAATATCCCAATAAGTATTCATAAAATCAATGAATGTACATGAAGTAACTAAATGCATCAGGTTATCTATTTAAAGGATAAAAGAAGTATAGTGTTCAAGTGCAGCGAAGTTCAGGGAAAGGTAATCTTATGGGCTAAAATGACTGAAGAACTCCTAGAGGTGAAAAGTCAAAGTGTGAGTCTCTCAGTCGTGTCTGATTCTTTGTGACCTCATGGACTGTAGCCCACCAGGCTCCTCTGTTAATGGAATTCTCCAGGCAAGCATACTGGAGTGGGTAGCCATTCCCTTCCCCAGGAAATCTTCCCAAACCAGGGATTGAACCCAAGTCTTCTGCATTGCAGGCAGATTCTTTACTGTCTGAGCCACCAGGGAAGCCCCCTGCTGTAGGCAAGTATTCCTTAAATTGGTCTCTGAAAACAAGGCATTTAGAAGAGGAAAGTGGTGGTGGGAAGCAAGAAAGGCCATAGAAAGAGTAAGCAAGCGTTGATACAAATGTAGGACTATATGGGCTATGTTTAAAGAATGGTTATTAGAAATTATGGTCTATATTTCTTACTTTTTCAATGTCAGAAGTTATCATTTCCTTTAATTTAATGCATGATCAACAGATTTTGACTCTGCTCTGCTCTCATAAGAACTAATGACTTCTCTTTTTATACCATGACTCTCAAGTATCTTCAATTAAAAAATTCCAACCTGAATTATACATAGACCTTCACAATCTAGCCCTTTTGCATATTATCTTCCCAAACACCCACACACACACAAACATGTGTGTGCATACCCTCTTTTCCAATTTTACTCAACTGCCTGCAGTTCTTAAAGATATAGTATCTCTATTCCTTTCTCCCTCCTGTACTGTATCTTCTAGACAGAGCATCAGTTCAGTTCAGTTCAGTTCAGTCGTTCAGTCATGTCCGACTCTTTGCCAGAGCATCTCTTCACCTCAAAACAAACAACAGATATCACATATTCTAAGAACAATTCTTTGACTACACATGAAGGTCTCTCCCAGCACTGAATTAAAGTACCTCCTCAATGCTACCATAGCTTCCTGTACAAGCCTAGTCACATATTTACTCTTCACTTTTTCTACAAATGCATTATCCTCCACAAACAGTCATAAAAGAGAAGATAGAATATGTAGTCTGGGAAATACTCTCTGTGGCAGGCAGCCTCTGAGATGGCCCCCAATAATCCCTAACTCCTGGTATTCACATCCTTGTGGGATTCCCTGCCCTTGAGTGTGGGGGGAAATGATCGTCTCCTTGTAACTAGTAGAATATAGCTGAAGTCATGAGAGTCTACTTTCCAAGTGAAGTGAAAGTCGTTCAGTCGTGCCCAACTCTTAGCCACCCCATGGACTATACAGTCCATGGAACTCTCTAGGCCAGAATACTGGAGTAGGCTACCTTTCCTTTCTCCAGGGGATCTTCCCAACCCAGGAATCGAACCCAGGTCTCCCACATTGCAGGCAGATTCTTTACCAGCTGAGCCAAAGGGAAGGCTACGAAAGGACCATGGCTTCCATCTTAGACACTGTCTAGGAAGCTCTCTGTCCCTCGTGTCTCTCCTTCTCCCTCTGTTCCCCTTCCTCTCTCCCTGTCTCCCTCTCTTATCACCATCAGTTGCTATGTTTCAATAACACTCAGATCCATGTAACAAGGAACCAAAGCCTGTCACCCATGACATGAATGAGATGGAAGGTGATCTTCTCAGTCCGGTACACAGTTACATGAGATTAGAAGCAAATTCTCCAGCGGGATTAGAAGCAAATTCTCCAGCGGGATTAGAAGCAAATTCTCCAGCTAAGCAAAGCAAATCCTCCAAGCTAAGACTTGCTATGACTACTACTGCTTTCACCAATGACTTGGCTAGAATCTCATGAGACCTGGATTGAGAAGTATCCAGCTAGGCTGGGCCCAGGTTTCCTGCCCTCAGAATCTGAGAGTTAAGAAATCTTTGCTGTTTTAAGCAGCTAAGTTTGGGGAAATTTATTCTAAAGAAATAGATAACTTTTACATTCTCCTTTGTTTCATGCACACTATTCTGGGTGCACTCTGGGAGACAGAATATGAAGCTTTGTTTCCTTCTTTCTTTATGGCCAAATATGAACACTGTACATTTATTCATAAGCCCAAATATGAAGTTTGGGCTTCCCTGGTGGCTCAGCTGGTAAAGTATATGCCTGCAATGTAGGAGACCTGGGTTCGATCCCTGGGTTGGGAAGATCCCCTGGAGAAGGGAAAGGCTACCCACTCCAGTATTCTGGCCTTGAGAATTCCATGGACTGTATAGTCCATGGGGTTGCAAAGAGTCAGACACAACTGAGTGACTTTCACTTCCTTCTTTCTTAATTTTTTTAAGACTTTGTTGACATATAATTCACAAGCAATTCAATTCACATCTAAATGTGTACTATTCAACAGTTTTCAGTATATTCACAGTTGTGCCACCATCACCACAATTTTAGAACACGTTTCTTCATTTGCAGTATGTCCTTAGGATGATTTCCAGAATCCTTACATTTTTAAAAAGTAAAATCCACCAGCTTCTCTGAGGAGCAGGTCAAAAGAACTTCTCACTGTTGTGCCCGAAGTAGAACCCCTCTTCCCTCTGTGCAGATAATGAGGACCTAACTCTACCTGGAGTGGTCTCAGGGTGAAAGATGGCAGATAAACTGGGTATTACTTTCTGAGATTTCTCTCCTGAGATATATTCCTTTTTGCATAAGTCTAAAAAAAGCTACAAAGAAGAATTAAGGCCTTCTACAACAAAGATGTGAGAAACACCCTGGTAGTTGGGGAGAGGAGATCTGACTCTTTTTAGGCTGCAAAGGCTGTGCTTAAAGTACTTGCTTAATCACTTGGGGAAAAATAAAGAACTGCTATTTCTTTCCCGGTAACAAAAACAATTCCCAGACTTCTCAGGCATCACTGGATTTATGCTCAAAATTTCCAGACCCCACGGCCTTTAATAGTTTAACATTAAATGAGCTTAGCAACTTGGAAATGCAGACTGCAATTCCAGGAATATTTACTGACCACCTACTATGCATAAAGAATTATCATTAGTAAAAAAAAAAAATAAGTAAAAAAAAATTTTTTTAAGGAATTATCGTTAAACATTCTGTGATTATAAAAAAGTCAAAGAGATGGGGATCTTGTGAGTCAGTGAGAGAGAAAATGAATATTCCTGAAACAGCAAGAAAAATTGTTGAAAAACAATATTAAGTTTAAGCAATGTACTACTCTATAAATAGCATGATAGATGTGAAAAGTATGTTCCGAGCATGGCAGTGTAGCAAGGGAAGTTATCTAAGAGAAGGCATGTTCTGGTATGGATCTTGAAAAAGGTGACATGGATTAAAGTTTATATTGTTAAATATACAGACAATTAAATAATCTAATCCTAACTTATCTCTCTGCATTCATATTTATTTGCAGAACAGCAAATAAATACAATGCTTTATTATAGAATAGTAAGTTAGATATATTTTAGAATTTTGAAAAGAGAGTAAACGAAATGATGGTTGCATCATCATTAAGCCACTAGCAGTTGTTCAAGTAAACACACTTGTGTAAACGATCATCCAGTCTTCCTGTCCTGATTATTTACAAACCAACACCTTTAGTATGTTAATTTTGTTTAATGACACTTGCCAGACATTTAATTATTGGATGTTACACAGAATGTGTAGACATTTTTTAATTGTGAAAGCTTAAAATTCTGTCATCCTGTCAACAACCACATTTACAATATGTCCCTTTTTTAAAGTCAGAAGCTATAGATCCACCTCAATTTAATGCATGATCAACAGGTTTTCACAGCTAACAAATAAACAAACTGGAACACATACTGTAATTGCCTAACACCGTCTCAACAATATTGTGAGATTTCAACAGGCCCAATTTATTGCACAGTGAATTTGTGAAAATGGTAAAAGATAAAAGGTTTTATTTTTGTAACAGCGAAAGAGAGAAAATAGGCTAGCTCTATCCCTGCTTTCATTAAATCTAAACAATTATCTGAATTGTGAGAAATTTAACCAATTTGTCTGTAATGACAGTCAGAATTCATGCTAGATTGCTTTCTCTCCAATGTTCCCACCCTCCACTCCCCTAGTATGAGCTACCTTCCATTATAGTATAGTGTTAAAGAGTGGGAGGTATGGGGTCATACAGATCCAAGTTAATATCCCAGATCTGCCACATAGTCACTGTGTAGTCTTAGGCAAGTTATTTAACCTCTCTCCATTGTAGTCTCCCCATCTGTAAAATGGGAATGTTAAAATTTACCTAATGGTTTAAATGGATTGAGTTAATATATATTAAGAATATAATGTTTGTGTACAGTGGTCAGGCACACAGTTAATGCTCAACAAATACATGAGGCATCTGAGAAATATTTGGTGACTAGATTGAATAAATCTAACTGCCTATAGAGATATTTTAGCTCATAAAATAATTCAAGTGTAAGTATTTCCTGTGGCTTCCCAGGGGTAAAGAATCTGCCTGCAATGCAGGAAACACTGGTTTGATCCGTGGGTCAGGAAAATCCCCTGGAGAAGGAAATGGCAACCCACTCCAGTATTCTTACCTGGGAAATCCCATGTACAGCGGAGCCTGGCAGGCTACAGCCCATGGGGTTGCAGAAGAGTCAGACACATCTGAGTAACTAAACAAGAAGCATTTCCTTTAGATTGGAGTAATTCATATGTGAGTGTTAAGGACTGAATGTGTACCCCCAAATTTATATATTAAAACTCTACCTCACAATGTGATGGCATTAGAAGGTGGGGCCTTTGAGAAGTGGGGCTTCCCTGGTGGCTCAGACGGTAAAAAGCCTGCCTGTGATGCAGAAGACCTGGGTTCAATCCCTGGGTTGGGAAGATCCCCTGGAAGAGAGCATGGCTACCTACTCCAGTATTCTTGCCTGGAGAATCCCATGGACAGAGGAGACTGGCGGGCTGCAGTCCATGTGTTGCAAAGAGTCAAACACTATTGAGCAAGTAACTTTCACTTTCACATTTGGGGAGGGGATTAGAATTAGATGAACTCATGAAAGTGGAGCCTTCGTGAATGGGATTAATGTCCTTTTAAGAGTCTCAGTAAAGCTTGCTTCTTCCCTCTGCTGTCTGAAACAGTAAGAAGAAGGTTCTCACCAAACTCGATGCTGGCACCCTGATTTTGGATTTCCAGCCTCCAGAACTGTGAAAAATAAATTTCTTTTGTTTATAAGCCACCCAGTCTACAATACTTAGTTATAGCAGCCCACACACAGCGGGTGACAACTATGGTATCTATTCAGTCAGGGCAACCTACAGGGCTTCACAACTAGTTAATCAGAGATTGCCACAGTGTGACCATTCCAGTACTCCTGCATCTCACTCTCTTTATGGCCCACTAGCATTTGTAATGTAAACTAAAAAGTCCCTCCACGTAGCCCCCATCACGGCTGGCAGGGCCATCATCATCTGATCTTCACGCTCTGCTCACGGAACCCCTCCCTGCTACAGGGTTGAACTTGTCCTTGAGGTAATGGGTTGGAGTTTCCAAAATTGAAGGGTTTTCTAAACATTTTTAACCTTGAGATAAAATTCACATAAAATTCATCACTTTAAAGTGTACAACACAGTGATTTTAGTATATTCAAAATATTGTGCGACCACCACCAAGATCCAATTTCAGACCATTTTCAATAACCTATAAAGAAACTTTGTACCCATTAAGCTCTCGCATTTAATTTCCCACCCCCTCAAATCCTGGTAACCACTAACTTGCTTTCCATCTCTATGGATTTACCCATTCTGAATATTATATGTAAATGGATCATGCTGCCTTAGTCCATTCAAGCTGCTATACCAAAGTACCACAGACTGGGTAGCTTATAAACAACAAACATTTATGTCTAAAAGGTCTGGGGACTAGCAAATCCAAGATCAAGGTGCGACCATGGTCATATTCTGGTGAGATCCTTCCTCCTGGCTCATAGGCAGCACCTTTGGCTGTGTCCTCACATGAGGAAAGGGACCAGGTAACCCTCTGGAAACTCTTATAAAGCATTAATCCCATTCAGCAGAGTTCCACCCTCATGATGTAAGCATCTCCCCAAAGCCCCACATCCTAATGGCATCATTTTGGAGGTTAGGATTTCAGCATATGAATTTTCAATTCAGTTCAGTTCAGTGGCTCAGTCGTGTCCAACTCTTTGTGACCCCATGAATCGCAGCACACCAGGCCTCCCTGTCTATCACCAACTCCCGGAATTCACTCAAACTCACGTCCATCAAGTCGGTGGTGCCATCCAGCCATTTCATCCTCTGTCATCCCCTTTTCCTCCTGCCCCCAATCCCTCCCAACATCAGAGTCTTTTCCAATGAGTCAACTCTTTGCATGAGGTGGCCAAAGTACTAGAGTTTCAGCTTTAGCATCATTCTTTCCAAAGCACACCCAGAGCTGATCTCCTTCAGAATGGACTGGTTGGATGTCCTTGTAGTCCAAGGGATTCTCAAGAGTCTTCTCCAACACCACAGTTCAAAAGCATCAGTTCTTCAGTGCTCAGCTTTCTTCACAGTCCAACTCTTACAAGCATACATGACCACTGGAAAAACCATAGCCTTGACTAGATGGACCTTTGTTGGCAAAGTAATATTATTGATATTTCTCCCGGCAATCTTGATTCCAGCTTGTGTTTCTTCCAGTCCAGCGTTTCTCATGATGTACTCTGCATAGAAGTTAAATAAGCAGGGTGACAATATACAGCCTTGACATGCTCCTTTTCCTGTTTGGAACCAGTCTGTTGTTCCATGTCCAGTTCTAACTGTTGCTTCCTGACCTGCATACAGATTTCTCAAGAGGCAGGTTAGGTGGTCTGGTATTTGCATCTCTTTCAGAATTTTCCACAGTTTATTGTGATCCACACAGTCAAAGGCTTTGGCATAGTCAATAAAGCAGAAATAGATGTTTTTCTGGAACTCTCTTGCTTTTTCCATGATACAATGGATGCTGGCAATTTGATCTCTGGTTCCTCTGCCTTTTCTAAAACCAGCTTGAACATCTGGAGGTTCATGGTTCACGTATTGCTGAAGCCTGGCTTGGAGAGTTTTGAGCATCACTTTACTAGTGTGTGAGATGAGTGCAATTGTGCGGTAGTTTGAGCATTCTTTGGCATTGCTTTTCTTTGGGATTGGAATGAAAACTGACCTTTTCCAATACTGTGGCCACTGCTGAGTTTAGCGTCTTTTATTTTCATGGCTGCAATCACCATCTGCAGTGATTTTGGAGCCCCCCCAAAAAAGTCTGACACTGTTTCCACTGTTTCCCCATCTATTTCCCATGAAGTGATGGGACCAGATGCCATGATCTTCGTTTATAAATATTCAGACCATAGCACATATTGATTTTTGTGTCTGACTTCTTTTATTCAGCATGTGTTCAAAGGTTCATTAATGTTGTGACATGTATTAGGACTTCATTATTTTATGGCTGAATAATAGTCCATCAAATGGATTACATGTACAAACAATTGGATCATTTATACTTTGGGTTATTATGAATAATTCTGCTATGACCATTCATATACAGGTTTTTGTTTGAACATGTTTTCAATTCTCTAGGTATATGCCTAGGAGCAGAATTTCTGAGCCACATGACAATTCTATATTTAACATTTTGAGGAACTACTACACTGTTTTCCATAATGCCCTCACTAATTTACATTTCCACTAGCAGTGTGTGAGGGTTCCAGTCTCTCCACATCTTCACCAAAAACTGTTATTTTCCTTTTTAAAAAAAATCTGGCCATCTTAGTGTGAATTTATATCTCATTGAGGCTTTTTTTTTTTAATTTACATTACCCTGATGACTAGTGATATTAAGTGTCTTTTTATGGGCTTGTTGGCAACTTCTATACCTTCTTTGGAGATGCAGCTATTCAATTGTTTTCTCCATTAAAACTGGATTTGTCTTTTTGTTGAGTTCTTTGTATATTGTGGATACTAGATCCTTATCAGATACATGATTTTTATTCTGCCAGTTGCCTTTTTATTATCTTGATACTGTCCTTTGATGTACAATTCTTTGTTAAATTTTGGTGAAGTCATATTTACGTATTTCTCTTTAGCTGCTTGTGCTTTTGGTGTCATGTTTAAGAAAACATTGGCTAATAAAAACTCATGGAGATTTATACCTATATTTCTTCCCAAGAGTTTTTTAAATTTAGCTTTTACATTTAGATTTTTGACCCAGTTTGAGTTAATTTTTATATGGTATAATACAAGATTCTAAATTCATTCTTTTGTATATGGATATCCAGTTTTCCCTGGAGAAGGAAATGGCAACCCACTCCAATATTCTTGCCTGGAGAATCCCATGGACAGAAGAGGCTGGCAGGCTACAGTCCATGGGGTTGCAAGAGTCAGACATGACTTAGTGACTAAACCACCAACACCACCCAGTTTTCCCAGGACCATTTACTGAAAAGCCTATTCTTACTCCCCAGTATGGCTTGAAGGTCTTGTCAAAGATCGGTTGACTATCCATGTATAAGTTTATTTCTGACTTCTCGATTCTATTCCATTATATTTATCTTATGCCAGGACCACAGAGTTGCGATTACTATATTAATTATTGAAGTTGAGAAATGTGAATCCTCTCACTTTGTTCTTTTCTCTTATGATTGCTTTTACAGTTTTGTATCCCAAGATTTGTATGGATTTTAGGATAAACTTCTCAATTTATGTACAAAAAAAGGCAATAGGAAATTTCCCAGGGATTGCACTGAACCTATAGATAAATTTGAAGAGTGTTTCCATCTTCCTATCCATGAATATGGTTGTTTTGTATTTTTCAAAATTTCAATCTTCCACATACTTCATTGAATTTATTCCTAAGTATTTTATTCTTTTAGATGCAACCATGCTGCACTTATTAATTAAAAGTTTGTTGTGGTTTCATTAATATTTTCTGAATAAAAGTTCATAACAACTGCAAATAGACATAGTTTTACTTCATTTCTGATCTGGATGCCTTTTATTTTTTTCTCTTGCCTAACTGCCCTGGCTAGAACTTCTAGTGCAATGTTGAATACATGTGGTACAATCAGATATTAACAGGAAGGCTTTCCATCTTTTTCCACTATGTATGATGTTAATTGTGGATATTTCATAGATGTTCTTTATCATTTTGAGGAAGTTCCCTTCTATTCCTAGTTTATTGGGTGTTTTATTATCAAGAGATACAGGATTTTGTCAAGTGATTTTTCTGCATCTAATGAGATAGTCATGTTGTGTTTTTCCTTTATTCTGTCAATATAGTGCGTTATATTGATTGAACTTTATATGTTGAACCAGCCTCGCATTCTTAGAATAGAGATTTAGCATAAAGTTTATTTGGTCATGGTAGGTAATTCTTAAGATTTGGTTTTCTAGTATTTTGTTGAAAATCTGTGCATTCATATCCAGGAGAGAGATTGCTCTATAGTTTTCTTTTCTCATAATATCTTTGTCTGGATTTGGTATCAGGATAATATTGGCCTCATAGAATTAGTTTTAAAATGTTCCTTTTTCTGTGTTTTTGGAGAGTCTGTGAATGATTGATGTTAATTCTTTAAACATTCGGTGGAATTCAGCAGTAAAGCCATCTGGTCTTGGGTTTTGTTGTTATTATTGTTGGGAGGTTTTTTTATTACTAACTCAATGTCTTTACTTGTTATCATGCTATTCAGATTTCTACTTATGTATGTCAGTTTTGGTAGTTTGTGTGTCATAAGAAAATTTTCCATTTCATTGAGGTTATCAAATTTGTTGGCATACAATTATTCCTAGTATTGTCTTATAATCATTTTATTTCTGCAAGAGCAGTAGAAATGACCCCACATTCCTTCCTGATATTAATAATGTGAGTATTCTATTTTTTCTTAGTAAATCTAGCCAAAGTTTTTTCAATTTTTTTTATCTTTTTAAAGAACCAACTTTGAGGCTTGTTGATTTTTCTATTGTTTTTATTATAAATTTCATTTAAATTTGATCTAATCTTTATTATTTTCTTTTCTCTATAGAGACAGAAAGTAGATCAGTGGTTGCTGAATAGTGGGTGGGAATGGGGAATGACCGGGAATCTTTTTAGAGTAATAAAAATATTCTAAAATTGGATTATGGTAATATATGCACAATTCTGCACACTTACTAATAATTATTGAATTGTAGACTTAAAATGGGTATATCATACATTTTATAATACGCAAAGTTGTTTTTTAAAAATTCCCAGTTCTGTCACTTAGTAATTAGGTTATCATGGTGAACATATTTAATTTCTATGAACTTCAGTTTCCTTGTTAGATGAGAATAATAGTTGCCACTTCAAGAAGCTTATCTTGAGAGTTAGACATTATATACATCATGTATATAGCATTAGAAATAATGTTTACAAAGTAACACAGCTCTCAATATGTCATAGATTTTCAACAAACATAAGTTACCTTTCCACTTGTTAAATGGTGGTGGTGATACTGATGAAGAGGGGCATCTGACTCTGCTGAAGCAGATCTCTTAGGCATATAGAACCCACATTCAGCCCAGAGTTAGTTGGGAGAACACTAGAGTAGAACCAAACTGGTACTTTAAAAAAATGGTTGATAAAGTGTGTCCTGATAAGCACTTAGATTTTTAAAAATTACTTATAATATAAAATAATTTTGAGGTAAAACTTAGTCTTTAAAAGAAGAGCATGTTTTATTTTACTTAACAAGTTCACAGTTTGGTTGAAGTCTCTAGTTTGGGGGAAGGAAAAATGTTTTGGCTCGGGCCTGATGCCACAGATCCTAAATTGTGGAAGACAATGAAGCCCTCAAAATTTTTATCTTGAGAGTACTTTCAAAACTTAAATTCCCCTCAAATTGCTATTTGGGGGCTAGGGCTCAGATTAAATTTTTCACTAAAACAGTCTCTACTCACTGTTCAAAGTCTACAAAGGATAGGAGATGGTAGACTGTTGCAGAAGTCTGAGATGGACTGAGCCACATGAGCTTCCCTGGTGGCTAAGATGGTAAAGCATCTGCCTGCAATGCAGGAGACCTGGGTTTAATCCCTGGGTCAGGAAGATCCCCTGGAGAAGGAAATAGCAACCCATTCCAGTACTCTTGCCCCAGGCAAAAATCCCATGACAGAGGAGCCTGGTAGGCTATAGTCCATGGGGTCGCCAAGAGTCACACATGACTGAGTGACTTCACTTTCTCCTCTGAGCAGTTTGAAAGCTAAGCCATTACACTCAGCCTGAGGAGTGGCCTTTTTTGGAAATATCTGATACAGAAGAATGCCAAGTACCATCTCAGGTTCCTGGAAAAGTAGCCAAACCTGATGATTCTATGTTGGAACAGTTCTAAATGGCTTCCCACTTGGGGGTTGTTCCACTCCTCACAGAACTACGGAGACATACGGCAAAGGTAAAAGAGAGATAGAAGGTAGGTCTGCATGCTAGAATGGCATTTTCTCAACAACTGCTTGGAAAAGCTGACCATCATCTGAATTCCCTCTATCCTGGAGCTAAGCAATAGGGGAACAAAATAAGATATAAATTCTCATAAAATCTGAAAGTTGAGAGAGAGGAGGTATAGAAAGACCTGACACTGTGTGGCAACATAGGAAGTGTATTTTCAGGGTGTCTTCCATTTCCACACTAAATCTCTTCTCAAGGACTTGCCTCTTTGCTTAGCTTGGCAGTCAGTCATAGATGTACTACTAAATAGTTGTAACTTTGAGCACATAACTTGAACCTCTCTGGGGTTCAGTTGCTTCGTATGTAAGGTGAGGGGGTGGGAAATAATAAAATTTATCTTACAGAGTCCTTACAAGGATTCAAAGAAGGAATACAGCAACTGGAGAATATCTAGTTCAGTGCCTGACACATAAAATATGCTTACATTCCTAGTTCAAAGTCCATCTGATTGACTTTTGTCACTTGAAATGATAATCAACACTATGTTGATGTGTTTTCCCCTTCATGTAGCACACATGCATTTTAAGTCTTTCACTGTCTCCAGTTAGAAGATTTGCTAGTTACTAATGAATATTTCAAAATGTTCTTCCCTGGTGGCTCAGAGGTTAAAGCGTCTGCCTCTAATGCGGGAAACCTGGGTTCGATCCCTGGGTCGGGAAGATCCCCTGGAGAAGGAAATGGCAATCCACTCCAGTATTCTTGCCTGGAGAATCCCACGGATGGAGAAGCCTAGTAGGTTACAGTCCACGGGGTCGCAAAGAGTCGGACACGACTGAGCGACTGAACTGAACTGAACTGAATGAATATTTCAGGAAAGAGAGAGAGCAATGAAAAAGATTTTTAGTGGATGGTTGAGAAAGCAAAGGGCCTTTCCACTTTCCTTTGGCCATGAAAAGAAATACTAATCATCTCCAGGTGACATGTTCTAAGATCAGGATCAGAGTTCGAAGTCCTTGGAAAGGTGCGACTATATGTTACCACTATAACGGAGTAAAGACTTATGATCAACTATTCTATCTAACATGGGACAAAGTGAGAAAGGGAAGTGAAAACTGGAGCCTAGGTCAATAGTATAGGTGGGGTATGGGGGTAGAGAGAGGGACAATCATTGTAGGGAGAGGAAATCACATAAGACATGTAACAACACAAGGCTATGATATGGATGTTTCTGATTTCCAGCACATGGTATTTGGAATAGTTTAGCTCTTCAACTGTTTATTTAAAAGATGAATCAATATGAGGTAGCTCTATTTGCTTATATATGCTCCTAAGTCTTTTAAGTCTAACAAATCTTGAAAGACTGAATGAGTTGGCAAAAAAAGAATGAGTATTTGGTGATTTGAGTGTAATTCCTAAGGCCTTCCTAGAACCATCTGTGAGGTGAGTCTTGGCAAAGGAGCAAATTAAATAATTTTGTCATTAAGCAACATGCATATTCATGCAGACACTGTTGTTTACACAGTTTTTTCTGTCATGGCTAAATAAAACACAGCACCATTTACGTGCAAATCACCACATAATGATTCTACCAGACTTCTAAATGACTGGAGGGTGTATTATTGGGTAGTAGCTTTCCAGGTCCCTTGGAATTATGGTGAGCCATCCAGTAAAGGTCACTTGGTGTGCTCCATCAGACAAAGGAACAAAGGATAGCAAGACTGTGAGCCCAGGGAGGCAGAGCATCTACAAATCACAAGGACCTGGACAAAACTGAATCAAAGGCCAGGTAAGGCACAGAAAGAATCTCCTGTTGAGAAGAATGAGACACTAGTGAAGAGGACTGGTGTTACTGAGTGTCTACAATGTATCAGGTGCTATGCTAAGAGTTTTATACAAATTACCACAAGGAATCTTCTTAATAACCAGTATTGCAGCCTCATGTTACAGATGAAGAAACTGAGACTCATCAAGGCTTGCCTTGGTGATACCAGCTAATAAATTAGTTCTCTCTAAACCCAAAGTCCTCCTACCACAGCATGTTATCTCCACACAAAAAGGATAAAAATATTTGGGAAAATGGCCAGGCAAACAGTACACAGTAAGTTCACAGGGAATAAGTAAAGGCTGAAGTAAAGTAAGGTGAGGCACAAGGGAAAAAATAGGAGCATCTAGGGGGAAAAGTAGCACAAACAACAAAAGAACAACCATAAATCGTCTTTATATCTTTCACCTCAGGTTAAGAACCAATCCCGAATGAGACTGGCCTGGAACCTTGAAAATGACAAACAGGACAAGTAAGCCTGAGGGCTTAGCACCACTGGCTGGCCAACGGGAGCCTGCATTCAAAGCTTTCTCAGTCAGAGACTCTTCCCTGACAGACCCTTCATGTGGATATTAGCACAACCGGCTTCTTTAGCCTTTCAAACTAGTGAGTAGCTTGTGTAAATTTTAAACTGCAGAGAAATGCCACTGTGTGAACTCTGTGTTTGTTCCTCTGCTGGCCCACTGAACATTAATGTTTGCAGAAAAAGCTGTTTACAGCTGCTTACTCTGCTCTTCTAAGCAAAGAACACTAGAAGACTAGTATTTGTACTAGGAAGGCATCATATTGAGACCCTAAGGAGAAGAGCCTCAGAGCTGCTTTTTTTCCAGAAATCTGGCGTGCTTTTGAGAGCAGTTGCTGAGGGGGCAAAGAAGGGTAGCCCAAGATAATACTAAAAGATAAAACGTACCATGAAGTTTTGTGTGAACCTGTTTGGTATGGGTTGGGAATTCTTGAATTATAGGAATTAGCCAGATAAAGTCTTTTCGGTTTACTAGCATGGCTGACCACACGTGAAAGTGACCTGATTCTAGGAATTTGCTCACAGAAACATAGAATTCCATCCCCAAGATTCAATCCATGCTATTGAAAAGTATTTTTGATCCCTGTTAAAATGTAAACATCTTTGGGCAGGGTAACTTTTTATGTGTTAACTGTTATCAGCTGTACTTTTCTGGACTTTTTCATCTAGAACAGGCTCAGCGAACTTTTCCTGTAAAGAATCAGATAGTAAATATTCTGGTTTTTCCATGCCTACTCAACTCTGCAGCCATAGGAAAAAAAAAAAAAAAAACCAAACAGCCATAGATACTAAACAAGTGTGGCAGTATTCCAGGCCGATTCATGTCGATATATGGCAAAAACCACCACAATAGTGTAAAGTAATTATCTTCCAATTAAAATAAATAAATTAATTCTTTTAAAAAGTGTAGCAGTATTCCAATAAAACTTTACCATTAAAAAGAAAAGAATTGGCTAGCCAAATTCTGCCAATCTTTGACCTAGACAGAAGTTCTCTGAGCAAGAAGGCTAAGATCCCTCATCAGTGGAGGCAGGAGAAATGTGAGAGATTGCCCTACAGGGCAACTAAGTGGGTTAAAGATGACATTGGCCATTATGAGTTCTTAAATAATTAGAATCTAAAGGAAGATTCTATCTAGACAATGTGGATTGGCATACAAAAGGATATAAGAATGTACATTTTCTGGGGGAAAAAAATGGTCCTTGTCTTTTATCAGATTTTCAAAAACACTGATGACACCATATAGGATAGAATCCCATAGCATAAAGGGGAACATCTCATCCTGAAAACCTACCTTCCCCAGACCCACCTACATCTACCAGTGAAGTTTAGTGACCACTATTATGTCCACTCACATATATTTCAGCAATCATCCTAGAGAAACATATGTTTCACTACCGCCTCCTTTTGGTAGCTATTTACTTACATTAATTGCAAAAACAAAAAAAAAGCAAATATTCATCACTAAAAGGTTGAGTCTAGGATTCTACCTATTCTTAACCTGATCCTGGTTAATGAAAATAAAATGATGTACTTACAGTTAATGAGCCATTTAATGCTCTACCAGACACTGTGCTTATCTTTCATTCTTTTATTTTGGGCATAAATTGATTCTAAACACAGAGATACAATCATCAGAATCAGCCTTACTCAAAGTGAACAGAAGTAATGGAGTGCACCGGTAGGTTGAGGCTATGATTTGGGGGCATAAAAAGGCAATCTTTGGGTTTTGGTTTTAGATCATGCAAAGAGCTTGGAAATTGTCACTCCTGTCCTTGAAACAATAAAAAGCTGGACAAAAAAAAAAAAAGTCATTAACCTTTCTTGGACTCATGATCTAGACAGACAGTAACATTCAGAGTGACACAGTCCTTGAATTTACCTACCTGGAACAAAAACCACTGAAATCCACAAGCTTACAGAGACATTTAAATGATCATTTTGACAAATTTCTGAAGGCTAAATGCAAACTACCTTGAAAATGAGAAACTCCTGGGGGCTGCAGTCTTAGGAAGACTCCTCACACGTATGCGGGATTTCACTCCAGAAGTCACCAGGTTCTCATAGTGAGGATATGAAAACGATCTCCTCGCGGCCATGGCTGATAATTACTAATAAATCATTAATATAATTTCAATTTTTTTTTAATCTTGCTAAAATATGACTTTTAAAGTGATATGGTAGGAAAGGAGATGAAATGAAACCACATAAAATATTCAATTAAGACCAGGAAAAGCAGAAAAAGAGATTAAAAAGAAATAGCAAATATGAACCTAATAGAAAACAGTTGCAAAGATAGTAGCTATAATCTAACTACACAAATCCTTAATTTACTTTTGAATGCTTTAAATATACCAGCTAACAATATGGTGCGGAGTGGAGGGAAGCTCTGTAAATACTCTTGTAACTTTTCTTCATACCTAAAACTATTCTAAAATTAAAAGTGTTTTATTAAATATTAATTTAAAAATGCAAACTTCATTCCAAAATTTATCTTCCCAGCCCACTACCATAGAATTTGAAGTGCCACCACAAAGACCCATCACCTCTAATTCTTATTTTGTAAACGCATCAGGGTATCATATTAAGCCTTATGGTTATCTTGATCAACACTCAAGACTGGTGTTTTTCTCTCACCAGTTTTTTAACTCACTAAGGAGAGAACTGAAAGAACTAGGCTTTTCGCTGAGAAGGGAGGGTTACAGTGGAGTTGGCATGGCCAGGAAGGCAGAGAGGAGCTGGGTGTCCCAGCAGGGGTTACCAATCCTGAGGGCCCAGGACCTGTGTTTGTGAAACCTATGGAATCAACAAGGTAAGCAGGCATATTGAAGCAGTTCAAACCTGCTTGTGAAGAGGAGGACCTTCTGGCTCCTGCTGACTTTTACCTCAAGGGCCTTAGCTTGGTATAAGAGTACTTCTTCTAGTGGCACTCTCTCAAAGCAGTTCACAACACTTCAAATTAAAAGCCGATCCTCCCTGGTGATTTATTACTTTAGAACTCCACACAATTGGTAAGGAAATTTTAGGAGCATTTGAATGCCTATTTTGTCACAAGTTACAGGAAGGCTGAGACGAAATGGTTAAAGGAGTGGCTAATTATGCAGTTTTGGAAAAGACTCTTGAGAGTCCCTTGGACTGCAAGGAGATCCAACCAGTCCAACCTAAAGGAGATCAGTCCTGGGTGTTCACTGGAAGGACTGATGCTGAGGCTGAAACTTTGGCCACCTCATGCAAAGAGCTGACTCATTTGAAAAGACCCTGATACTAGGAAAGACTGAGGGCAGGAGGAGAAGGGGACGACAGAGGATGAGATGGTTGGATGGCATCACCTACTCGATGGACATGGGTTTGGGTGAATTCCGGGAGTTGGTGATGGACAGGGAGGCCTAGCGTGCTGTAGTTCATGGGGTCGCAAAGAGTTGGACACGACTGAGCCACTGAACTGAACTGAATTGTGGAGAGGAATACAAACTCAGTGGTTTTGCCTCCCAGACATGTTTCAACTGGTGTCTGGGTTCAGCTTAGCAGAGGTGAAATCTCACTTAGCCAAATCAACATGCCTGTGAAAATATCCAGGGGATGAGTATGAGAAAATCAAATTTTTATCAAACACTATTTGCTCCTTGGACTTGCTACCACTTCAGAAATGTTTTAAATTCATCTCTCCTAGATCTTCAATGTGCTATGATCCACTAACATAAGCTCTCTGCCTCCTCCTCTAGTTTATGTCAACAAGTTATATGTAATTCTGTAAATAAATAATTAAAAACAGTAGGAAAACCTCTTCTTTAATGGTTTGCCACCATGAGTCCTTCTCCTTAAACTAAGAAATTCTTCTGCCTATGTCAATTATCCCTCCGTTATGCATCTGCAGGCCTTGGTTTTCTGAAGCAGAGCATGTCTGTTGTTCCATGGGTTTTTCACAGAGGAATGGTTTACAGGCAGAACTGGACAAAGAGAAACAGCTTGCTCCAACAGTTTCCAGATCTATATCATCATCAGAATCACATGGAAAGCTAGTTAATATACAGATTTCCAGGTCATGCCAATCACCTACTGACTGAATCCCTGGAGGTAAGGCATAAGGATGAGTATGCTAAAAGCATTTTAATTCTAGCTTTAATTAAATAAAGACCCACTCCCACCCCCACCCAGTGATTCCAAGGATTAACCAGCTTTGAAAACACATGTTTACTTTGCAACCCCATGGACTGTAGCCCTCCAGGCTTCTCTGTCCATGGGATTTCCCAGGCAAGAATACTGAATTGGGTTGACATTTCCTCCTCCAAGGGATCTTCCTGACCCATGGATCAAACCCAAGTCTCCTGCATTGGCAGTCAGATTCTTTACCAATGAGACACCAGGGAAGACCCATTTTGGAAACACTGATCTAATCCAAATTCCAACTAAAGGTTAGCAGTCAGGACAACAGAGCCACATTGAGCAACTACGTTTGGTTGGAATACTTCTGAGGAACACAGTACCATGTTGATAGAGGAGATCTAAGTAAAAAATGGTTCATTAAATCCTATTCATTTATGTTTATAGTCTGCAATCAATATAAGGAATGTATTTACCTTTGCTTCTGTTCAAGCAAATCAACCTTCCCAGTTCTTAATTCAGTCTTACCTCAGCCACTAGAAACCATTCAAGAAACATCCCATTTCTTCACCTTAATCTACCATACTGCATGGGGTCAGTACTAGAATTTAAACACCGATTTATAATTTACCAACTATAAACAGCAACATTCACAGGGAAGCTTCCAGAATTTTCTAGAGTACATGATTCTCTAAATTTGGTTGGGCAAATACCCAAGAGGCCAAATCACCAGGCAAAGTATTCTGGTGGTCGAGCTATAGCAATCCTTTCATTCTCAACCAGAAGAGCTCAGCAGATTCCTCTACCCTATACAATTGTCTCCAAATGTAACTTCCAAGTATAGACCTTAGAACATCATTTTCTGAGATATACTATACTGAACACTGCACTTGGAAATCAGGAGATATCCAGTAAGTTGATCTTAGATAAATCATTTTTTCTCTCTGAACCTTAGTTTTCATATCTATAAAATGATGGAACTAAACTGAACAAGCTTTTGGAATTATAACTCTATTTTTTCATTGAACTGAGTAGGACCATTTGTAGTATGAGTTCTGGACTTCTCAGGGCTCTAATTATATGCAAGGAATCTGAGAAGGAACTCCAAGAGTTACTTGCTTAGTATTAAATTCAGCCCCAAAGAACTACAGCTTTCATCCCAGCCAGTGCTGGGCCAGTGAGCTAGGCCAGTGAGCTACCCAATCACAAGTCAAGGGAACCAGAGAAAACAGTCTGTTACAATGCTGCTCTTAGTCTCAAAGGACCAGTCAGGAAACCCTTGACTTTCAGGATAACTGAGTTCCATGAATGCCAAAGAAAATGGTATAGAGGTTGTTATCCCAATTCTAAATCCCCAAAGTAAGATAAAATCCTGAGTCTTTCCATCTGGACAAGGTTTGTTCAACCTTAGCACCTGGTGGTAGCAATGAAAACAGAGCCACATGCCTTTTGTATAGCCCCTTACAGGGTGGTGCTACTGGCAAAGAGCCCACCTGCCAGTTCAGAAGTCATAAAGAGACACAGGTTCAATCCTTGGGTCAGGAAGATCCCCTGGAGTAGGAAATGGCAACCTACTCCAGTATTCTTACCTAGGAAACCCATGGACAGAGGAGGCTGGCAGGCTACAGTCCATGAGGTTGCAAAGAGTCGGACATGACTAAAGCGACTTAGCATTAAACTCCAAAGACCAAATTAACGTGGTCAGTGGTTAGCAGGCATATTCTAGATCTTGGGAAAGACATCTTTTTCTCTCCTTCATATTTGGGTCCTTATTCTACTTGGTCTCAACTGTATGATTGCTTTGCTATCTGGATCTTTGCTGCCAGTTTCCCATCTGCCTTCTGACTGGGATCATCATTTCTGTTGAAAAAAATCCTCTTTCTGGCCAAACCACAGGCATGCATTTGTTTGGTTTCGGGTTGTAATTTTTTCCTTTTTTTTTTTTCTTTCTTTTTTTCTTCCTTTTTTCTCTGGTGTGTGTTGGCAGGAGGAAGCGAAGGTATTATTTTGGTCCCCAAAGCATAGCTCAAGTTTCACACTATAAAGCTAACCAGTCTCATAAAACATCATGACAACATCCTCGCCTCTTCTACTGAAGGCCCATAAATAACAGAGGAGGCCATGGGAAGCCCATTTCCCCCCAAAGCATACAAGTATCCTTTTATAATAGTGTTTTTAGAGGCTAGGACCCGCATCCAAATATATCACACCTCTGAATGACATGGTTAGGTTGGAGAGCCATGCTTTGATGGGTGGTGACAGAAACTACCTTCATAGCACACTGTCCTTTATTTGAAAAAGGAATTTCGCATCACCAAATGAGGCTACATTTCCAGGAAGCCATAAAGTTGCTGACTGCCTGCAATGTCAGCACAAACTCACCATATCTGTATTACCAAATGGATGGACTATTTTTCTCTCTGTTTGAGTCACCATTGCCATAATTACAAAAGTTTGCAAAAAACAAAAACAAAAAAACCCTCTGGTACTTAAGGTTCTAGTGGTTGTGATGTACATGTAAAAATCTAATGGAATGGGGCGGGGGGGGTGTGGAGAGAGAGAGAGAGAGAAGGACAGAATGACTCTGAAAATAAACTTTTCTCAGGTACAGACCTTCTCATACACTAGATCCCTTCTGCATTCTAAGGACCCAGAGTACAGGTCATAATCTGAAATAGGAAATGGATACCTGGTGGAAGATGCCTCAGTTCTCAGACTAATAGGGTAAGATGTGAATTAGCCAACATAACCACTTATCCAACTCCTTGTACACAGAGCCCTCCAATCTTCTCTCCTGGGATCATTTAGTCCCATGCTTTGGCTGCAATGCTTTTCCAACCTCTGGAGTCAATCGGTACCCTAGTCAGAGAGAATGTAAGAAACTCAAAACCTGTATGCCTGGCTGCAGATCTTCCTCCAACATAAAACTGTTTTTGTTTGTTTATTCTTTACAATCATCAAGTTCTGTCTTATTTTTTGCTCCAATAACTGGTCCCCTTTTTATATGAATGTGTGCTTAATGTGTTGGGGTTGGCCAAAACCAGCCTCTGGGAATTGGTGAAGCTCCGGGAGTTGGTGATGGACAGGGAAGCCTGGGGTGCTGCAGGCCATGGGGTCACAAAGAGTCATCTTACCCTATGACTGAGTGACTGAACTGAAAACCAACCTGGAATAACCTGAATGAACTTTTTGGCCCACCCAATGTTTGAGGAGCAGCAAGCTGGTTGTTGTGGCCAAAATGGTGTGAACTAAGGGAGAGCAGCAAAAGGATGAGATAAGGGACTAGAGGCCCAATCACAGTCCATTGTGAGGACTTTGGATTTTGCTAAAATGAGATGGGAAGTCATCAGCTTTTGAGCTGAGAAGTGATAGGAGGAGACATATTTTAACACCACCATTCTGGATATAATGTGGAAAGTAGATTGAGTAGGACATGGGGGAGAGCCAGGAGGCCAGTAAGAAGATTATTGGTCTAGTCCAGGTGAGAGGCAACAGTGGCTCAGACCAAGGAGATAGCTTCAGGAAGGTTGTCAGAGGTCATCATCTCTGCTGCTTAGCACACCGGAATCCCTGAGCCTGCCTTTGCCGACATTACTGCTGCATAGATATGGAGACCCCATCCTCCATTGCTGCTCTCTCCCAGCCCAGCCAATTAGCTGGATCATTAGCTGAGGCTGCATTAGCTGAGGCCAATGTGACTCAGGCCAGTTCTAGACACTTCAGGACTGGCACCTGTTCTGTGCCTGATAGTGTCTGTATATGCTTTCTCAGCCAGGAATTTATAAGTGAACTTGCCCTCATAACCAAAGACACTACCCCATGAAACAGATTGGCCCACAGAAACTCAAGACTCTACCCTCACTCCCAGCAGCACAGCTGAGTGTCCTTGCCTTCAACAGCTCTGAGTAAAGAAGCTGTACTGCTGTAATACTGTCTTGAGTGCTGGTTATGCCACAAAACATTGTGCAGATTTCTCTACATGGATTATTTCATTGAAACCTTTCAACAAACCTATGAGACAGCTTCTCTCATTACTCACTTGTGATGCTTAGTTTTATGTGTTAACCTGACTAGGTTATAGTACCCAGTTAGTCAATCAGATGCTAATCTAGGTGTTACTGTAAAGGTGTTTATGGTTAACATAAACAGTTTAAGGAGGTCTGTGCCTTATCCAACCAGTTGGAAGGCCTTAAAAGCAAAACTGAGCTTTTCCAGAGAAGAAAAAATTCTGCCTCAAAACTGCAGCATCAACTCCTGCCTGAATTTCTAGCCTGCCAGCCTGTTCTACAGATTTCCGGCATGCCAGCCCCCACAATCAAGTGAACCGATTCCTTGAAATATATATATATCCTACCGGTTCTGTTTCTCTGGAGAACACTGACTGATAGACCATTTTGACAGATGAATAATGAGATTCAAAGTAGTTAAGTTGCTCAAGGTCACAACAGCTACTAAGTGCAAAGGAGCAGATACAAGGAAACTGACTCCAAACCACATATCCCATCTCCTGCTTCCTCTAAAATGTCTAAATCCATTTTTTTTAAATTGAGGCTAAGAAATCTCATAAGAGTACTTCAAGGGTCTGTGTACTTATTATAATATTAATAGCTTATTATTATTAGATACTTATTATTATTGCCATCATTTGCCAAGTCATTGCTTAATGTCAAGCACTGTGATAAGCATTTTCTATGCATTGTTTATCTTATGAGATCCTGATAACAACTATACAAGGTAGTTAATATTATCGTCATTTTATAGATGGTAAATGTGAAGATCAGAGATTTTATGTAACTTGTCCAAAGTCACACAGCTAGTAAAAGGCAGAGTTGCAATTCAATATCATGGCTCTGGCCTGACTTCTGAACTAATGTGAGTAGAACCAGTGATTGCCCAGCCCTAGATTCTTAGGAGCCATCGTTAACCCACTGAATCAGTTTATTACTTTTATAGGGCCATGTCTCTGCTTGCTTAGGGTCCTTGGCTCCTGACCCACTTCCAGAATCAATTAAACTTCTGGAACAGCCTCTAAAGGTACTGGATCTATCATTTATACACTGCATTACTGGATTACATCCTAGGTAGGCACGATTTATGAGGTCAATAGATCTTATAAAGAGGCATTAAGGAATAGATAGGCCAAGTTTTCTGACTCATGGAATAAGCTTTGAAGTCAGAATACTTAGGTTCAGATCTCTGACCTTGAGTATGGTGGTTTAGTCGCTAAGCTGTGTCCGACTCTTGCAACCCCATGGACTGTGGCCTGCCAGGCTCCTCTGTCCATGGGATTTTCCAGGCAAGAATACTGGAGTGGGTTGCCATTTCCTTCTCCAGGGGATCTTCCTAACCCAGGAATCGAACCCAGGTATCCTGCATTGCAGGCAGATTCTTTACCAACTGAGCTATGAGGGAAATGACTTTGAGTATATCAGCTAACTTTTCTGAGGTTCATTCATTTGTAAAATGAAAATAATTGTTATGGGGTTGTTTTGAGAATTAAAAAGGTAATGTGAGGAAAACATTAGGTTGGAATATCGGCTCACCAGTGTGAGCTATATACAATTATAGAACCATCAGCCCTGGCTGTTGGGACCTGAAGCTGAGCTGAGCACCTAAGCAGGCACCCTGGGATTTCTGACTGGGCTCCAAACTGGAACAAACACATCCAGGTCTGTATAATTCACTGGGTAGACCTTATGCTCAGTAAGCAGTATCTTAAAACCAAATAGGCTCAAATCACAGTTAGAGAAAAGAAAAATGATGTATTCTGACCAACATTCCTATACCTTTAGCATTGTGTAGGAAGAGATACCATTTCACCATTAGTTCAATTCAGCTCTCATTTTGTGAGCTCCTACTTTGTGTCAGAACCTGTGCTAGGCATTGGGGTACAGGAAGAATAAGGTATCATCTTCTTCTCAATCAGTTCCAAGTCTAATGGGTTCATGGGAGTGGAAGAGTGAAAACAAACAAGTGTATTTTACATAGCCAGTGCTTATGTGACACTTTATGCCAGGTACTCTTTTAAAGTCTTATAGCAACATAGTGAAGTGGCTGTAATTATTATTCCTATTTAACAGATGAGGCAACTGAGACATAGCAACATAGAGTAACGCGTCCAAGCTTACATTGCTAATAAATGACAGAGCCAGGATTGAAATAGACCTCACTATACTACTGTACTCAAACAAGACTTCCTTGTTACTTATCAGGATACCTCCTGGAGATGACTGGAAGAGCCTTGCAAAGCTCCAGAAACTCTAGAGGACTGGTGAATGTTAATATCCTCTAAAAAGTGGCAAATTCCCTAATAACAAAGCAGAGAATAACCAGAACATCAAACAATGAATTTTACTGTACCTACACATAGAACAGCAAAAATATGAGAGGTTCTCTTTATTAGTTATATTTTACTGTGTTAATAATTTCCCCCAAACTCAGGAGCTTAAAATAATAAACACTTATTATCTCTCAGTTTCTGTAGGTCAGGAGTTTGTGGCTAGCTTAGCTAGGTGTCTCTGGTTCAAGGTATTTTATGAGGTCACAATCAAACTGTCAGCCAGGCTTGCAACCTCATCTGAAGGCTCAAATGAGGGAGGATCTACTTCAGAGCTCACTCATATGATTGCTGCCAGGACTCAGTTCCTCACAATCTCAAGGGCTCGAGTCACAGGCTCAAGGGCTCAGGTCAGAGAGCTTAAGTCTTCACTGGATGTCTACCTCAGTTCCATCCTGGGCCTCTCCTACAGGGAAACTCACAACATGGCAGTGGTCTTCCCTCAGGGTGAGTAAACAGAAAGAGAAAGAGAGGAAGCTCCCAAGACAGAATTACCATTTATTTATAACCCAGTCTAGGAAGTGACATCCCTTTACCTCTGGCATGTCCTGTTTGTTAGAAGGCAGTAAATAATTTCAGCTTATACTAAGAGGGAGAAGATTACACAGGAAGTGAGTACCAAGAGTTGGGGAATGGGGAGGGGGCATCTTAGAAGCTATCTAGCACAGTCTTTAATATCATCCAAAGGCAGGAAACTTGGCATCAGCTCTCCCAATAGATCATTCATCTGGCTTGTTGCCTTCAAGCACTAGAGTATCCTGCACCATTTCAGAAGAAATCCTTGTACTGAAATTCAGACACTAAATCTAATCATGCAGCCTATATTAAGATTTTACTTGCACTTCTATGGTTTTCATTAGTTTCATTTGTAACCTTACTTCTAGTCTTTGCCAGATAGGGGTTTTTTTAAGTGCCATAAAACTAGACTGTTCCTTCCTTGACTTGTCACCATGTCTGTTTCATTCTTCAAAAGACACCTCTTGACTCAGCTCCAGGGAAACTTCCCTAATGAATCTTGCCTGCCATAAGGGGATTTTCTTGCCTGAGACCCAAGTCAGTTCCTTTAAGATATGAATATAGGCAAATAGCAGCAGGTTATGTGTGGAATTTGGAATAGACAAGGTTGATGACACTTTTTCCCTGCCTATCATAGAAGTAGGTATACCCACAAGCTTCTAAACATTTATTATATGTAATTAATACTTATGGGAGGCACAAAGATGAAGAAGCTATATACAGTCAACAAAAACAAAACCAGGAGCTGACTGTGGCTCAGATCATGAACTCCTTATTGCCAAATTCAGACTCAAATTGAAGAAACTATGGAAAACCACTAAGCCATTCAGGTATGATCTAAATCAAATCCTTTATGATTATACAGTGGAAGTGAGAAATAGATTTAAGGGACTAGATCTGATAGATAGAGTGCCTGAAGAACTATGGACAGAGGTTCGTGACATTGTACAGGAGACAGGGATCAAGACCATCCCCATGGAAAAGAAACGCAAAAAAGCAAAATGGCTGTCTGGGGAGGCCTTACAAATAGCTGTGAAAAGAAGAGAGACAAAAAGCAAAGGAGAAAAGGAAAGATATAAGCATCTGAATGCAGAGTTCCAAAGAATAGCAAGGAGAGATAAGAGAGCCTTCCTCAGCGATCAATGCAAAGAAATAGAGGAAAACAACAGAGTGGGAAAGACTAGAGATTTCTTCAAGAAAATTAGAGATACCAAGGGAACATTTCATGCAAAGATGGGCTCGATAAAGGACAGAAATGGTCTGGACCTAACAGAAGCAGAAGATATTAAGAAGAGGTGGCAAGAATACACAGAACTGTACAAAAAAGATCTTCACAACCCAGATAATCATGATGGTGTGATCACTCATCTAGAGCCAGACATCCTGGAATGTGAAGTCAAGTGGGCCTTAGAAGGCATCACTATGAACAAAGCTAGTGGAGGTGATGGAATTCCAGTTGAGCTATTTCAAATCCTGAAAGATGATGCTGTGAAAGTGCTGCACCCAATATGCCAGCAAGTTTGGAAAACTCAGCAGTAGCCACAGGACTGGAAAAGGTCAGTTTTCATTCCAATCCCAATGAAAGGCAATGCCAAAGAATGCTCAAACTACCACACAATTGCACTCATCTCACATGCTAGTAAAGTAATGCTCAATATTCTCCAAGCCAGGCTTCAGCAATATGTGAACTGTGAACTTCCAGATATTCAAGCTGGTTTTAGAAAAGGCAGAGGAATAAGCTAGTGGAGGTGATGGAATTCCAGTTGAGCTATTTCAAATCCTGAAAGATGATGCTGTGAAAGTGCTGCACTCAATATGCCAGCAAATTTGGAAAACTCAGCAGTGGCCACAGGACTGGAAAAGGTCAGTTTTCATTCCAATGCCAAAGAAAGGCAATGCCAAAGAATGCTCAAACTACTGCACAGTTGCACTCATCTCACATGCTAGTAAAGTAATGCTCAAAATTCTCCAAGCCAGGCTTCAGCAATACGTGAATTGAGAACTTCCAGATGTTCAAGCTGGTTTTAGGAAAGGCAGAGGAACCAGAGATCAAATTGCCAACATCCTCTGGATCATCGAAAAAGCAGAGAGTTCCAGAAAAACATCTATTTCTGCTTTATTGACTATGCCAAAACCTTTGACTGTGTGGATCACAATAAGCCTAGGTAGTTCAGTTCAGTTCAGCTGTGTCTGACTCTTTGCAACCCCGTGGACTACAGCACCCTGTCCATCACCAACTCCCAGAGTTACCCAAACTCATCTCCATTGAGTTGATGATCCCATCCAATCATATCATCCTCTGTCATCCCCTTCTCCCCCTGCCCTCAATCTTTCTCAGCATCAGGGTTTTTCAAGTGTGTCAGTTCTTCGCATCAGGTGGCCAAAGTATTGGAATTTCAGCTTCAATATCAGTCCTTCCAATGAACACCCAGGACTGATCTCCTTTAGGATGGACTGGTTGGATCTCTTTGCAGTCCAAGGGACTCTCANTTTCTCAGCATCAGGGTTTTTCAAGTGTGTCAGTTCTTCGCATCAGGTGGCCAAAGTATTGGAATTTCAGCTTCAATATCAGTCCTTCCAATGAACACCCAGGACTGATCTCCTTTAGGATGGACTGGTTGGATCTCTTTGCAGTCCAAGGGACTCTCAAAAGTCTTCTCCAACACCACAGTTCAAAGGCATCAATTCTTCTGTGTTCAGCTTTCTTTATAGTCCAACTCTCACATCCATACATGACCACAGGAAAAACCATAGCCTTGACTAGATGGACCTTTGTTAACAAAGTAATGTCTCTGCTTTTTAATATGCTGTCTAGGTTGGCCATAACTTTCCTTCCAAGGAGTAAGCTTCTTTTAATTTCATGACTGCAGTCACCATCGGCAGTAATTTTGGAACCCAAAAAATATAGCCTAGGTAGTTAACAGTGGACAATTATCAATAGGGCTGTGGTCTGTATCCCAATAAGCATAATAGAATGTATGATTTCATTCGGTTACACAGATTAGGGTATTCTTTTAGGCAATGGAGAGTCTAGGTTCAAGCCCTGGGGCTCTTCCTTCTGGGGGCCTGGTTTTCCAGTTGGTATGTGGTTTCCATAGCTCAAAGTCCACAGTCCATCCCAAGATGGAGTCCTACTTTCAAGATGGAGCCTGTTCTGTCTGTTTCCTCCTTTATCACAACAAACTTAGGAGTCATTTTTACCTACTTTTACAGAGAAGAGCTCCATGTTTACAGAAGTTGTGTGAGCTGCTAGAATCACACAGCTAGTAAGTAACAGCCTGGATTTCAATCCAGATATATCTGGACACCACTTCCTAACTCCCCACCCCTATCCAAAATCCAGAGGAACTTGAAGCCTGTTGTGCAAATGGCAAGGTCAAGTTTAGAGGGCTGTGAATGAACGGGTATCTGGAGTAATGATGTTACTGAGTCCAAGCTTGCTCTGCTCGCCACACGATAGAGCAATAAATGTGAGAGACAAGATGTTGAGGCAAAGAATATGACTTTATTCAGAAAGCCAGCTGACTGAGAAATGTCAGACTAGCATCTCCAAAACAGCCATCTTGTCAGACGTAGATGGCAGGTTCTTTTATGGATCAGAGATGGGGAAGTAAGGAAACAAAGTAAAAAGATCATTTAATTCTTGCAAATATCTCCTAGAATGGCAAGCCTCAGGCAGGGGGATGTGTTAGTTTCACTTCCTCACAATCTCCTACAGGTGGGCAGGCTCAGGTTATCACCCTGAGACAGGTCATTAGAGGCCTGAGTTCGATTCTGTGTCAGGAAGATCCCCTGGAGAAGGAAATGGCAGTGCATTCCAGTATTCTTACCTGGGAAATCCCATAGACAGAGGAGCCTGGTGGGTTATGGTCCATAGGGTTGCAAAAGGTCAGGCATGACTAAAGTGACTTAGTACACATGCACAATAACAGAAGCATCGAGATAAAGGCTGAAGTCACAGAAGCAATCCAGTTCAGAATTAACCCTTATGGTTTCAGTGACTTTCTATTGGTACAGAGCCAGTGATAAGCTGGGACCCACTTTTCCCTGCTGCCGGCCAGAATTTGTCTCAAGACACTCAAGTAACCTGGTAGAGAGAGCAGGAGAGAGGGCTTCTACCTGGGAGGCAGGCAGGACTCAGCCCCGCTCTTCAGGTCTCCCGGGGGTTCATGTGGACAAGTAAGAGATCAGGGCACATCCATGTGACGGGCCTTTAGCCTCAGGGGTTAGTTTCTCTTCTAACAGCAAAATCTTTCAGAATGTGAAACAGCCCACGCAGAGGCATTCCTTCTCTAAACTTTCCATTTTGTAATCAAGTCCATGTCTCAGTACCTCTTGACTCTCAGCTGCCTACATGCAAAAGCCCGAATGGAAAAGCATAAAATATGGCTAAAGGTGCTTATTCCTCAGAGAAATCATCTTGCATGATTACACTTTTATGAAACACCAAAAGCTTCTTAACTTGAGTAGCTAATTAGTAGCCCAGCGTCTTCACTCTCAAGTAACATTGCAAGATCCTAAATTATTCATAGATGACTTCCTCAGATTGAAGGCTGAATGCAAGCCCCAAATAACTTCACTATGGACTTGGAGTGATTTGCTGTCTGAGAAAACACATTCCACATTTGCTCAGAAAAGTGTCTGGGAGGCAGAAGTTCAGTAATACAGTTCACAGCCCCCACTATCTGTTCTGTCATCCACCACCCTCCCACCACCAGCCCAACAAAAGGAAAAGGGCAGGCTGTTGATGCCAGGAGCAAACTGGATGCTGAAGGAACAAAACAAAAAGTAAATAACCTGTAGCTTATGCATCTTCAAGAATAGAAATAAGTTGCCTCAACAGGAAAAAAAAAAAAAGTTTGTGTTCTAACACAAAGGCCCACGGGCTGCAGAAAGTCCATCAGCGCAGCAGGACCAACCCCTGCCCACGTACCTGTCCTCCTAGCTCAGCCCCTTCCCGGTGAGCATCAGAGTCGACAAATGAGGCCCGTGACTTTTCATAGAGAAGGCTGTAGATGCCTTTGGGTTTCAAGTCTTCCTAACCATTTTCTCAAGCCATTTCCATGGCTTGTGTTCCATTTACACCTCAACCAGAATTTACCACAGTTCAGTTCTGGCACTACCCTGAGTCAGTGTCAGACTTCACAGGGTTTTTAAATTTATTTTTAATTGGGGGATAATTGCTTTACAATGTTGTATTGATTTCTGACTTCACAAGTTTAAGGACAGAGTCCTCCATGAGACTGCCCTAACTTCAGATGGCAGCCACAAGTTCCAAGAACCCCCAGACCACCCCCATTTTTGACCAACTTAACTGCCTATTTGAGGGTTCCCATGGCACCCCTCAGGTTGACAATTTGCTAAAACAACTCTTAGAACTCAAGGAAGCATATACTGGGGATTAGTTTGATAATAAAGGATACACATAGAGGAGGTTCTGGAAGGGTCCTGAATGCAGAGCTTCCATGCCCTCTCCCTATGCAGCTCAAGGACCTGTCACCCTCCCAGCAAATCCATGTGTTCACTAACCAGGAAGTTCCACCAAGTCTTCGTGTCCAGAGGTTTTAACTGACATTTCCACTAGTTTTCTTTATGTTGATTTGATTGATTAAACCATTGGCCATGTGACTAAATATCTCCAGCCCTCTTCTCTTCCCTGGAGGTCAAGCTGACTCAAAGATCACATTATTTTTTTAAAATTTGTATTGGACTACAGTTGCTTTACAGTGTTGCATTGGTTTCTACTGTACAACAAAGTGAATCAGCCATACATATACGTATATGCCCTCTTTTTTGGATTTCCTTCCCATGTAGAGCATCACAGAGTGAGTAGGGTTCCCTGTGTTATACAGTAGGTTCTCATCTGTTACCTACTTTACACATAGTCTCAATCATGTATTTATGTCAGTCCCAGACTCCCAATTTATCCCACACATCTCCCTTCTTCCTTAGTATCCATACATTTTTCTCTACAGTCTGTTTCTGCTTTGTAAAAAGATAGTCTATACCAATTTTTTCAGATTCCACATATATGCGTTGATATACAATATTTGTTTTTCTCTTTCTAACTTACTTCCCTCTGTATGACAGTCTCTAGGTCCATCCACATCTCTACAAATGAACCAATCTTGTTCCTTTTCAATGGCTGAGTAATGTTCCATCATATGCATGTGCCACCTCTTCTTTATCCATCCCTCTGTTGATGGACGTTTAGGTTGTTTCCATGTATCACATGCAGGTCTTTCTGATGACCAGCCCCCCTCCTGAAACTATCCAGGGGCCCACCAGGAGTCACCTTGTTAACATAAGAAAGACATTCCCACGCTGTGTGCTGTGCTTAGTTGCTCAGTCGCGTCCAACTCTGTGACCCCACGATCTGTAGCCCGCCAGTCTTCTCTGTCCATGGGATTCTCCAGGCAAGAATACTGGAATGGGTTGCCATGCCCTCCTCCAGGGGATCTTCCCAACACTCCTAGCACAAAAGAAATCCCAAGGGCTTTTGAAGCTTTGTGCTAGGAACCAGAGAAAAGGGCAGATACATATTTTATTTTACCACAACCTCCATTATTATCTATGTGATTCCTGAATTTACAGTTATCTTTGATCCCCAGACATGAATATCCTGCTCCCTATTTGATACCCCTATTTGGCTGCCTCACAGGCCGCTCAAATTCAGTATGGAACAAAGTAAACTAATCTTCCTCTAACACAGTGCATCATCAGTCAGCATTCAGCTATAGAAATGGAATCATTAGATGTGACAGAGAGTAAGATATTCATGACAGAGATTCCAACTGATGCAGTGTGTGAACTGGTTAAACCATGTGTGTAAGGCTTTGTGCCTGACGGTACAGCCTCAAGCAGGGAAGGAAGATGGGTGGGAAGGAGGAGAGAGCACGAGGAAGGCTGAAAAAAGTGAAGGTGAGCTGGAACCCACCAGGCCTGTGTGGACCGACTCTGGTGTCTCATTGCTTCCAACTTGCATGACACAAGAGCCCCGCAGTAGAAGCTGGCACCCTTCATTGTAGAGCTACATGTATCCCACCCAGCAGAGACGCTAAAGGAAGATGCAAGCTCGGCAGCTGCCTCCAAGCTAGACAAGCTATATCTGTAGAAGAGCAGCAGTGCTCGTGAACTGAGAGCAGCTGCCGCCACACCAACCTTCCTGCACGAAAACAGAGCAGCTGCTGCCTCACTTCTGCTTTCCAAAAGCACTTAGTTGTGTCTGACTCTCTGCGACCCTTTGGACTGGAGCCTGCCACGCTCCTCTGTCTGTGGGATTTTTCAGGCAAGAATACTGGAATGGATTGTCAGTTCCTTCTCCAGGGGATCTTGCCAACCCAGGGATCAAACCTACAACTCCCGTGTTTCCTGCACTGCAGGTGAACTCTTTACCCACTGAGCCATCATGGAAATGAAAATGTCTGCTTTCCAAACCTCCTGCCAAATGGTTCTCGCTGCTCTGCTGATTTGGGATATTCAGGGAAAGGGAAAGAGTCAGCCAAAATTGGAGAAGCTCTGCACAGTCAGCACAAACAAGACCGGGAGTTGACTATGGCTCAGATCATGAACCTCTTATAGCAAAATTCAGACTTAAATTGAAGAAAGTAGGGAAAACCACTAGACCACTCAGGTATGACCTGTTTCAAATTCCTTATGATTATACAGTGGAAATGACAAATAGATCAAGGGATTAGATCTGATAGAGGGCCTGAAGAGGGTGGAGGTTCGTGACATTGTACAGAAAGTGTTGATCAAGACCATCCCCAAGGAAAAGAAATGCAAAAAAGCAAAATGGTTGTCTCATAAGGCCTTGCAAATAGCTGAGAAAAGAAGAGAAGCAAAAGGCAAAGGAGAAAGGGAAAGATATATCCATCTGAATGCACAGTTCCTAAGAATAGCAAGGAGAGATAAGAAAGCCTTCCTAAGTGGTCAATGCAAAGGAATAGAAGAAAACAACAGAATGGGAAAGACTAGAGATCTCTTCAAGAAAATTAGAGATACCAAAGGAACATTTCATGCAAAGATGGACACATAAAAGGACAGAAATGGTATGGACCTAACAGAGGCAAAAGATATTAAGAAGGGTGGCAAAAATACACATAAATACTATACAAAAAAGATCTTTATGACCCAGATAACCATGATAGTGTGATCACTTGCCTAGAGTCAGAAATCCTGGAAGTCTGTGGACCTTAGGAAGCATCAGTATGAACAAAGCTAGTGGAGGTGATGGAATTCCAGTTGAGCTATTTCAAATCCTAAAAGATGATGCTGGGAAAGTGCTGCATTCAATATGCCAGCAAATTTGGAATACACAGCAGTGGGCACGGGACTGGAAAAGATCAATTTTCATTCCAATCCCAAAGAAAGGCAATGCCAAAGAATCTTCAAACTACTACACAGTTGCACTCATCTCACACACTAGCAAAGTCATGCTCAAAATTCTCCAAGCCAGGCCTCAATAGTCTATGAACCAAGAACTTCCAGATGTTCAAGCTGGATTTACAAAAGGCAGAGGAACCAGAAATCAAATTGCCAACATTCGTTGGATCATAGAAAAAGCAAAAGAGTTCCAGAAAAACATTGATTTCTGCTTTATTGACTATGCCAAAGCCTTTGACTGTGTGGATCACAACAAACTGTGGAAAATTCTTAAAGAGATGGGAATACCAGACCACCTTACCTGCCTCCTGAGAAATCTGTATACAGGTCAAGAAGCAACAGCTAGAACTGGACATAGAACAACAGACTGGTTCCAAATCAGGAAAGGAGTATGTCAAGGCTGTATATTGTCACCCTGCTCATTTAACTTATATGCAGAGTACATCATGTGAAATGCTGAGCTGAATGAAACACAAGCTGGAATCAGGATTCCCAGGAGAAATATCAATAATCTCAGATATGCAGAGGTTATTCATGGCAAATAGATAGGGAAACAGTGAAAACAATGACAGACTTTATTTCTTTGGGCTCCAAAATCACTGCAGATGGCGACTGCAGCCATGAAATTAAAGATGCTTGCTCCTTGGAAGAAAAGTTATGGCCAGCCTAGACAGCATATTAAAAAGCAGAGACACTTCTTTGCTAAAAAAGGTCCATCTAATTAAAGCTATGGTTTTTCCAGTAGTCATGTATGGATGTGAGAGTTGGACTATGAAGAAAGCTGAGCACAGAAGAATTGATGCTTTTGAACTGTGGTTTTGGAGAAGACTCTTGAGAGTCCCTTGAACTGCAAGGAGATTCAACCAGTCCATCCTAAAGGAAATCAGTCCTGAATATTTATTGGAAGGACTGACGCGGAAGCAGAAACTCCAATACTTTGGCCACCTGATGCAAAGAACTGACCCATTGGAAAAGACCCTGATGCTGGGAAAGATTGAAGGCAGGAGGAGAAGGGGATGACAGAGGATGAGATGGTTGGATGGCATCACCGGCTCAACGGATATAAGTTTGAGCTCTGGGACCTGATGATGGACAGGGAGGCCTGGTGTGCTGCAGTCCATGGGGTCGCAAAGAGTCGGACACGACTGAGCCACTGAACTGAACTGAACCACGTCTTCTTTTGTCATGTGTTGGTTGACATTCAGGTTGCTTCCATGTATTAGCTATTGTAAACAGTGCTGCTACAAACATTGCAGATATCTTTTAATTAGAGTTTTCATACTTTCTCTGCGTATATGCCCAGGAATGGCATTGCTGGATCCTCTGGTAACTCTATTTTTGGTTTCTTAAGCGACCTCTATACTATTCTCCATAGTGACTGCACCAAGTTACATTTCTACCGACAGCATTTATTTTTTATAAACTTTTTGATGATGGTTATTCTGACTGGTGTGAGGTTGTAACTGATTTCAGTTTTGATTTGCATTTCTCTAATAGCAGTAAGGAACAACTTTTCATGTGCCTATTGGCCATCTGTATGTCTTCTTTGGAGAATTGTCTATCTTCTGTCCATTGTTTGATTGGACTGTTCATTTTTTTGATATTGAGTTGCATGTGCTATCTGTATATTTTGAAAATTAAGCCCTTGTCTGTCACATCATTGTCAACCATGTCTGTCCATTGAGTCTAGAAGGGGATCTGACTCATGTCATGCCACCTCTTGGTATGGTATTGAAGGCAGTTCAGGAACTAGATTTGGGGGGACTTAAGAAGCCCATCAGTGATGCCACACTCCTAGTGCGTGTGTGGCCAGTTGTCAGTTGTATCTGGCCCTTTGTGGCCCCATGGACTGTAACCTGCCAGGCTGCTCTGTCCATAGAATTTTGCAGGCAGGAATACTGGAGTGGATTGCCATTTCCTACTTCCAGGCCACACTCCTAGTCTGTGGCTATTTCTTTGACCCTTCAAGAAGTGGCCAACCCTTGATATTTTGGCAAATATCAAAACAGGTAAGATTTAGGAATGAGTGAAAAACCTTCAACCTTGAAGGTTATCTTTAGACGTTTTCATATCATTATGGAGAAGGAAATGGCAACCCACTCCAGTACTCTTGCTTGGAGAATCCCACGGAGGGAGGAGCCTGGTAGGCTACAGTCCATGGGGTCACAAAGAGTTGGACACAACTGAGTGACTTCACTCACTCACTCACTCATGATTATAATAATAATAAAATCTAAAAGTGAATAACAAAAAAAATTTACAAGTCAAATTCAAAAACTGTTTAATTTGTTTTAAAAATATTCTATAATTTATGACCTTAACTCTGTGAAGATACTGACTGAAGATGAACCCTCTGGTAAATTAAAGCCATAACACTTAATAAATGAGATATTATTGATTGTAATTTACAAGGCACTCTTCACATTACTGAATTGAGGGGCACTGTCATTTACTGGCAGGAACTAAGATTGATACAAAAATTAGAAACGGTAAATCTGATATGATTGTAGCTGACAATCTAAGTGTAACAGACTCTTAATTATATCACTGGACTTCCGCCCTTCGGATGTTGTCATGGAAATTTAATGAAGTCATTTTATTCTGAGTGACTCCAGCATATACTTTTTTTTTTTTTTTTTTAATTAAGAAAGCCCATAATTTTCTCTTCTCTCTAGTTATTCTACCGGGTTCCCTTTTCTCATCAGTATTTTTCCAGAATATGAACCTTATACTTAATAAAATTGCTAAACATGGATTCAGAGCTACCATAACTTGTTTTTCCCTAATATTGCTCCCAAAACAACCAAAATTACCAACTGTGAAGTATTAATCACAACTAATTTCATGTTTTGGATGTAACTGCCCAATCTGTCAAAATAAAGTATCTAGCAGCCATTGACGAGAAATCTTGAGTGACAGCCTGGGAGATACACTTTGGCAAATTGTAAATATTTATTCAATTTACTGAGAAACTAAAAACCGGCCCATCTCTATAAGTGTTATTAATTCACATTCAGGTTTACATCACCCCAGGCTTCCGGCTTCCCTGGGAAGTGGCAGCAGCTGTTTATCCAGCTCGTGCTGGGGAAGCCCCCTTGCTACGCTCCCATTCCTTCTCTCGGGCATCTCACTATCTGCAGTATTCTAGGGAAGGCTCCCAAGAAAGGAAATCACTCTCCTGGGCCTCTCCTTCAGATCTCCAGGGCAGCTCAGGGCTGTGAGGCTAGAGCAGAGGACCTGTGCCCTGCATGTTTGCAGCAGACGCTGAAGAAGGAAGCGATCCTGGGCTCCTCTCAGGATGCACGTGGGCTTCATGCAGCGCTGACTCCGGATCTGGATCTGGGGACCCAGGGCTGCTGCTCCAAGTCAGAGGCAGTACGAACAGCAGAAATTACTATCCAGGGGCCCTGTCTTGAGCCAGGCACTTTTCTAGGCTGTTCCCATGCCCTGTCACATTGAATAGTGCCAACAACCCTATGAGGGAGGTGTGATTATTATGTCCACTTTACAGATACATAAACTGGGTCAGCGTCAAAGTAATGTCCCCAAGACATCAGAGGGTCTCTTAGTTACCAAGTTCTCGGCTTTTGATTGCTCTACCATATGTGTCCTGTGTAATACTAACTACAAAAGTGAAAATAAGTCCCCACCTGCTCAGTCATTCACTGCTTCCACGTGTTTGAAGCACATGTAAGGCCAGCCTCTCCCCTGTGCACAGGCTCTCACCTCCTCATGTACTTCAGCAGGATGTACGCCGGTAATTCTCTCCTCTCTCTTCTGTATCATCAACTTTCTCTCTCTACTGGATCATTCCAGTCATCCTGCAAATATCCTGTTGTTTCTTCCATCTTAAAATAATCATGGTTGGATGGCACCACCGACTCAATGGACATGAGTTTGTGTAAGCTCTGGGAGTTGGTGACAGACAGGGAAGCCTGGCGTGCTGCAGTCCATGCGGTTGCAGAGTTGAACGTGACTGAGCGACTGAACTGAACTGAAAGTAATCATTTCATGGCTCCAGATCTCCTCCACCTACCACGCCATTTCTCTGTTGCCCTTGAGAGCATAACTCACCAAATAATTCATGTATTCTCCCTGGTATTCAGTAATCCAAGTGGCTTTGTATTCCTTCTGTATTCTCTATCAGAGGTTTACAACCATGGAGACGCCGTCAATGCCTTTTATGTCAGAACATTTCTTTGAGCAGATTGAGCTTTAGGTTGTAGCTTGCATTTCAAATGTGGCTGGTTCTTTTTTGGCATTAAATTGAAATTTAGCAGTAAAAAGACATGGAAATCGATTTTGGAAGGGACAGTAGAATTTCATGAATTCCTTGGACACCTTCTACCATGTGGCCAACATTGTATGGCTCCAGAGTTGGGTGTGATCTATGGAAATCCATCAGAACAACTGAGAGAGAGCACTGAAAGGGACTCCCTCCCAGGGATGTCTGATAAGTGTTCTTTTTCTACAGATAGATCCTATGTGATACAATATTTTGACATAGATTTATGTATAAATCATTTTCTGTACATAAAATTATGTCTTAAGCATTGTTGGAGAGCTTGCTATGTAAAAAGATGAACCACAGATGCAAACTATACTTATCTATAGAATGGATAAGCAATAGGATCCTACTGTATAGCATGGGGAACTATATATTCAAGACCCTGTAGTAAATCATAATGGAAAAGAATATGAAAAATAATATATATGAACATGTGTAACTGAAGTACTTTGCTGTACAGTAGAAATGAACAAAACACTGTAAATCAACTATACTTGAATAAAATAAGTTTTTTTTAAAGGATGAAACAATGAGCAAAAAGAACATAGAGACACAAAAGAGCATTGTGTGAGTTATTGTGGATCCCTTGGTAATCCAGGGGATGCTTCCGTAAGGAAGGCATCTGTCTTTCCTGCAGCTCAAATGTTCATGTATCACAGGTGCTTTAGCAAGCTCACATGCACGGGAAGGACAGCATTACTTGTTACTCTGTATTTTAGAGATATTCTCTTTGAATTCCATGATTCGTTTGAAATTCTATATGTTTGGGAATCTTCGCTTTCTCTCTCAAAGGAATTTTAAGTGACTCTGATGGAATATGTACTCAGAAAGGAACATCAACCTATAATTCTAATATGGCTATTTACATAAACTGAGTTATGGCTGTTTACACAGCATACTCAGAAAACAGGCTGGGGACTATGGAATGAGACCAAACTCTCTAAAAGAAACTCAGCATAAAGGTGGGAAGAAAGAAAGAGTGGGAATGAAATAAGGAAGAGAAGGAGGGAATGGGATAGGAAGAGACAGAGATGAAGGGAGGGGAACGGAGGGGGAAGAGAAAGGACAAGCAAGATCTTTCCTAGAAAGCTATCTTGTCATCATTGAGTACAGAAATGTCTTATGTATGAAAGAGGCCCAGACTGCTAAATGATAAGTTTTTTTAACAATTGACAAAGTATTAAATAGTATTCTTAGCTTTGGATCTGGAGAAGGGAATGGCTACCCACTCCAGTATTCTGGCCTGGAGAATTCCATGGACAGAAGAGCCTGGCAGGCTACAGTCCATGGGGTCACAAAGAGTCAGACACAGCTAAGCAACCAACAGTTTCACAGCTTCAGATATGAAAATAGATATTTGGCTAATTATATTTAGATTTTTGTAAATCCTTGCAAAATACATTCATGAGATACATTTGCAAGACAATCTAATGTTTTCTTTTTTCAATTTCTTCCAATTTTTCTCTTTTTCAATAGAAAAAAGACAATCCAATAAAAAATGAGCAAAAAGCTTCAACAGTCGCTTCACAAAAGTGGACATGCCAAGTACCAGTAAACAATGGAACTCAACATCATTAATCTTGAGGGGATTGCAAATTAAAACCACCATGAAATACCAAAATGCGCCCATCAGAATGAAAAAGAATGAGAGCGCCACTGTGCGCTGACTAGAGCGCTCCGGGTGAGGGTCACTTGGTCTGGAACTTTAGGAAATTGTTTGGTATCATCTACCGAAGTGGGCATAGGCTTCCTTCCCTTGTGGCTCAGCTGGTAAAGAATCTGCCTACAATGCAGGAGACCTGGGTTCGATCCCTGGTTGAGTTGGGAAGATCCCCTGGAGAAGGGAAAGTCTACCCACTCCAGTATTTTGGGCTGAAGAATTCCATGGACTGTATAGTCCATGGGGTTGCAAAGAGTCGGACAAGACTAAGCGACTTTCACTTTTCACTGAAGTGGGCATATGCATAGCCTATGACCCAGACATTCCACTGCTCTGAATATACCCAACAGAATGCATATTTTTATATACATGACATGTACGGGACATGTCATGTACAATGAATGTGCAAGCAAAACACATGTACAGAAGTGTTTATAGACACACAAGTCATAGTAGCCAAAAGCTAGAAACAGCCCATCAGCCGCAGAGCAGACAAGTAAATCATGATATGTTTAAGTATGGAGTATTACTCAGCAATGGGAACAAGGTGAGTTATTGCTGTATTAAACAGCATGGGTGAATCTAAGAAATAAGAGACTGAGAAACATAAGTCAAACAAAAAAAAGAGTAAATATACATGATTCCTTTTATATAAGGTTCAAAAATAGAACAAGCTAATCCATAAATTTAAAAAAATTTGGAATGGTGGTTGCCTTTGAGGAGGATAGTGTGAATAAATGAGAAAGGGTGTAAGGGGGCTTTTGGGGTACTGGTGATTATCCAATTTTTATCTGGGTGGTCTTACGTGGGTCCGCTCCCCTTGTGAAAGTGTGTCAAGCTCTGTGCTTGAACAGTTTTATATATATATATATATGGTGTATATATATACGTATATGTATATATATGTGTATATGTATATGTATATATATGTGTGTATATATATATCAATTAAAAAGTTAATTTTAAGATGGATGGCAATGGGGAGACAACCACATGTTGTAACATACCATCCATACTGCGACATAGACAAGGGCCACCACTGCCCATCTCCTGGCCTTTCCCTGGTACTGCTTCCCAAGGGAGTTCTACACACCTCACCCCCTTTAGATGGCCTGTCTGGCCATGCTCAGAACTCCAACTGACCTTACAGCACGTCCTTTAAGAAAGAAGATTCCATCGGTCCACCTCTGTTTAAATCCCACCCCCCTGCCACTTTGCACCTGTGTGACCTCAGACAAGGGATTCAGACTAAGGCCTTGGTTTCCTCATCTGGAAAGTGGGATTAGTACCGCACAGGTTTGTTAATGACTGAATTCTAGTCAGCGTGCAGAGCAATGCCTAGCTTGTAGTGAGCACTCGATAAACGTCAGTTGGTTTCATTATTGGAGCAGCAGGCGGGATCTAATCATGCAGGCTCTTCAGGCCTTGGCAAGAGGCTGGGTTTATTCAGCATGTATGGCAAAAATTGTGGGAATAAGCCCAGATTGAGAGGCCTGCCCAAGGGAGAAAGCAAAGGTGATGGTTGTTAGCTCTGCCTCCCCTGTATCCAGGACTCAGGAAATAGGGAGGGGCTTGGATGCCTTGATAGGGAGAGCTTTGATGGACCTTCACTGAGGCCCTCTGTTGGCACTAAACTCCTTGCTAAAGTCAAGATAATTTATAGCTACCACTCCACCTCTCTTTCTGGCAATTATCTGGCTTCCTTCAAAGCTATTCCACCTCCATCCTCTTGTCTCAGATTTGACCATTATTTTTCTAGTGGTGTCCCTTAGTGGGGGAAAAAAAGCCCCTAAAATGGGTGGCTGGGTTGAAAGCAGGTAATAGGCAAGGAGAGGCACTGAATACCAACAATGGAGATATAGTCATTGAGAAGAAAAGTACAAAGATGTTAAAGACACTCTAAGACTCTCATGCAAATCTTGCCTTTTAAGGAAGTTACTGGCATAGTCTACAGTATATACCATAGTCCTGAGAACTCAAAATATGCTCATGTGATCAAAATAAATACATGTGATCAAATCTCCACACATCTAATAATTCCCAAATATGAAAGTATAGATTTTTCCAGGACTCATGATGGAAGACAGAGTGAATTTAGGACTAACCCAGCTTGGAAGACTGTAAACCTATTTCAGGCTCAGATTAACAAAACAATAGTGCCCTTTTTTTGCCGTGAGTAAAATATCTTGATTTTCATATGGCTAGCAATTCTACCTTCAATACTCAATTTTTAAAAATTTCAGAGTTAAGAAACACTCTACATATTGAGCAAATCAGGAGTGACCTCTAGTTCCATCATGTACAGATTACCTCATTTTATCACCATACTGTCTTGGTATATGCACAAGGGGTCACTGTTAAATTTCCAGGAAACTTGTGAGCCAGTCCTCTTGGTAACTTGAGGTCTGACATGATGGAAGTACTGACAGGTCAGAAATCGGAAAATACCACAAATCAGCCTCCCCTCCATATCAGTACCCAACTGATAGATTATTATCCTCACCTTATAAATAAGGAAATTTATTCATGCGTTGACCTTACATGTCTTCCTCAAAGTTATCCATCTAATACTTCAAAGTCAGATTTTAGACCTAGTCCATGCTTTGCCACTGAAATCTAGCTCTATGAGTTGAAATTATCACTAAGGATCCACTTCATTAGAGATGTAATTTGAGTTTAATTGAAAAGCCTAACTAATAGTTTAAACAATCATTTTCTTAATTTATCTTACTACCTTGTTATTTAAAAAAATTATAAGGACCCTTCAAACAGCACAGATGAGGGAAACGTGCTTAATTATGCTTTCATTAATTTTGCAAAGCCAGGCTGATGCCAATGACAGCATAATTTGGTCCCAGAAACAAAATCGCTAGGAACGCAGGACTTGCTCAGAAAGAGATGACCCCCATCTAACAAAGACAGAGCAATTCCCTGGGAACAATCATCTTGTTTTTATTTAACATCAGGAAACCAGTAACCTCAGTGGTGACTTTTTTTTTACCATGAAGGATACCTGTGGACGGCAGAGCTGTGAAATCAGTGACACCAGATCCTACTGTCCAGAAAATAAAGTGAAACCTTGCGACAGGATTCCTCAAGCCTGGCTGCACATTACGTTTCAGGATATCTTAAGACTCATCCCCTAGACCAGTATAATCAGACCAGGTCATCTGGAGAGAGGACCTGGATATTGCTATTTTCTTTTTTACCAGTCACTAGGTGGCGCTAGTGGTAGGGAACCTTCTGTCAATGCAGGAGAGAAGACGCGGGTTCGATCCCTGTGTCGGGAAGATCCCCTGGAGGAGGACATAGCACTCACTCCAATATTCTTGCCTAGAGAATCCCATGGGCAGAGGATCCTGGTGGGCTACAGTCCATGGGGTCACCAAGTCAGACATGACTGCAGGACTGAGCATGCACACGCACGGTGATTTGTTCACCCACAATTCCATCAAAAGACTTTCATATTGTCAGGCAATACAGTTGTGTCCACAGCTGGGTCTCCATCCCTATCAGTTCAGGTATAGAACATCCAGTGGCCCCACCATAGTGTGGACACCTTCTAACTGCATCCCATGCTCTGGCACCCCCTGCCAAGCAGACCAAAACTTTCTTCTAAAGAGCTCAGAGACAGACAGAAGAGTTCCTTGCCTACCTTCCTTCCACCTCTAGAATACACCCACTACAATATATACATGAGTAAAATCTCACTCTTCAGGTAAAATGTTACTTACCTTTACACTTCCCATTCATTCACTCATTCATTCATTTCCTTGTTCTATCCAGTAGTGAAAGAGTACATCTTTTGAGATGATTTCCAATTCTACATGTTTTTTGCCTCTGCTTTTTAGTAGCTGTTTGTTTACAGGCATATTCAAACTTCAATATCCTTTCCTGAAATGTGTGAATAACAATGCCAAACTTATACTAGGTTTATTAAACCAAGTGTGGTGTTACATACAAAGTACCAAGCATAGTATCTGACACATGAGGTATACTCACTGATAAAGTAATAAAGTCAATTGATTCTTTAAACAAATGTTTTGAGTCCTACTTATGTTCATAGCTGTTTCCCCTGGTATCTCAGCTGGTAAAGAATCCACCTGCAATGCAGGAGACCCTGGTTCGATTCCTGGTTGGAAAAGATCCCCTGGAGAAGGGCTAGGCTATCCACCCCAGTATTCTTGGGCTTCCCTGGTGGCTCAGATGGTAAAGAATCTGCCTGCAAAGTTTGAGACCCAGGTTCGATCCCTGGGTTGGGATGATCCCCTGGAGGAGGGAGTGGCAGCCCACTCCAGTGTTCTTGCCTGGAGAATCCCATGGACGGAGGAGCCTGGCGGGCTACAGTCCATGCAGTTGCAAAGAGTTTGGACAAGACTGAGCAACTTCCACTATGTTCATAGCAGTATATGTGTGCATGCTCAGGCATGTCCGACTCTTTGTGACCCACCAGGCTCCTCTGTCCCCGGGATTTTTCAGGCAAGAATACTGGAGTAGGCTGCCATGCCCTCCTCCAGGGGATCTTCCCCACCCAGGGATGAAACCCCGCATCTCTGTGTCTCCTGCATTGGCAGATGAGTTCTTTACCACTAGCACCACCTAGGAAGCCCATTCAGATAAATACCCAGGAATAAAATAGCTGGACCACATGGTAGTTCTATTTTTAACTTTTTAAGGAACCTCCATACCATTTTTCATAGCAACTGCATCAATTTTCATTCCTAACAACAGTTAACAAGCGTTCCTTTTTTTCCACATTCTTGCCAACATTTGTTACTGTCTTTTTGATAATAGCCATTCTGACAGATGTGGGGTGATATTTCATTGTGGTTTTGATTTGCACTTCCCTGAAGATTAGTGATGTTGGAAATCTTCTTATATGACTCTTGGCTATCTATATGTCTTCTCTGGGAAAATGTCAAGTATTTGCCAAACATCAGTGCTTCCGGTCTTCTCAGTGCATCCTAGCATGACCTCAGGACAATCTCTCCTCATTGTCCCTTCTCAATGGGACCATTGCTACCTCCAGGCCTAGCTTTTTGGCTATCTATGGACAAATGTCTGTTCGGTTCTGCCTATTTTTTGATTGGGTTGTTTTTTGACATTGAGCTGTACGAGCTGTTTTTTAGAAATTAATCTCTTATTGGTTGCATGGCTTACAAATATTTTCTCCCATTCTCCGTGTTGTTTTTCTTTGTTTTGTTTATGAGTTCCTTGCTGTGCAAAAGCGTTTAAGCTTAATTAGGTCCCATTTATTTATTTTTGCTTTTATTTCCGTTACTCTAGGAGATGGACCCAAAAAAATATTGTTGTGGTTTATGTCACTGAGTGTTCTACCTATGTTTTCCTCTAGTAATTTTATAGTATCTGGTCTTGCATTTAGGTCTTTAACCCATTTCAGGTTGATTTGTGTGTATGGTATTAGATAATGTTCTGATTTCATTCTTTTGCATGTAAGGTAAGGTAAGGTGAAGTCACTCAGTCGTGTCCGACTCTTTGCGACCCCGTGGACTGCAACCTATTAGGCTTCTCCGTCCATGGGATTCTCCAGGCAAGAGTACTGGAGTGGATTGCCATTTCCTTCTCCAGGTGATCTTCCCAACCCAGGGATCGAACCCGGGTCTCCCGCAATGGAGGCAGACGCTTTAACCTCTGAGCCACCAGGGACCCAACACAACTTATTGAAGAGATTCTTTTCTCTGTGGTACACCCTTGCCCTCTTTGTTGTAGATTAACTGACCATAGTTGTGTGGGTTTATTTTTGGACTTTCTACTCTGTTCCATTGATCTATGTGTCCGCTTTTGTGCCAGTACCATACTGTCTTGATTAGTGTAGCTTTGTAGTATAGTCTGAAGTCAGGGCAGTTGATTCTCCAGCTCCACTTTTCTTTCTCAAGATTGCTTTGACTATTGGGAGTCTCACCTTTCTTTGAAATCTTCCCTGACAGATATTTGGCCTAAAATAGCCTTTGTTAGAGTATTTAATAAGCTCCAGTTGTAGTGTTCCTCCAGTTGAATAACTTGGGGCATTTTCAAAAGTTGCATATTTCTAGGCCTTAAATCAAATCTATTGAATCTGAATCTCTTATGGAAGGGGCCTGGAATATACATTTTTACATACATGACAGATTGACCTATATGCACATTAATGTTTAAGAGTGCCCTACTATTATATTTTATTTCTTTTGTTTATGCTGTTGACTCCCCAATGATGAAAATTTTGAACCACAAAAGAGTCAGTTTTTTATGATTTTCAGCCCACAACGGTTTATTTCCACTACCAGCATCCCCAGCAGCTATTATGTGCCAAGTGCATAGCAACTGAAGGACACACAGGCACGCTAATCCTGTGCATGTGCCCTTATGCCTTAGGTTGTCCAGAGGCAACGTAAGGAACCTGGAGGCCTTGCTTGACTGACACGTTGAGAGTAAAATTGCTCCAATATTAGACAGAAGTAATTTATAGGATGAAAATATCCCATTTGTCAAATATGATTCACGTAAATTTTAGAATTATGATGGCATTCTCCTTTGCTCCTAGTAAGTCATGAGATGAATTTTCAGAAATAAATGGAGCTAGAATTTGTTTAAACAAGTATCTTGATCTTGTAATTTCTCAGAGCTTTTTATCTTCCAGGCTTACTGTTGCCGCAGCATTTTCACCTCTAGCTGCCTTAACCTATGTGGAATGTTTTTACTCAGGAATGAGTCTCTTTAAACAATCATTTAATTTACCTACTTCTCCAGTGGAAATAGATAACTATAAGCATAATGTTTTTAACTCAATCTTGGCTAGAAATACAACTGTGGTAAAGGAACTTCAATGGCGAGCCTCTTAAAAGAATGAAACTTGACACAGGGCTTTGAGAAGACACATTAGGCTGCCTAGGTGAGGTAGGTGAAGTCGCTCAGTCGTGTCCGACTCTTTGCGACCCCATGGACTGTAGCCTACCAGGCTCCTCCGTCCATGGGATTCTCCAGGCAAGTATGCTGGAGTGGGTTGCCATTTCCTTCTCCAGAGGATCTTCCCGACCCAGGGATCGAACCCAGGTCTCCCACATTGGAGGCAGACGCTTTAACCTCTGAGCCACCAGGGAAGCCCTGCCTAGCATCTTGTTAAATGAGGAACAGGTTAGAAACACATACACACTAATTCCCATAAGTTCAGTTCAGTTCAGTCGCTCAGTCGTGTCCGACTCTTTGCGACCCCATGGACTGTAACCTACTAGGCTTCTCCGTCCGTGGGATTCTCCAGGCAAGAATACTGGAGTGGATTGCCATTTCCTTCTCCAAAACTAAACATAAAGTAAAATTTGAGCTTCTTAGATTGTTTTCTTGGAAAGACAAAGTGCTTCTCTGCAATGTGGAAAGTTTTGTTTTAGTATTTCCAAAGACTATCAAGTTGTAACCTTGAAGCTAAGGATGTTTATCATAAGAAACACTGATTACAATATTATTGCAAAAGTAAATTCACTTAAACTAAAACTTCACCCCTCAACTTTATCCAGATTACCCATTAACTAATACATTAGAGTTCTTAGCTCTAATTAACTTCTCAACCATAGTAAAAAGAGGAGTTGATTCCCTTGAAAACAGGAACATAGTTAGCTAAGGCACTCCTCTTTATGTAAACTTTAAAAGTTAATAGTGCAGAAACTCAATTTTACATTTCAAACTGTTGGCTAAAAGGTATATATTTCTATAAAATTCCAACCAGAATGGGTAGAATGTTTAGAAAAAAAAAAAATTAAATATAGACCTCAAAAATTTTTTTAGCAATTTTATGTATTTATTTATTTTTGGCTGTGCTGGGCCTTCCTTGCTGCACGGGCTTTTGTCTGGTTGCAGCACCAGGGGCTGCTCTCTGGCTGCGGCACGTGGGCTTCTTGCTTCAGTGGCTTCTCCTGTTGCAGAGTGTGGGCTCTAGGGCGCGTGGGCTCAGTAGTCGCAGCTCAGGGCCTTTAGAGCACAGGGTCAGCAGTTAAGGCACAGGAGCTTAGTTACCCTGCAGCACGTGGGATCTTCCCAGATCAGGGATCAAACCCACGTCCTCTGCATTGACAGGCTGATTCTTTACCACTGAATCACCAGAGAAGCCCTGGAATTTTTTTTTTCCCCTTCTCTGGCAATAAGATACCACAGCGCACCCTGGCTACAAAACAGTCAAAAATGCAAGGGGAAAAAAATGGGTAAAATCTTGTAAACCAATGGAAGAACTTGGAAGACGGGTTTTAAAAACTCATCTGAAAGCAGGAGCAAAAAAGGATAACATGTCCACCTCTAGAACACAGGGCCTAGGAGGAAGGGTGGGAATGGGGTGGTGCTGAGACTAGACCTGAACCCACGTTGCTCATGTTTGACCAAAGACCGCTCCACAAAAAGCTAGGAATCAGGAATGGCTATCAGTTCAGTTCAGTTCAGTCGCTCAGTCATGTCTGACTCTTTGCAACCCCATGAATCGCAGCACTCCAGGCCCTGTCCACCACCAACTCCCGGAGTTTACCCAAACCCATGTCCATAGAGTTGGTGATGCCGTTCAGCCATCTCATCCTCTGTCATCCCTTTCTCCTCCTGCCCCCAATCCCTGCCAGCATCAGGGTTTTTTCTTCGCATGAGGAAGGAAATGCTCAGCAGAGGCAGAAAGCAAATTTTGTCATTACCGTTACATTTATTGCAGTGATCTGTGGTCAGTGATCTTTGATGTTAACTGTTAAAACTCACTGAAGGCTCTGATGATGGTTAGCTCTTTTTTAGCAATAAAGCATTTTTTTTAAATTTAGGTATACATTACTTACTTAGACATAATACTATGGCACACTTAATAGACTGGATGTGCCTGTGTGCCAAGTTGCTTCAGTCATGTCCAACTCTTTGCAGTGCTATGGACTGGAGCCCACCAGGCTCCCCTGTCCATGGGATTCTCCAGGCAAGAATACTGAAATAGGTTGCTATGTCCTCATCCAGAGGACCTCTCCTACCTTGGGACTGAGCCCACATCTCTTATGTCTCCTGCATTGGCAAGTGGGTTCTTTACCACTAGTGCCACCTGGAAAGCCCAATAGACTGTACGCTGCTGCTGCTGCTAAGTCGCTTCAGTCGTGTCCGACTCTGTGCGACCCCATAGACAGCAGCCCATCAGGCTCCCCCGTCCCTGGGATTCTCCAGGCAAGAACACTGGAGTGGATTGCCATTTCCTTCTCCAATGCATGAAAGTGAAAAGCAAAAGTGAAGTCACTCAGTCGTGCCCGACTCTTAATGACCCCATGGACTGCAGCCCACCAGGCTCCTCCGTCCATGGGAGTTTCCAGGCAAGAGTGCTGGAGTGGGGTGCCTGTATAGTATGGTGTAAACAGAAGTTTTATATGTACTGAAAAGCCAAAAAATTCATGTGAGTCACTTTATTGTGATAGTCACTTTATTGCAGTGGTCTGGAATTAGACCCACTGTATAATATCTCTGTATGAAGATAATGTCTCACCCTAGAGCAAAGGGCAGATGTGTTTAGTGTCCATTAGCGAGCTTTGTGTCCCCTAACTCAGGGTTCTTCTCCTGTAACTCAGCCTACCACATGTGCAGCTGCCATCTGCTCTCCTTTGCATCCCTTGATAGGGTTGAATCCCTGGAAATCAGCTCAAAACAAACAAACAAACAGAGAAAACGACTGGTAGCTGGAGGCTACTGCTGTGGCTGTGAGTAATAACCCGTTCTTTGTCTGCGGCTCAGGAGCCTTGTGTCTTCTGTCGGCACCCATGAAATGGCATCAGGACACCTCATGAGCTTGCAAGCAGGGTAAAATCTCAGATTCTTACTATTTCTCAACAGAGAACTCATCTCTTCTGCTCTGATCTTCCTTCAGGAGCCAAATATGGCCCATGCAGACTTAGAAGTGAGAAATAAAGAACGTGGTGTAGGCGCTTTGTTTTGTAAAACTGAGTCACAAGTTCAAAGCTAGCATGGGAAAGAAAATGGACTTCTGACTCTATTAGATGAAGGCTCTGAGGAGACAAGAGTGATGGCTTACAATAGTCTAGTTTCTGCTCTCCTGGGAGCTTGCAGGAGCCCTTCATAAAATAGGGGCCAAAGTCAAAGAGAGTGCTGGGAAACAGGACTTCCCACCCCTGGGCATCCGGCTGCACACTGGTAATAGGGAGGAATTTTGTATATTTTCCTGGATTTGGTACATTTAGTGATAGAACATCATTTTAAATTTACTGATTCAAGATAAATCCTACCACAGCTCCATCATCCTCAGCTTCCTCATTAGGTAAGAGTGTAGCAGATTGACAGCAAAGTGGTGTGTATGATCTGATAATTATTGTGTTCTAACATAAACACCTCAGTCCTAGAAAGAGTGAGATACTTAGGTATGTAAGGAGCTGTGTATCTATTTTACAAGTAAGGTACATACTTAAGTATGTGAGAAACTGTGTGTCTGTCTGTTATGTGTAAGTAACATTCTGACATTAATTTCCAATTCTAGAAAACTGCTCAACTGTAATAATGTCGCTTCTGGCCCATCCCTTCAAAACTGAATAATGGCAGGATTAAAAGTTCAGTGGAATATCTCCAGTAGGAAACCAGTTAAGTGGGTCTGCTGAGGGACTTAATGCTTACTTTTAAGACCTTATGTGTGGTACATTAACTAAAATAACTTGTTCAAGAATAATATAGTTTTGGATGGAAGAAAATGTGAAAATACAGTTATCAGGTACAACATACTGAGGGAAAACCTGAAGAGAGAAATGAAACTTTCTAAGTTAGTAACTCCGAGGAAAAGAACGCACCTGGGTGATGACAGTTATCAGCAGATTGTCAGCACTTCTTCATGACTTAAGTTTGAGGATACAATTTTGTAATTCTTCAAAATACTTACCTTTAGAGTTGGATTCCACAAAAGATGAAAAACCCTCTATAAAGCAAATCAGAATATGAGATAATTTCAAAGTTTTCCCCCATGGTGGCAGTATCAATCACAAAGATGTATTTGGAGCATTCTTGTAAAATGCAGTTTTATGAAATGATAATCTTTCCTAAGTACATGGTAATGTATTCTAAATGGATATTAAATCTTTTGAAAAAATACATTATTCTGCATTTATAATCTTTTAATGCAAATATGACTCACTAATACTGTTATAAAAGTAGTCTACAATTCCAAGGAAAAAAATTAAGGCTGATTTTTGTAATGCTATTCCATTTTAATGGTTTACTTGGTACCATCTTCTTAATATGAATTAAGAGTTAATGTGAACAAAAGAATTCAGTTCGCTTCTAATAGCTTAGCAGGCGAGCTTGTTGGATTATTCCAACAAAGCATACTGGGAAGCATCATTGATTCAACAGATTTGACCATTTGTAGCTGTTATGTACTGAGGTAAGAGCCACAGGGCAACACTGATAAACTGTAAAATGAGGCTCCCATCAAACCATTCACTGTGCTGTAGGAGAGTAAAATGTTTACAAACGACAAAAATGTACTGAGTGTCACCGAAGAAAAAACATAAAGGAAGATCTGTGAGGACAGAGATTACTTACATCCTACTTTCTGTTGAATCTTATGCACCATGAAGATAATTTTGGCACTTAGTATGTATTCCTGAAAAATAAACGAAAAGGTAGCATTTGCCTTGTTCTTGAAAAATGTAATGGTATCTGCAAAAAATGATAATAGGGGCTTCCCTAGTGGTTCAGGTGGTAAACAATCTGTCTGCAATGCAGGAGACAAGGGTTCAATCCCTGGGTCAGGAAGATCCCCTGGAGAAGGGAATGGCAACCAACTCCAATATTCTTGCCTGGAGAATTCCACGGACAGAGGAGCCTGGAGGGCTACAGTCTATGGGGTCGCAAAGAGTCGGACACAACTCAGTGACTAATACATACACACACACACACACACACACACGCACACACAAGACATGATAAAGCACATTTGTAAAAATCAGAATTATATTTGTGGGTTTTTTCATGAATTCAGTTCTTTTCCAGTTGTTGATAAACGGCATAGCATGATTTCAAACTTTCCTCTCCACATTTCCCTGTCGTTGTGAACCACGAAATCATCAATCGGCCTAAGGGTACTGCAGGCCCAGCAGGAAGTACACTGAATCACGGTTCATCCATCCAATGACTGTTGTTTCTTTCAAAGGAGTCACTTTGAAATACACATGGTTCAATTATGCTACCATCACTCAATATATGCTTGAAACTCTTCTCTGTAAATTACCTTCAGAATCTGCATCAGTTGCTTTCAAACATCTTCATTCTCCTCTGTGTTCACAAAAGATTAGAAATCAGAATGACCTCAGACCTCTCAACAGAAAAAAATGGAAAATAAAAAATGGTAGAGCAAAGGCTGCACAATTTTGAAGAAATTGTCTTATGAGACATATTTACCTTCTGTATTACAGATTTCTTTAATCTTTATAATGGTTATGAAATACGTTAGCTTTTAGGGGGAAAAATTGAGAATAAATCCCTGTCTTCCTCCACCTCAAATCACTATTAGTATGTCAGAAAATGCCCTTTTCCTTAGAGCCATAGAATCAGGATTCAGAAAAAAAAAAAAAACAACTTGGTTTATAAAAGAAGGCAGTGGTGAGAAGAGATCTAGTCTGGTTAGGAACAGTATGTGAACTTGTAACAACGAATAATGCATTAGATACGTGTATGTATATGCATCGACTGAGAGACTTCACTTTCACTTTTCACTTTCCTGCATTGGAGAAGGAAATGGCAGCCCACTCCAGTGTTCTTGCCTGGAGAATCCCAGGGACGGGGGAGCCTGGTGGGCTGCCGTCTATGGGGTTGCACAGAGTCGGACACAACTGAAGCGACTTAGCAGCAGCAGCAGCAGCAGCATACATATGTATATGTTGTATAATAGTAAACTGTTGTAGAATTCAGACAGTTAATTCAGCACAGTTTCTACTTCTGCCTTTGATAAACATGCTCTCTGACCTGTTGTTGCCCCTTCTTTGTTCTTGCATTTGCTTTTATTGAGATATAACTGGCGTATAACATTATGTGAGTTTAAAGTGTGCCAGATGTTTACTCAAAGCATTTGTGTTTTGTGATATGATGACCACTGTGGCACCAGTGACACCTCTGTCGTTTCACATAATTATCATTTCTTTTTGTGGTGGGAACAATTATGTTCTAGTCACCAAGCAACTGTGAAGTTTGTAATACAGTATTGTTGGCGTTAATTATCATGCTGTGCATTAGATCTCCAGGACTCATTTATCTACTGGTTAAAAATCTACCCTTAACAGCATCTCCCTACTTGCCCCAGCTCCCAGCCCCTGGCAACCACCATTTGACTCTCTGTTTTTATGAGTTTGGCTTTGTTTTTTTATATTCCACAGATAAGTGGTGATGTCATACAGTTTTTGCCTTTTTCTGACCCCTCTTATTTTGCATAATGCCCTCAAGGTCCATCCAACCAGGTTGTCACAAATGGCAGGATTTTCTCCTTCTTATGGCTAAAACATATTCCATTGTGTGTGTATATATATGTGCGTGCATGCTCAGTTGTTCAGTCATGTCTGACTCTTTGCAGCCCCAAGGACTGTAGCCCATCAGGCTGCTCCCTGCATGGAATTTTCCAGGCAAGAATACTACAGGGGGTTGCCATTTCCTCCTCTAGGGAATCTTCCCAACCTAGGGATCGAACCCACATCTCCTGCAGTGGCAGGCAGATTCTTTATCATTGAGCCACCTGGAAAACCCATGTATATGTCAATACATACATGTGTGTATATATTTGTATGTGTGTGTGTATATACATATTTTTTAAAACGTTATCTTCTGTTTCCACTCATCCATTGACAAACATTTAGGTTGTTTCCGTATCTTAGCTACTGTGAATAATGCGGCAGTGAACTTGGGAGTGCAGCTATCTCTTTGATATCCTATTTTCATTTCCTTTGGATATATACTTAGAAGTGGGATTGCTAGACCACGTTGTTGGATGTTCAGTCATGTCTGACTCTTTGTGAACCCATGGACTACAGCACACCAGGCCTCCCTGTCCCTCATCATTTCCCGGAATTTGCCTAAGTTCATGTGCACTGAATCGGTGATGCCAGCAAACCAGGGCAACAGAAGATAAGATGCTGAATCATATGGTAGTCTTATTTTTAATTTGTTGAGGAACCTCCATACTGTTTTCCTGCTGCTGCTGCTGCTAAGTTGCTTCAGTTGTGTCCAACTCTGTGCGACCCCCATAGATGGCAGCCCACCAGGCTCCCCCGTCCCTGGGATTCTCCAGGCAAGAACACTGGAGTGGGTTGCCATTTCCCTCTCCAATGCATGCAAGTGAAAAGTGAAAGTGAAGTCGCTCAGTCATATCCAACTCCTAGCAATCCCATGGACTGCAGCCTACCAGGCTCCTCCGTCCATAGGATTTTCCAGGCAAGAGTACTGGAGTGGGGTGCCACTGTTTTCCTAGTGGTTACCAACTCACATTCCCAGCAACAGTGTACACACTTCCTTTTCTCTGCATCCTCTCTATACTTATTATCTATGATATTCTTGATAATAGCCTTCTAACAGGTTTGAGAATATGTCACTGTAGTTTTGATTTGCATTTCCCTAATGTTTAGTGATATTGAGCATTCTTTTTATGTATCTTTCTGCCATTTGAATGTCTTTAGTAAAATGTCTATTTAGTTCCTCTGCCCATTTTTAACAGCATTGTTGAGTTTTATTATTGAGTTGTATTAAATTTTTATATATTTAGACTTTAATACCTTATCAGATACACGGTTGCAAATATTTTCTCCCATCTGTAAGTCATCTTTTCATTTTTTGATTGTTTCTTTTGCTGTGCAGAAGCCCTTTAGCTTGAGTGACTTCCCTGGCAGTGCAGTACAGGGTGCACAGGTTTGATCCCTGGTTAGGAGACTAAGATCCTGCATGCCTCATAGCATGGCAAAAAGATGAGGAAGCCTTTTAATTTAATGTAGTCCTATCTGCTTTTTGCTTTTGTTGCTTGTGCTTCTGATACCACATCTAAAAGTTCATGTCAAGACCAATATCAAGGAACTTCTTTCCTATATTTTCTACCAGGACTTTTATTATATCAGGTCTTATATTTACTCTTTAATTCAAGTTAATTTTGTAACTGTAAAATGGGGTCCAATTGCATTTTTCTGCCCTAAGTTATTCAGTTTTCCCAAGACCATTTTTTGAGGAGATTGTCCTTTTCCCATTGAGTGTTCTTGGCTCCTCTGTCAAATATTAGTTGACCATAAAAGCAAGGGGTTATTTCTGGGCTCTATTCCATTCCATTGGTCTGTTGTCTAGTTTTTTTAAATACCAGTACCATACATTTGAATTACTATAGTTTCAAGTCAGGAAATGTGATGCTTTCAGGTTTGTTATTCTTTCTTTGATTGCTTTGACTGTTGAGGATCCTTTGTGGTTCTGTACATATTTTAAGATTGTTCATTTCTTCTCTGTGAATAATGCCATTGGGATTTTGATAAGGATTACACTAAATCTATAGACGACTTTGGGAAATATGTTCATTTTAAGAATAATTAGTTTTTTAGATCCATGGTCTACCTTTCCCTTTCTGTGTTGTCTTCCATTTCTTTCATCAAGGCTTGTAATTTTCGTTGTACAGATCTTTCACTTCCTTAATAAGATGTATTCCTAAGTATGCTATTGTTTTTGATACTATTGTGAATGGGGTAGTTTTCTTTTTCAGACGTTTGTTAGTGTATAGAAATGCAACTGACTTCTGTATGTTGATTTAATATCCTGCAGCTTTGCTGAATTCATTGGTTCATTCCAACAGTTTTTTTGATTGATCTATAGCATTTTCTATATATAGGATCACATCATCTGCAAATATAGACAATTTTACTTCTTCCTTTCTGATCTGGATGCCTTTTGTCTTGACTAATGCTCTAGCTAGAGCTTTCAGTATTATGTCAATAGTGATGACAGTGGGCACCATTGTCCTGTCCCTGATCTTAGTGGGACAGATTTTAGTTTTTTACCCGAGTATAATGTTAGCTGTGAGTTTGTCACATATGGCCTTTATTAAGTTATGTTCATTCTAAACCATATTTGCTGAGGATTTTTATCATGAAAAGATGCTGTATTTGGACAAATGCTTTTTTGCAGTTATTAAAATAATTGTGTGATTTTTCTTTTTCATTCTATTAATGTTGTTATCACATTTATTGATTTGCCCATGTTGAACCATCCTTGCATCTCGGGGATAAATTCCATTTGGTCATGGTGTATAATCTTTTAAATATGTTGTTGAGTTTGGTTTGCTAATACTTTGTAGATATTTTCTGCCTATATATTCATCAGGGATATCAGTCTAGTTTTTATTTGCTTGTAGTGTCCTTGTCTGCCTTTGGTGTCAGAGTAATGCTAACACCATTTTGGCCTTGTAAAATGAGCTTAAAAGTTTTCCCTCTTCTTCAGTTTTTTGGAAGAGTTTAAGAGGAATTGGCATTGATTCCTCATTAAATATTTGGTGGAATCTGACAGTAAAGTCATTTGGCCCTGGACTTTTCTGTATTGGAAGGTTTTAATTTCTGATTCAACCTCCACACTAGTAACTGGCCTTTTCAGACTTTCTGTTTCTTCCTGATTCAGTCTTGGTAGATTGTACATTCCAAGAAATGTATCTATTTATACACTATTGAATTTGTTGATGTATGATTGTTTAATAGTAGTCTCTCATGATCCTCTATTTCTGTAGTATGTTTTAGTGTCTCTTCTTTTACTTCTGATTTAATGAATTTGAGCCTTTTCTCTCTTTTTGTCTTAGCTGACTTATCTAAAGATTTGTTAATTTTGTCTTTAAAAAAAAAACTCTTAAGTTTTTAATTTTTTTTCTATTGTTTTTCTGGTCTTCATTTATTTTCTTTCTCATCTTGTTATTTTCTTCCTTCTGCTAACTTAGGGTTGATTTTATTCTTTTTCTAGTTCTTTGAGATATATAAGAGACAGAAATTAATCTGTTTATTTGAGATATTTCTACTTTCTTAATATATGCATCGATATAAACTTTCCTGTCAGAAATGTTTGTTTTGCAGCATCCCATCAATTTTAACACATTGTTTCCATTTTCATTTTTTTCAAGATATTTTAAACTTTTATCTCCTCCTTTTATATTTATGTTTATGTAATTACTTACCTCTTTTGTATTGTATATTTATTCCCAGATTTTCGTAGCTTTAACTATTTTTAATGCTGTTTTCCTCTAACCTTTATACTGTAGCTTATTTGTTAACACACCATCCTATTACAGAATTAGCATTTCCTAAGTCTGACTACACATTTAGTTTTACCAGTGTATGTATACTTCAATATGTTTTTATGTCCCTGATTAGTGTCTTTTCATTTCAACTTGAAAAACTTTCAGCATTTCTTGCAAGCTGAGGTGATAAACTCCCTCAGCTTTAGTTTGGGAAAGTCTTTACTTCTCCTCTGTACCAGAAAATAACTTTGTCAGGTAGCATAATCTCAAATAGCATTTTTTTCTTTTAATACTTTGACTGTTGTTCCACTCTCCTGGTCTTTGGGGTATCTGCTGAGAAATCCACTGATTGCCCAATGGGCTCTCTGTAGATGACAATCTTTTTTTCCCCTGGATGTTTTTAGCATTTCCTTTACCTTTAGTTTTAACAGTTTCATTACCGCATGTCTTGAAGCAGGTCTTTTTGCACTCAATTAGAGATAGCTGCCATGTTTCAATGAGCTAATAATGAAGATTATGGTTGTTCTCAACCTAAAGAATTAATCTCTGTTCCAAAAATCCTATTTTAAAAAAAATTTTAATTAAATGTATGTTTAACTGAAGGATAATTGCTTTACAGTGTTATGTTGGTTTCTGCCAAACGTCAACATGAATCAGCCACAGGTATACCCGTGTCCTCTCCCTCTTGAACTTCCTCCCATCCCACCCCTCTAGGTTGTTACAGAGTCCTGGCTTGAGTTCCCTGAGCCATACAGCAAATCCCCATTGGCTATCTATTTTACATATGCTAATGTGTGCTTCCACGTTACTCTCTCCATGCATCCCACCCTCTTTCCTCCATCCCCCAACCTCTTGTCCTTAAGTCTGTTCTCAATGTGTCTCCATCGTTGCCCTTCAGTTAGGTTCATCAGTACCATCTCTCTAGGTTCCATATATATGCATTATTATACAATATTTGTTTCTCTCTAACTTCACTCTGTATAGACTCTAGGTTCATCCACCTCATTAGAACTGACTAATATGCATTCCTTTTTATGGCTTAGTAATATCCCATGGTGTATATAGGGAGAAGGCAATGGCACCCCACTCCAGTACTCTTGCCTGGGAAATCCCATGGATGGAGGAGCCTCGTAGGCTGCAGTCCATGAGGTCGCTAAGAGTCAGACACGACTGAGCGATTTCACTTTCGCTTTTCACTTTCATGCATTGGAGAGGGAAATGGCAACCCACTCCAGTGTTCTTGCCTGGAGAATCCCAGGGACGGGGGAGCCTGGTGGGCTTCCATCTATGGGGTCGCACAGAGTCAGACACGACTGACGTGACTTAGCAGCAGTAGCAGCAGCATGGTGTATGTATATACATATATACTACAACTTCTTTATCCATTCATATGTTGATGGACATCTAGGTTGCTTCCATGTTTTAGCTATTATAAATAGTGATGCAATAAACATTGGAGTTGATGTGTCTTTTTCAATTATGTTTTCCTCAGGGTTTATGCCTAGTAGCGGGATTGCTGGGTCATATGATAGTTTTATTACTAGCTTTTTAAGGAATCTCCATATTGTCTTCCATAGTGGCTATATCAATTTACATTCTCACCAACAGTGCAAGAGATTCCCTTTTCTCCATACCCTCTTCAGCATTTAATGTTTGTAGATTTTTTGATGATCCCCATTCTGATCAGTGACGTGAAGCCGCTCAGTTGTGTCCAACTCTTTGCGACCCTATGGACTGTCCATGGAATTTTCCAGGCAAGAATACTGGAGTGGGTTACCATTTCCTTCTCCAGGGGATCTTCTCTACCCAGGGACCGAACCCAGGTCTCCCACATTGGAGGCAGGCGCTTTAACCTCTGAGCCACCAGGGAAGCCCATATGAGGTGATATCTCATTGTATTTTTGATTTGCATTTCTCTAATAATGAGCGATGGTGAGCATCTTTTCATGTATTTATTAACATCTGTACAAACATCCTATTATTATATACTACCATTCCCAAAACTCTTCCAATTTATGATCCTATTATGCTGCTCTTATCCTTAGACTTGCTGAGGTAATTATCAGAATTTTGAAATTATATCACTAAGGCTTTCATAATACTTAAGAAAGAATGCCAGAAGGATAACATAAGTAGAACGAAAATGAAAAGATTTCTCTTTAAAAGTCCCAATATTCCAGACTAAATACTACTCATAAAATAATATTTCAGAATATATGAATAAAATAAATTATCTGGTGACTTCTTAGGCTGAGCAACTTAAATCATGCCCCCATTTCTGTTTCATAATACAAGAACAATTTTGTTTTCCATGACTAAGTAATTAAAATGGCAACTATCATAAAACTGTTATTTGTTAGCTTAATAAATGGTTGTCTTACTCGGCACTCCACATATTTCAAACCAAAAACAGCCCTCTAGGGGACTCCCCTGGTGGTCCAGTGGCTAAGACTCTACACTTCACTGCAAGGGGCACTGGTCGGGAACTAAGAGCCCACATGTGGCACGGCATGGTCAAAAAACGAAAGAAAATAGCCCTCTGGCCAAATAAGAACAAACTCTATACAGTCAACAAAAACAAGGCCAGGAGTTGACTGTGGCTCAGATCATGAACTCCTTATTGCCAAATTCAGACTAAAATTGAAGAAAGTAGGGAAAACTGCTAGACCATTCAGGTATGACCTAAATCAAATCCTTTATGACTATACAGTGGAAGTGAGAAATAGATTTAAGGGCCTAGGTCTGATAGATAGAGCGCCTGATGAACTATGGAATGAGGTTCGTGACGTTGTACAGGAGACAGGGATCAAGACCATCCCCATGGAAAAGAAATGCAAAAAAGAAAAATGGCTGTGTGGGGAGGCCTTACAAATAGCTGTGAAAAGAAGAGAAGGGAAAAGCAAAGGAGAAAAGGAAAGATATAAGCATCTGAATGCAGAGTTCCAAAGAATAGCAAGAAGAGATAAGAAAGCCTTCTTCAGTGATCAATGCAAAGAAATAGAGGAAAAGAACAGAATGGGAATGACTAGAGATCTCTTCAAGAAAATTAGAGATACCAAGGGAACATTTCATGCAAAGATGGGCTTGATAAAGGACAGAAATGGTCTGGACCTAACAGAAGCAGAAGATATTAAGAAGAGATGGCAAGAATACACAGAAGAACTGTACAAAAAAGATCTTCATGACCCGGATAATCACAATGGTGTGATCACTCACCTAGAACCAGACATCCTGGAATGTGAAGTCAAGTGGGCCTTAGAAAGCATCACTACGAACAAAGCTAGTGGAAGTGATGGAATTCCAGTGGAGCTATTTCAAATCCTGAAAGATGATGCTGTGAAATTGCTGCACTCAATATGCCAGCAAATCTGGAAAACTCAGCAGTGGCCACAGGACTGGAAAAGGTCAGTTTGAGGATGAGATGGCTGGATGGCATCACGGACTCGATGGACGTGAGTCTGAGTAAACTCTGGGAGTTGGTGCTGGACAGGGAGGCCTGGCGTGCTGCAATTCATGGGGTCACAAAGAGTCGGACACAACTGAGCAACTGAACTGAACTGAACTTTCAGAAAAATGAATACACAGGAATATTTTCTCATAGCTCTAAAGTAATTCTCATATATGTTTTTAACTTACCTTATGTACAAAGATGTGCAAAGCGGGCTTCCCTGGTGGCTCAGAGGTTAAAGCGTCTGCCTGGAATGCAGGAGACCAGGGTTCGATCCCTGGGTCAGGAAGATCCCCTGGAGAAGGAAATGGCAACCCACTCCAGTACTCTTGCCTGGAGAATCCCATGGAGGGAGGAGCCTGGTGGGCTACAGTCCATGGGATCGCAAAGAGTCAGACACGACTGAGCGAATTCACTTCACTTCAATGTACAAAGATAATTTTTTCTGACAATACTGTTGGTCTTGACCAACAGTATTTTATGACCATCCTGGATTTCCAAGCCTCAGATATTCAGTATCCCTATAGCCTTCACAGAGTCATAGAGTCAGTATTCAAAAAAAGAACAAAAAAAATCTTGGTTTATAAAAGAAGGCAGAGGTGAGAAGACATCTGGTCTGGTTAGGAAGGATATGTGAACTTGTAAAAATAAATAATGCACTAGATATCTGTATGTATATGTGTAGTTTATATGTATAGTTTTATGCATATATATCAGCTGTATAATAGTAAACCGTCATAGAATAATAAACTATTACAGATAGAGGGAGCTTGTCTTTTTCTTCATCTCCTGTTTTCTTACCCTATTTCTACTTGATAAAGAGAAGATCCTAAGGCAAGAAAAAAGAACTTTTCATATTTTATTCTACAAAGTTCTAAGGTTTGCCTCAAAAGATGTTTGATATCAGGAAGAGAAAGGTGTATAACAGCTATTCCATTGTGAAGAAATAAAGAGACTTTACTTCATTCTCAGGAAGACCCTCCCAGGGACCTTGCAGTGAGGGAGGCGGGAGCCTCTTCTGCACCTTGGAGATTGGGCGTGGGAGGGGGGAGTGCTTTCTCAGGCTGCGAAAGACCAAGGAACCCCTGCAGGAGTCAGAGGAGCGGGAAAGAACCGAGCGAGCAAAGGCCACTCTTGGGGAAAATGAGGAGGTACTTTATGCCTCTCTGTTCTTTATTCATGCCTGCGTGCTCAGCCCGGAGAAGGCAACAGCACCCCACTCCAGTACTCTTGCCTGGAGAATCCCATGAACGGAGAAGCCTGGTGGGCTGCCATCTGTGGGGTCGCACAGAGTCGGACACGACTGAAGCGGCTTAGCAGCAGCAGCATGCTCAGCCACTCAGTCATGTATGTCTCTTTGAGACCCCGTGGACTGCAGCCTGCCAGGCTCCTCTGTCCATGGACTTTCCAGGCAAGAATAGTGCAGTGGATTGCCATTTCTTTCTCTGGGGATCTTCTAAACCCAGCGATGGAATCCAGGTCTCCTGCATTGGCAGGCGGATATTTTAGCACTGTGACACCTGGGAAGCCCTTGTTCTGTATTCTGTGTGTCTCAATTGACTGGTGATAAGAGAGTTTTTTTCCCTTGATAATGGAGTGTATGTACCTCAGTACTTTTCCAGATGCTGTAGAAAACACGAGCGATGTCTATCTGTCTGTCTGTCTACCTATTGAAGGAAAGATTCAAAGATTATGCCCTGAACTGTCGAATAATAATAGGGAAGAGTACAAAATTTTTTTCTACTTAATTCACTTTTATGTTTTTTGAGTCTTAAGAATTAAAACATAAATTATGGGGGGAATCTGTTGCCAGTATTCTTTTCTCTGATTGTACTTTTTCCTTAGGGGAAGAATCTCAGAAAGATGAAGATTTGGTTTTCAGTCTTTAGTTATGTTCATCCATCTTTAGTCAAAGGCTATATAGCAATCAATGTGACTTCCTGGTGGCTGGGTGATAAAGAATCCATCTGTCTGGGAATGCAAACTAGTACAGCCACTGTGGAGAACAGTTTGGAGATTCTTTAAAAAACTGGAAATACAACTGCCATACCACCCAGCAATCCCACTGCTAGGCATACACACCAAGGAAACCAGAATTGTACCCCAGTGTTCATCACAGCACTGTTTACAATAGCTAGGACATGGAAGCAACCTAGATGTCCATCAGCAGATGAATGGGTAAGAAAGTTGTGGTACATATACACAATGGAATATTACTCAGCCATTAAAAAGAACACATTTGAATCAGTTCTAATGAGGTGGATGAAACTGGANGAATTGAAAGAGACACGTGTACCCCATTGTTCATCGCAGCACTGTTTATAATAGCCAGGACATGGAAACAACCTAGATGTCCATCAGCAGATGAATGGGTAAGAAAGTTGTGGTACATATACACAATGGAATATTACTCAGCCATTAAAAAGAACACATTTGAATCAGTTCTAATGAGGTGGATGAAACTGGAGCCTATTATACAGAGTGAAGTAAGCCAGAAAGAAAAACACCAATATAGTATATTAACACATATATATGGAATTTAGAAAGATGGTAACAATGACCGTATATGAGAGACAGCAAAAGAGACACAGATGTAAAGAACAGACTTTTGGACTCTGTGGGAGAAGGCAACGGTGGGATGATTTGAGAGAATAGCATTGAAACAGGTGTATTACCATATGTAAAATAGATGACCAGTCCAAGTTCGATGCATGAAATCAGGGGACTCAAAGCCAGTGTACTGGGACAACCCTGAGGGATGGGATGGGGAGGGAGGTGGGAGGGGGGTTCAGGATGGGGAGCATATGTACACCCATGGCTGATTCATGTCAAAGTATGGCAAAACCCATATAATATTGTAAAGTAATTAGCCTCCAATTACAATAAATATTTTTTTTTAATAGTAGCCACAAGAAAAAAGAATCCAACTGTTGGGAAGATCCCCTAGAGGAAGAAACAGCAATCTGCTTGAATATTCTTGCCTGGAGAATCCCATGGATAGAGGAGCCTGGCAGGCCACAGTCCATGGCATCAGAAAGAGTTAGACATGACTGAGCGACTTAGTACACATGCATGTGGATAGCATTCTGCTCAGGAACCTGGAGGGAAAAAAATGTTCAACTTCAATTTGGAGGGATGAGGCTCTGAACACGAGAAGCAAGTGAGGGAATTTCCTGGTGGAGTCAGGGTTCAATCCCTGCTCAGGGAAGATCCTGCAAGCCATGCAGTAAGGCCAAAAAAAGAGAAGAGTTCTGAAAATTGACTGAGATAAAGCAAAAGTTATACACCTGCAGGTAGTAATATTTATTGAATGACCAGACATGGAAGTGAGGTGATTCCTCACTTAGTCAGATTAGTCAGAGAGAGGAATCAAGAGAACCAGGAGAAAGATGGTCACGTCACTTGCTACAGACCCACAGTTGACAACTAACTTTTCAGTGTGTCATATCAATGGAGTATTTGAAAATTAGCTGTGGGAGAGTCAAAGAAAGATGAGAATAAGCTCCAAGGGGATATATCATACAACATAGGGGATGGAGCCAGTATTTCATCATAATAATAAATGGAGTATTTGCTCAGTCTTATCCGACTCTTTGTGGCCCTGTGGAATTGTAGCCCACCAGGCTCCTCTCCCCATGGAATTTTCCAGGCATGAATACTGAAGTGGGTTGCCATTTCCTCCTACAGGATGTCTTCCTGACCCAGGGATTGAACCCACATCTCTTGTGTCTCCTGTATCAGCAGGAGGATTCTTCACCACTAGCGCCACCTGGGAAGCCCTAAATGGAGTATGCTGCTGCTAAGTAGCTTCAATCATGTCCGACTCTGTGCAACCCCAGAGACGGCAGCCCACCAGGCTCCCCCATCCCTAGGATTCTCCAGGCAAGAACATTGGAGTGGGTTGCCATTTCCTTCTCCATAATCTTTAAAAATTGTGAATCACTATATTGTACATCTGTAACATATAATATTGTGCAACAGTTATGCTGCAATTCAGAAAGAAGTCCAAGTCTAATTTAGAAAGAAAAAGTCCAGAACTTAAAATACAGTAAAAGAAAAGCTTAAAAAAAGAGAGAGAAAATATGAGTAGAAAGAATAAAGTCTAAATTGGAGGCATGTAAAGAACTTAAAAGAAGCTCTTCTCTTCAGAGTCCCAGAGCTTTAACACTGGCAGAAATTTGATCAGCCAATCCCTTTCAATTTACATGTGTCTGTAAATGAGGCTTGAAGTGAAGTGAAATTCGCTCAGTCGTGTCCGACTCTTTGCAACCCCACAGACTGTACAGTCCATGGGATTCTCCAGGCCAGAATACTGGAGTGGGTAGCCTATTCCTTCTCCAGGGGATCTTCCTGACCCAGGAATCGAACTGGTGTCTCCTGCATTACAGGCAGATTCTTTACCAACTGAGCTATCAGGGAAGTCCCAAATGAGGCTTCAGTTCAGTTCAGTCGCTCAGTCGTGTCTGACTCTTTGCAACCCCATGAATCGCAGCACACCAGGCCTCGCTGTCCATCACCAACTCCCAGAGTTCACTCAGACTCATGTCCATCAAGTCAATGATGCCATCCAGCCATCTCATCCTCAGTCGTCCCCTTCTCCGCCTGCCCCCAATCCCTCCCAGCATCAGAGTCTTTTCCAATGAGTCAACTCTTCACATGAGATGGCCAAAGTACTGGAGTTTCAGCCTCAGCATCATTCCTTCCAAAGAAATCCCAGGGCTGATCTCCTTCAGAATGGACTGGTTGGATCTCCTTGCAGTCCAAGGGACTCTCAAGAGTCTTCTCCAACACCACAGTTCAAAAGCATCAATTCTTCGGCACTCAGCCTTCTTCACAGTCCAACGCTCACATCCATACACGACCACTGGAAAAGCCATAGCCTTGACTAGACGGACCTTAGTCGGCAAAGTAATGTCTCTGCTTTTGAATATGCTTAGAGAGGCTCAAATAACCAGATAGAGGTAATACAACCAGTCTGCTGAAGAGTAAAGGCTAGAGTCCTGATCTCTGGACTTGTGACCCTTCACAAGAATTATATCCAGTTATGGTCTTGGTTTGTTTTGTCTAAATAAAAATAATATTCACACATGTACCATTTTTTTGAATCTATAATAGTGTTTTAGAGCATAACCATGAAATCCAGAAAATTATACATGGTAATTCTAAGCTTTCTTTGCATGAAATTTCCTGAGAATGGAATTGAATTCCAGAGACTGTCAGCCACCCAGTAAGTCACTCGGGTGCCTCTCTGACTATTTATTTGGATAACATTTGGGTGTTCTGAAGAGCTGAAAATACCTGAAGAGCTGAAGATACCACCAGGGCCTAACCCTTCTTTCTAGGGAGGTTTTCTAGCCCCAGATAGATAAAGATTCTCAAGGTGAGGGCAAGCATTTGAGAGAAACCATTTTTACCTTTCAGGCAATTTTTCATGCAGATTCAAACTGAATCCCCGTCACTGGTTTTAATGAAGAGGATTTAGCATCTTTCAGAAACTCTTTTACCGCAGCATCTGAAAATCAGTGACACCATCAAAGCATATTCTCATCTCATACTCAAAACCTTTTGTGAGTTTAGAGAAGTGCTTTATTTTTGTACACGTAAATATTTTAACACATAATATACATGGAAAAGATTGTTTTGAGTTAGCTTTATCAACGTTAGTTAGTTAGAGTTCAGAAACAATTGTGAAAAAAATGACCTGTTTGTAAAATATTAAAAGATGAGGTTTTCCTTCATAATTATCAAGCTCTGAGGCATAGTCTTATAATTACGGTTTCATAGTTATATCAGTCAGGGTCCAGATCAGATACAGAAACCACAGAGCAATTTGAATAGGTAAGCTTTAAGGCAAAATCTAATACGTGTGTCTGTTCAGTCATTTCTGACTTTTTGCGACCCCATGGACTGTAGCCCTCCAGGCTCCTCTGCCCATGGGATTCTCCAGGCAAGAGTACTGGAGTGGGCTGCCATTTCCTCCTTCCGGGGATCTTCCTGACCCAGGGATCGAGCCTGCATCCCTTGCGTCTCCTGTACTGGCAGGCATATTCTTTACCACTGCACCATCTGGGAAGCCCCAAATTGAATATAGAGAATTCCTCACTGTAAGAGGACGTTGAAGAAACAGGGGATTGACTAATGAGGAGTGAAGAGAAAGAGCAGTTACAGGAGGAACCCCGACCCCTGGGGCTGAGAATCAGGGAGGGACAGACCTGGAAGAGGACTTCACCAGGGACCCAGACCTCACGGGACAGGATATAGCCCAGGACGGCAGAAAAGTCCCCTGAGGCCACGCTCACTGGGGGCTGTGGGGAAAGCCGCTCACGGAGGATGCCAGACTGGTAGTGTGGTGCTGTGAGGGGAGGTGCTGCGGGAGGTGCCCACGGGGAAAGTCCATGTGCTGCTGCCCCCTGGCTGCCAGGAGAGCCTGGGGCTGCAGAAACGCACCCTCTGCAGAACCTTCCCAGAGGAACACACAGCTGCCAGAAGAAAACAATTCCTTCCTCCTGAGAGTCTCTCCTGACAAAGCTTGATATCATGCCCACTGGCAAGGGAGAAATATTTTTAGGGCCCATTGTTACAGAGAAGAAAATAAGGGGGAAATCAGAGCTGACAGGAGCTTCCCAGGTGGTTCCATGGTAAAGAAGCTGCAGGAGCTGCAAGTTCAGTCCCTGGGTCAGAAAGATCCCCTGGAGAAGGAAATGGCCACCCACTCCAGTATTCTTGCCTGGAGAATCCCATGGACAGAGGAGCCTGGCAGGCTGTGGTCCATGGGGTTGCAAAGAGTTGGTCACAATTTAGCGACTAAACAACGGTTTGTCACTGTAGGGGGCACACTTTCCACCTTTGATCTGTTGCTCACCTGTTTTATTATTTTCCCTATCATACTTTATTTCTGCTCCCATTCCCTCCTCCCACCTTGATTGTGGCTCCCATATGGTTGTATGTGTTTTGGAAATATACGTTACCTCTGAAAATTATATGATTTATGTAGAAAGATAGAAACAGTGACATAGCCCTGTTTATAGTGTGCAATTGAATCTTATATAAATATAAAATAGATTTTTCTTTTGCTCTGTAGAGCTTGTTCTTTCTTGACCTACATGAATGATCTGCACCACAGACATCATCCCCTCTTACTTAATTTAATACTGTTGCAATACCCATCCTTGTTGCCATTCAGTATGTGTGTAGCTGATTTCTGCTGGCTGGCACAGGGCACTCTCTGCTTGCATTCTCTAGGACACACTAAACCTTTTCCCTGGAAATGGACAACTGCTGCTGCTGCTGCTGCTGCTAAGTCGCTTCAGTCGTGTCTGAGTCTGTGCGACCCCATAGACAGCAGCCCACCAGGCTCCCCCATCCCTGGGATTCTCCAGGCAAGAACACTGGAGTGGGTTGCCATTTCCTTCTCCAGTGCGTGAAAGTGAAAAGTGAAAGTGAAGTCGCTCATTCGTGTCCGACTCCTAGCGACCCCATGGACTGCAGCCCACCAGGCTCCTCCGTCCCTGGGATTTTCCAGGCAAGAGTACTGGAATGGGTCTCCATTGCGTTCTCCGAGTTGACAGCTAGCAGCCTTCAACTCTCAGTGGTGCTGTGATAAATAAAGATCCCTGTTCACATCCCAGATATTCTGACTCGGTCAGATGAGGGGTCAAAAGGTCAATGCGCATTCAGTTTCACCAACCTCCAGAAAGGCTGCATCAGTTTAAATGTCCACCAGCAATGGCCTGAATAGTCCTATTTCTTCGTATGATCCTCAGTACTGCACATTATCCAGTGTTAAAACTTTGGTCAATCTGATGGATAAAAAGTCTCTCTCTCTCTCTCATACACACACACACACATACATACATATATCCTTTCTTAGGACAAACTGTGTAATTAAAACATTACTAAGAATAACCAACCAGTTGAGAGTAAATATATAAATAGCAAGGTGGGAAGGGACGGTGGAAGAGCTGGGAGACTGGGATAGACACATGGGCCCTACTGATACTGGGTGCAAAACAGGTGACTGATGACCACACTGTCTGGCACAGGGAACTCCACTCAGTGCTCTGTGGGGACCTGATGGAGTGGAAGTCCAAAAGGGAGGGGATACGTGTATATGTGTGGCTGATTCATTTTGCTGTACAAAGAAGGCAATGGCACCGCACTCCAGTACTCTTGCCTGGAAAATCCCATGGACGGAGGAGCCTGGTGGGCTGCAGTCCATGGGGTCGTGAAAAGTCGGACATGACTGAGCGACTTCACTTTCACTTTTCACTTTCCCGCATTGGAGAAGGAAATGGCAACCCACTCCAGTGTTCTTGCCTGGAAAATCCCAGGGACGGGGCAGCCTGGTGGGCTGCTGAAAGGTTGTTGCTGAATCACGACGCCGGGATTCTTGGCCCCCGGAGGAGAAGAATTCAATCCGGGGCCAGAGACGAGGCTTGATTGCTCAGAGCTTTTGTGTAACAAAGTTTTATTAAAGTATAAAGGAGATAGAGAAAGCTTCTGACATAGGCATCAGAAGGGGGCAGAAAGAGTACCCCCTTGTTAGTGTTAGCAATGAAGTTATATACTCTCCAGTAAATCAAAAGAATGTCTAGAGGTTGTAAAGACCTCATCAGACCTACTCCCATAATTTACACTTTAAGATAACGGAATTAGCCAGAAGTTTTAATCCAGAGACTGTCCTCAGGCAGAATACATTGTTGTTATATAATCCTTGTAAAGAGCAGGTCTACTCCCACAATTTACAGAATTAGACAGAAGGTTTAATCCAGAGACTGTCCTCAGGCAGAATACATTATTGTTATATAATCCTAAGGAATGTAGAGAAGGAAAAAAAAGTTTGTCCTTTCTTCCTCCTTGAGAATTCCAGACCCCTCTGTCCTTGGGGACCCCTAGACTTCTTATCAACCTGCCTAGGAAATGACTCTCTCACTGCCGTCTATGGGGTCGCACAGAGTCGGACACGACTGAAGCGACTTAGCAGCAGCAGCAGCAGCAGAAGCAAAAGCTAACACAACATTGTAAAGGAATATACTCCAAAAAATTAATTTAAAAAAAAAGAGTGAATAACCAAAGTAAAGTACTTGGGATCTACAAAAGCTTTGACTAGATGATGTGCCCTGAAAGGCTGTATTTTGACTGGGTGAAGAAACTACAGTTAACAGAGCTGTGAGTTAAGACAAGTAAGGTGCTGAGTGAATTTAAGAGTAAATCTATGTTTTTGCTTTATTTGGTGCAAAAATTAATAAATCATGTCAAAATTTTCCCACTGTATTTAAATAGCTGCAATGCAATCTTTAAATTTTAAGCCTGAAAGAATGTCTGAGAGTCAAGAGTCACTGTTTTTTTTTTCCTTATTGCAAAAATGTATAATAGCTTATAAAATACATTCCCGTTAGCCTTCACGTAAGTTTTAAATGACATCACCAATATATTTTTCCATTTCAGTTTTCCCTTCTACAAAAGACCTATTCATCTGTTTTGCCAGTTTTTAATTGGGGTTTCTTTTTTTCCCCTTGATTCATTGGAGCTGCTTATATGTACTAGAATAATGTTTATTTCTTGTTACTTTCAGATATTGTATCTTTCCGTTTTCATTTCCTAATTATGTCTTTGGTGACGTCACATAAGAAATCCAACTTTCAGCCACATGACTTATGCTTTGAGGTCTGGTTTAAGCAATCATTTCTCATATGTATGCCACAAAGATATTCTCCTATATTTTCTTTCATAATAAGCTTTATAATCTTACCTTTCTTCTTTGGGCTTTTAAAACATCTGGTATATTATTTTCTATAGGACAGTAAAACAATTTTTTTCCAGTGCAAAGAAATTTCCTGATTGATTTATGAGGCCACCTCTATCATAATACAAGATTGACCACTTTTAAGGATTATCTCTGGGCCTTTGTACCTTTGGTTTACTTTTCTATCCTCATGTTAGCTCCAAACTCTTTTTTACAGTTATGTTCTGAAGTGTGAGAGGGCAAGTCCCTCACCTTTATTCTTCAAGATAATTTTCAAATTTTTCAAAATTATCTTAGCTGTTAAGAGACCTGTGTTCTTCCACGTTGTGCTTCTTATTAAGCTGCGTCTTTCAGCTTCTAGCCTACCTTTTACAAGTCTCTTTGTGATGCTGAAGCTGGGGTCAACAAATCACATTTCTCCTTTACTGAGCAGCTAGCTACCTGTCACCAAAGGATAACTGGAGGGCTGGAGGAGAACAAGGGCTTGTTCCTTAACGTCTGCCTTTTGGTTGCTGTCTGTGTTGCCCTAGCCCAACTTCTTCACCCCAACAGCAGCAACTGACTCCAATTTCCGGTGCTTCCTGTTCTCCAGAAATCAGCCTCATCACACTGCCTTTGGTTTGCTGGAATCGGCTGGCTGGGCTGAGATTGTCAGCGCTCTGAGCATGAACTGCCCTCCGCCCAACTGTCTGAGTCCCAGCTCCAAGAGACCAGACCTCTAGCCCCACCCCTTTGTTTCTCCAGCCCTAGGGAAACTCACTGCTTTCTTTTTGCCTTTTAGTTCCGCAATACCTGCTTACACTTATATCTATATTAATTTACCTCTGCTATATAACTGGTGTGGTTTTAAATTTCCAGCTATATCTTGACTGAGACAAATAACAAGTTCAGAATCAACCTGTCAAATTCAGAAAGAAAAATTACACAATATTTGTGTTTCTTTTTTCCCCCTCAAACTTTATAAACTTTGTACTGGGGTACAGCTGATTAACAATGATGTGGTAGTTTGAGGTGAACAGCAAAGGGACTCAGCCATACATATATATGTATCCATTCTCCCCCAGACTCCTCTCCCATCCAGGCCGTCACATAACATTGAGAATATTTGTATTTCAATTGCTCTAAATGTGCAGATTAATTTTGAAAGAATTTATTTGGAAACAATATTAAGTTAGCCACATATTAATATGACAGCTCTTCATTTACTCAGATAAATATGACAGCTCTTCATTTACTGATCCATATAGTTCAATAGGGTTTTAGAAACTTTATTCCTTTAAGACTAAATGTGCTCTTTGGGAAAAAAAGGAGCAGATTCGGGTTTCGTGGGGCCCAAAGCATATGCTTAACTTAGAGAACTATCTTTTAGATAAAGAATATAAGATTACACATAAAGAGTTAAGTACACAAGTAAATTGATTTAGAATGAGAACAAAATAAAAATCATGTGTTTTTTAAACTTTCCAATATCAATGATGTAAAAACAAATCCAGAAAGATAACAATGCTTTTATCAACTAACTACACAGCACACCTCTATACATTTTGACTTCACATTCATTAAACACATATTCACACGAAAACAATTTTATAATATTTTATAGAATAATATAATGCTAATTCAGTCTCTTTTCATAGTAGACTGAAATTTGTTTTTTTATTGATAGTTTAGAAATTTTTCTTTCAGTTTCATATCTTCATTAGATGTGTATAAGAGACAGGGCTGGCACAGGGCACTCTCTGCTTGCATTCTCTAGGACACACTAAACCTTTTCCCTGGAAATGGACAACTGCTGCTGCTGCTGCTGCTGCTAAGTCGCTTCAGTCGTGTCTGAGTCTGTGCGACCCCATAGACAGCAGCCCACCAGGCTCCCCCATCCCTGGGATTCTCCAGGCAAGAACACTGGAGTGGGTTGCCATTTCCAAGCAACGATCTGTCTCTTATACACATCTAGATGTGTATAAGAGACAGACATATAGGAGTATAAGATTTTAGGACATTTCAATAACTAACAAGTCTTAAGACAGACTTTGAATTGGTGATATTCAACCAGTTTGCTGTTGATGTGTATTATAAATCTTGTGATATAAATGTAAATTATTTCATGGCAAGCTAGCAGAAAACTTAATTTTTTTCAATTTTTTCATATGATTTACTGTTCTATTATTTTCTAACAAGGCTGTATAAAGCCTCTAATCAAGAATGGTTATTTATTTTTTCTCCCCATAGATCTATTCATCGTTGCTTTATATATTTGATCTATATTATTATGTGCATTAACACGACCTTGGGCAAAATCTCCTGATCTATGTTTTTATCTGTTTATAATGTCCTTTTTTGTTTTTTTTCCCCACTAACAGAGGCTAAAATGTTACATGTAGTAAAAGAAATTTGTAATTTTTAACAAATATCTGTGCCTTTCCTGTTGACTCTTTTAGTTTTGTTTTTAATAGAAGTATAACGGCTTGTATATTTTTGAGATTATTTGTTTGTCAGTTGCTTCATTTGCTATTATTTTCTCCCATTCTGAAGGCTGTCTTTTCACCTTGCTTATAGTTTCCTTTGTTGTGCAGAAGCTTTTAAGTTTAATTAGGTCCCATTTGTTTATTTTTGCTTTTATTTCCAATATTCTGGGAGGTGGGTCATAGAGGATCCTGCTGTGATTTATGTCAGAGAGTGTTTTGCCTATGTTCTCCTCTAGGAGTTTTGTAGTTTCTGGTCTTACGTTTAGATCTTTAATCCATTTTGAGTTTATTTTTGTGTATGGTGTTAGAAAGGATACAATACTATTTTAAGTTACAGGTGTACAATACAGTGATTCACAATTTTTGAAGTTATACTCCACTTATTGTTCTTATATAGGTTATATTCACCGTGTGTAACAATATATACTTCTAGCTCACTGCATACCCACGAGTTTGTCCCTCTTACCCCTCTACCCTGTTTTGCCCCTTCCCAATTCCCTCTCCCTACTGGTAACCACTCATTTGTTCTCTGCATCAGGGACTCTTTCTTTTTTGCTACACGCACTGGTTTGTTGTAGGTTTTGGATTCCACATATAAGTTGTATCATACAGTATTTGTCTTTCTCTGCCTTATTTCACATAGCATGATGCCCTCCAAGTCCATCCATCTTGTTGCAAATGGTAAAATTTGGGGGCTTTTTTGTGACTGAGTACTATTCCTACATATGTGTGCATGTATATATAGATATAGATATAATGAGTGTGTGTGTGCATGTGTGTGTGTGTGTATATATATAAATTCTATATCCATTCATCTGCTGACAGACACTTAGCTTGCTTCCATATCTTGACAGTTGTAAATAATGCTGCCATGAACATTGAGGTGTGTGTATCTTTTCCAATTAGTGTTGCTATTTTTCAGTATATACCCAGGAGTGGAATTTCTGGGTCATATGGTAGTTCTATTTTTAGTTTCTTGAGAAACTTCCATACTGTTTTCCGCAGTGGCAGTACCAATTTACATTCCCACCACAGTATTCCAGGGCTCCCTTTTCTCCACATCCTTGCCAACATTCGTTATTTGTGTTCTTTCTCATGATACCCATTCTGACAAGTGTCAGGTGATAGCTCATTGTGGTTTTGATTTGTATTTCCCATTTCCTCTTTGGGAAAAAAAAAATGTCTATTCAGTTTTCTACCCATTTTTTAAATCAGATTTTTTGTTCATTTGACATTGAACTATATGAGCTGTTTATATAAGTTGAATACTAATCTCTTATTGGTCACATCATTTGCAAATATTTCCTCCTATTCAGAAGGTTGTCATTTTGTTTTGTTGATGGTTTTCTATGCAAAAGCTTTTAAGTTTAATTAAGTCACATTTGTTTGTTTTTGCTTTTATTTCTTTTGCTTTAGGAGACAGATCAAAAAAAATATTATTGCTATGATGTATGTCAAAGAGTGCTCTGCCTATGTTTACCTCTACAAGTTTTATAGTATCTGGCTTTATATTTAGATCTTTAATCCATTTTGGGTTTATTTTTGCATATGGTGTTAGAGAATGTTCTAATTTCTGTCTTTTACATGTAGCTGTACAGTTTTCCCAGTACCACTTGTTGAAGAGATTGGCTTTTCACCACCATATATTCTTGCCTCCTTTATCATAGATTACTTGACCATAAGTGCATGAGTATAGAATCATGTTATCTGCAAACAGTGAGAGTTATACTTTTCCTTTCCAGTTTGGACTCCTTTTATTTCTTTTTCTTCCCTGATTGCTATGGGTAGGACTTTAAGACTATGTTGAATAAAGATAATGACAGTAGGCATCTACATCAGATGGCTTTTTAATTTACCTACAAAGGTGGAAAAACAACATTTTTCAGATTCCTTTGGAGCCATGGCTCAGAATACTGATTAGGTTCTGCCAATTGGAGGTACACACCCAGGATTGGAGAACGGCCTCTTTAGCTATCTTACTTTTCAAATCAAAGTTATAGAGACATGAGTTTCTGCACACTTACATCCGCATCCACTGTCCAGCTCCTTGTGTAATTAACAAGAAATTCTGGTGGTTGCAGCAGTCAGGCTCTGGATTCTGGTGCCCAGTCACAGTGAACGCAGCATTGCTGGCATGAACCTAGCCTAGACGGTGGTGTGTCTTTGAACTCAGGGATTCCAGGGATGGCCTCTGCAGGAGTAAGTCCCCTAGTAGGTCAGATGTGGGATCTGGGAATGATTTCTGGAGACCTAGGCTAGATTCCACTCTTCTGGCTTCTTGTGATTTTTCAAAGCACTGATTACTGCTATTGAATCTTTTTCTACTTAGTAACTGAAGACAGTCACTATTTTCTGCAGTGAACCTCAAAGGCTTATTCAGTTTTTCCTCTTTCATTATACAAATCAAAGAAGTAAAAAAAGAAGAAAAAAATGCCATTCCTGCTTCCAGAAATTCTCTTATATCCAATCACCCTTTTCCCCTTTCACAGCTCAGGCTTTTAGGATATAAAGGGAAAAGCATCAGCTTTGGATCCTGGAATCAGTTTATGGCCGTACCACTCGCAAGCCATTCCATGCCTATCTACTAAGTAAAACTTTTGAGATTTTTCTACATCCTTGCTTATTTATTTTCCAGTACGGTTGTCTTATTCTGAAAATATGTACATTAAAGTCTCTCACTATGGTTGTGCTTCTGCCAATCTATCTTGCAGATCTGATACTGGTAGCTTTATACATTTAGCTGCTCTAACACTTGGGGTGTGTGATTCACTAAATTGTTTTCCTAAATTGCACTGTTATACTTGCCACAGTGTCTGACTTTTCCCATTAATATATCTGCTCTTTTGTGAGGAGGACACGGTTAAGTTTCCTTACAGCTCTCCTTATGGCTCTCTCACAGCATATCAACACAAGCTGTAAGACTTTCCATCTTCCCAGACGATGCATTCTATTTCTTCAGAACGAGCCTGTCACTTTTTAGGCCTGGGGCTCTGCTTCTCTCTCATCTACCCTTCAGGAACTTGGGGGCAGGGTTGTACAGAAAGATACCTGTATTCATATGTTTTCTCATCAATCTCACTTTTCACTCCCAATTTCTGTGACACACGCTGAACCCGAACCAAAGTCAGTGTGACGTTCTGAAGGGCAGAGAGGAAGAGAGAGACAGAGAAGGAAAATCCGTCTGGAAAGTTCAAGGTCTGCTGTATTTTGATTTTCCTGGTGCAAGGACAGATTCTTCTTATGCTTCCATTATTGGCTGTGGGTTCCTCATCAGAGGAGCTAGTGGTTAAGGGCATGAGTTTTGAGATAGACTTCCTGGACTCAAACTCCATTTCCATCATTTAACTTTGGGCATGTTACTTAATCTCTATAAATCTCCAGTCCTCAATTTACAGAGCAAGACTATAATCATTTCTGTCTCACGGTAACCGTGAGGAGCAAATGATATAATGTGCTGTGTTTCATATAACACATGCCACCCAGGAACCTCTTTGTAAGTAGAGCTGCTGTTACTGCTATTGTTAATATGCTACCCGACAACATCACACTCCTGCATTCTCATTTTCAAATGCAGTGGCTGGGAGTTAACTTAATGCTATTTCCTTAGAAATGTGTGCATGTAAATTTTTCTCTGTCAGCCTTCCTGGCTCAGGTTTATTTAAATCTACTTTAATTGTGGAGGACACAGAGTTCTTTTTGTCTGATCTGGTATTTGTTTCATCCCATTACCAGCTCCCTGCAGCGCCTGATGCTCAGTACTTACAGTTACTCACCTAACACTGAGATCTCTGCTCTCCAGCAGCACTGGCCTTGGCAGCGTCACTTTGCCTGCCACTCCTTTGAGTGAAGGGCTTAGGTTGCACTTCCAGATCCTGAGGCAGGATGAGATGCAGAAGGGGCCAAACGTCCCTTCTCTCTAAAACAAAATAAGAATTAAAAATGAACTCTGAACTTACACAAATCCCACACAAGCACATTGAAAAGTTGATGCCCTTTTCAAAGGAGGTAGGAAATCAGATTTACTTATTGACAAGGGATGAACATGGAACATTTTAAGTGCTATAAGCAACCTCTTAACTGAAGCTTGTGAAGGGAGAAAGGAATGAGATTCCGATAAGCTTAAGAAAAGCCACAGGAGTAGTACCTTGCAGTGTACTAATGCTATTTGCTGGAGTAGGAGATGGCAGCCCACTCCAGTATTCTTGAATGGAAAATCCCATGGACAGAGGAGCCTGGCAGGATACAGTCCAGGGGGTCACAAATTGTCAGACAGGACTGAGTGGCTAAGTACAGCACCAGTGCTATTTGTAATAACATGTTGGTTACTTTTTGTCTTTTAAGGAATGCTCATTTGCATGTGGATAATAGATATTTGCAGTTTGGTCCCCCAAACATGCATGTCTAATCAAATTTTATTGGAGAAAGAAACAGTCATCAGTCTTGTTTATACTTAGTAGAGTCCAGGGTAAATGTCTTGTATCACAGAGTAAAAGCCAGAGCCTCATAGGAGTCCTTGCGATGAAATAAAGAGAAAAAGGCTTTGATGTCAAGGCTGTTTCTGAAATAAGACTCTATCCTTTATTATCTTGATGAATTTGGACATATTTATACTTCTTCTCTATAAAATATTCCTAGATATTTCATCTCTAAAATATTATAACAGCTACTTTAAAATATTGCTGCAATGATTAGAAATCATGCTTGTAAATACCCTGGAATATATAAGGTATTTAAATGGTAGCTACTACAAAGAATGGCTTCTTGTCAGACTGATGTGAGGTATATTTAAACTTTGGTTTAGATGTGTGTGTTGTAAAGGATCCACCCTTGCTCAAAGAGGTCTGGAGAATATCCTACCTAATAAAAATGTCTTTGTTTACCTGGGGGCTTCAAGTCTCCAAGATAGTCTAACAGTGTGATTCAGGGTGGGGGCTTTGGGTCCCATGATATTAGCTCAGCCTCTCCAGGAGCTGGGAACTGGAGGTCAGCCATATATACAGCCAACCACGTCTATATGACCAATAAAGCTTCTGGACACCAAAGCTCTGGTGGGCTTCCCTGGTTAGCAATCCTTCCTGTGTGTTGGCATACATTGTTGCCAGGAATGTTAACTATTCAAGACTCCACAAGAGGGCAGTAAGAAGCTCCATGCATCTTTCTTTGGCTGATTTTAATCTGTATCATTGTCGTGTAACAAACTGTAGCTGAGAGTCATTTCAGTGAGTTCTATGCCTCTTTCTAGTGAATATAAAAACTGAGGATAGTCCTGGGGAGCTCTGAGCTTGCAAATAGTATAAGAAGTGAGGGTGATTTTGTGGAATGTTCCCTAACCTTGCAAATTGCTTTGCAACTTCTTCACATGTCTGAAGTAATTTCAAATAAAAATGTTCACTTGAAAACAAAACAAATACAAACAAAAAAAACAACCCAGAATATACCAGAATCTTCTCTGGAATATAAAGCAGATATAGGATACTAAGTGGAGGAGTCTTAAGGTTAAAGAACAAAGCCTCAAATCACACCATTAAATGTTATTAACACCAGGAACTTGACTTTACTGCAACCGCTGTAGCTCTTTCACTAGGGCTGTTCCTGCCTTAGAAACGCAAGCTTGCAAGCACTAGAGAAGCGCCCACTGCTGCTCCTGTGACCCGTACCAGCAAAAAGTGGAAGCCCCATCGACAGTATTCTGTCATATACCTTAACCGCAAAGGAAGCTTGCAACTTGAATCTGACATCTCCCTTTGGGGAGGGATGGCTTATTTGTGGGAAAAAAAATTTAAAAAGAATAACTAAATGGATGATGGAATAAATACACAAAAGAGAACAAAGAAATTGTAGCTCTAACTAATTCACTCATGATTAGAAAGATATGATTAACTCCATACATTACCATACAACATCACTTCAGTCATGTCTGACTCTTTGCAATCCCAGGGACTGTAGCCCACCAGGCTCCTCTGTCCATGGGATTCTCCAGGCAAGAGTACTGGAGTGGGGTGCCATTTCCTCCTCCAGGGAATCTTCCTGACCCAGGGACTGAGCCCGTGTCTCTTACGTCTCCTGCACTGGCAGGGGGTTCCTTACGAATAGTGCGACCAGAGGCCGAAGTGGCAAATATAAAGCAATGAAAGATATCACTAGCTTACCACGGGCTTCCCGGGTGGCTCAGCTGGTGAAGAATCCGCCTGCAATGCGGGAGACCTGGGTTTGATCCCTGGGTTGGAAGATCCCCTGGAGAAGGGAAAGGCTACCCACTCCAGGATTCTGGCCTGGAGAATTCCATGGACTGTATAGGCCATCGGGTCACAAAGAGTCAGACACGACTGAGCAACTTTCACTTTTAGTTTAGCATCTGTTACGTGCCAGGCACTATATATACCCCATCTCTAAAGTCTTTAAAAACCCTGTATGGCTATCCTCACATTATAAATATTAGTAACAAAAGTGGAGTCAGAGAAGTGGGCATGCCAGGGTCACACAGCAGCGGGTCTGACTCCTGTCCCTCTCCTTGTTGCTGCTTTAGAAAGTCCCCGTACAGGGCCCCTGAAACTAGGTTCACATTGCTGCATGAGTAGTTGGTACATATATTAAAAGTCTGTTAACATACGTTCTCTTGAAAGAGTGGTTTTCGTTCTGAAATCCCAGTCAGTGTCACGTGGTCCAGGCATTGTGGTAGTGGAAATGTCTCTGCCCAGGTAAATGCTAGTGGACAAGAGCTCAAGAAAGCTGTCTACGCAGAGGTGGTCCTGGAGTGGGCACTGCTGGACAGGTGGTGGTAGACACAGAGGATCAAAAGGCACCATCTGGCCTCAGGATCACTGTGGAGGGAAGTTCGTCTTCCTGGGGCTGGGAGGATTGGATCAGGCCAGCGCCCCACTGTTCAGCTCCCCAGCTGGTGCAGCCTGCCAGAAGCCCCGATGATGACACATAGGAAAAAGAACGCTGCCCTTTTTAAACTTCTAACCTAGAGAGCATACTGAAAAGCAGAGACATTACTTTGCCAACAAAGGTCCGTCCCGTCAAGGCTATGGTTTTTCCAGTGGTCATGTATGGATGTGAGAGTTGGACTGTAAAGAAAGCTGAGCGCCAAAGAATTGATTCTTTTGAACTGTCGTGTTGGAGAAGACTCTTGAGAGTTCCTTGGACTGAAAGGAGATCCAACCAGTCCATCCTAAAGGAGATCAGTCCTGGGTGTTCATTGGAAGGACTAATGTTGAAGCTGAAACTCCAGTACTTTGGCCACCTCATGCAAAGAGTTGACTCATTGGAAAAGACTCTGATGCTGGGAGGGATTGGGGGCAGGAGGAGAAGGGGACGACAGAGGATGAGATGGGTGGATGGCATCACTACTGACTCGATGGACGCAAGTCTGAGTGCACTCCGGGATCTGGTGATGGACAGGGAGGCCTGGCGTGCTGCAATTCATGGGGTCGCAAAGAGTCGGACATAACTGAGCGACTGAACTGAACTGAAGTGTATCATTAGGACATTGTATACCTTTTAGCTTGTGAACTTCCATTAGGTTTTCTACCAAAGACTTAAAAGACATACTTCTTTGTTTTAGCTGAAATGTTACTTTGGGAAGGTTATGAACTCCCAATAGAAAATTCACACACGGGAGAATATGGACGTGACAGGCTAAACCCTTTGTCTGACTTAAATTTAAATTTCCTTCCAGTCATCCTTGGAGATTTTAATGATGTGGACTTGTTTTTGCATAATGCGTATGGTATAAATGGCTCAGTACCCATGAACAATGCTCTCTTTAGTATCAAAATAGAAGCATAGCAGAGTGATATATTTAACATGTAAATTGAATCATAGGCCTCCTCTCCTTCAATGTCATTTCTTTGCTTTTAGAATAAAATCCAAACTCTTTACCTCAACAGAGAAGGAAAAAAGATAAAGATTTTCTTGCCTATGTTACTTCTTTTGCCCTTGACTTTATAAGCAGCAGTGCAACATGTTACAAAGATGCACAAACTATAGTTCAACTTGCTTAAGTAATATTAAGTACCTATCATATGTCGAGTTCATGGTAGGTGATGGGGGTATATATATATATACATAAAATACGGACAATGGTGTAGTCTGTTGGAGAAGACATATATAAATCAGTGAGTGAGTGAGTGAGTGAGTGAAGTCGCTCAGTCGTGTCCGACTCTTTGCGACCCCGTGGACTGTAACCTACTAGGCTTCTCCGTCCATGGGATTCTCCAGGCAAGAATACTGGAGTGGATTGCCATTTCCTTCTCCAGGGGATCTTCCCGACCCAGGGATCGAACCCGGGTCTCCCGCATTGGAGGCAGACGCTTTAACCTCTGAGCCACCAGGGAAGCAGTTACAGAAAAATGAGATACATGCAAAAGAAAGTGCATTCAGGATGGAGTTGTGGGGCGAGGCAGGGAGTGACGTTGGGAGGTAGACAGCCAGACAAGACTGCACAAAAGATAAGATGGCTAAATAGGGGACTGGAAGGTGGAGTCAATAAAGCAGGGAAAAACAGTCCAGGGAGAGGAGCCAGCACATTAAGAGGCCCGGGAGTGTTCAACAGCACCATACGGGTTTCGCTAGGTTGGGCCGTAAAGCATGTGAGGACAGGTCATAGAGGGGGATGACACGGCTGGGGCTAGACACGAGGGACTTGAATGTCATGCTAGCGGGTTGATTGCTAGTCTTCGAGCCAACGCTTTTCAACACTCCATGAGTCTATGGTAGCGACCTGAATGGAAAACGACATGGTGGCATCATGTTTAAAAACTATATGAAGATATACAGCAGTGTGTGTGTGTGAACATACGGAGAAAACAGTATTTAGATTCTGTGGTACTGTGCTAAGTTGGTTCAGTTGTGCCTAACTCTTTGTGACCCTATCTGTGGCCTGTAGCCCACCAGGCTCCTCCGTCCATGGGATCCTCCAGGCAAGAATCCTGGAGTGGGTTGCCACTTTCTCCTTCTGGGGATCTTCCCAATCCAGGGATTGAACTCACATCTCTTATGTTTCCTGCTTTGCCAGGTGGGTTCTTTACCACTAACGCCACCTGGGAGGCCCATATTCTAAGGGAATAAGTACCATAATTATTCAAAATCATAATTGTAAATTAGTTCACATTTTAAAGTGAGTTTTGTCTAACTGAGGGCTTTTGCTGGTGGTGAAAACATCTTCTTCTGCCTGCCAAAGGGACCAACAGGTACCAGCTCAAAAGTGCCCAGGCGTGCCCTTAGGCACCTCTGCAAGAGTGAAGGAAGGGTGTTGTTGAGAAAATACTCCTGCTTCCGCAGACCCTCAGAGAGACGATTCCAGGTTTGCTTCTGTTCCCCCCAAAGAGGCCCCAACAGACAGTCCAGGCGCCCACAGCACGTGCCCCCTCACTCATGCACCAAGTGGCCCTTTCCTTCCCCACCTCACTCCCCCTCCCCAGCCATGCTTCCTCCCATCACTTCCCAAATAAATTCTTGTCTTGGGGTCTAAGAAATTCATGTATTTTGTGTATTTTAGAAATGTTAGGAGGAAAAAAACTGTAAGCCTTGCTTCAAGAGAACTCAAGTTTTTCCTTGTTCTCATCTATTACAAGAGTACAGAAGATTATAGGAATGAACAATCCCAATGTGCGGAGATTTGGACAGAAAACTATTTTAGAATTTGTTGTTGTTCAGTTATAAGCCATGTCCAGACTCTTTGTGATCCCATGCACTGCAGCACGCCAGGCTTCCCTGTCCTTCACTATCTACTGGAGTCCGCTCAAACTCATGTCCATCAAGTCGGTGATGCCATCCAGCCAACTCATCCTCTGTTGCCCCCTTATTCTCCTGCCTTCAATCTTTCCCAGCATCAGGGTCTTCCCCAATGAGTCAGCTCTTTGCATCAGGTGGTCAAAGGATTGCAGCTTCTGCATGAGTCCTTCCAATGAATACTGAGGGTTGATTTCCTTTGTGTGTGTGTGTGTGTTAGTCGCTCAGTCGTGCCCAACTCTTTGTGACCCCAAGGACTGCAGTCCACCAGTCTCCTCTGTCCATGAGATTTTCCAGGCAAAAATACTGGAGTGGGTTGTCATTTCCTTCCCCAGTGGATCTTCCCAACCCAGGGATCGAACCCAGGTCTCCTGCACTGCAGGCAAATTCTTTACTGACTGAGCTACAAGGGAAGCCCAGATTTCCTTTACCAGAGCCTAACTCTGATCATCCATCAGCACCGTGTGGCCCATTAAGGTAGAATGTCTCCTACTCACTCAGAGGAACTGCAGTTTCAGGAAACTCATGGCCTTTCATGTATCCTGGCTTGATGTTAGGGTCACAGCAAGGTCTCCCCAGCTCCACTGAATCACATGATGCTCTCAGCTCCACGTTCTGACTGCCCCACCATGTGCTCTCAGTTGGAGCACAAACAGATTTTACACATGATCAAAACTCTACACTTTGATCTATGAAGGACTGATGGTCACACGTGCACAATACATCCTTGATGGGTTTATTAACGTTTCTTTATCTGGCTGCACCGGCTCTTAGTTATGGCGTGCAGGCTCTGTGGCTGTGACATGTGAACTCTTAGTTGGGGCATGTTAAGATCTGGTTCCCTGATGAGGAATCAAACCTGGGCCCCCTGCACTGGGAGGTCGGAAGTCTAAGCCACTGCACCACCAGGGATGGTCCCTTGAATGGTTTCAATCAAGGGAATGACATCTGAATTTTATTTTACAAGGAGCACTCTAGAAGCCTAAATGGAACATGCAATGAGGAAGAGTAAGAATCAAGATAAATAAGGAGGACATACATAATAAACCAGGTGAGAAATTATTAAGGCCTAAACGCAGGGAATGAAGTCAGAGACCAGGCAGCGGACCTGAGCAAAATCAGTAGTGTAGGCGTCCCAGAGCAGCGGCAGTGAATGCACATGCCTTGAGCACCACAGACATGTGGCTACATCAGGATTCTGTTTTGCATTTGAGATTTCTACCAATAATAATAATAAAGTAAAATACAGCATACAGGAGTCAACAATTACCTGAAATGGTCTCTAGAGCTAGGACTTATATTCTCAGTGAGTGCTGTGAATAAATTTTACAGAATCCAGAAACTACTGAAAGTGTTAGTAATAGTTGCTCAGTCGTGTATCTACTCTTTGGGACCCCATGGACTGTAGCCCGCCAGGCTCCTCTGTCCATGGGCTTCTCCAGGCCAGAATACTGGCGTGGGTAGCCATTTCCTTCTCCAGGGGATCTTCCCAATGCAGGGACTGAACCTACGTCTCCTGCACCGCAGGCAGATTCTTTACTGTCTGATATGTAATTGTGTGTACTTTTGTGGAGAGAGAATTCATAGCTTTATAAATATTCAAATAGATACAGGACCCAAAAGAGAAAGCTTTAGCCTAAGGAAGGTAAAGAGAAATGCCATCCCCTCTCAGGGAGGCATGTAGGTCGGCCCTGAGCGAATGGTAGGAAGAGCTTGTTGGGGCTGAAGAATGTCTGAGCCCTGAGCAGGCAAGTTACCATGAAGATGCTTTCCAGTGGAGACAAGGAGACGGGCGTATTGAGGCAGCGAGGTTTTCAGGAGCAACTGATGAGGGAGCTTGAGATGGCGCTGAGGCATACAACTTTCTCAAGTTTGTGTCAGGACTTTCATCAGAGCCAACTGAGAAAATGAGCTCAGGGCCAAGGTTTACAGAAAGGGTGGGGGGAGTTAAAAGGGGCAGGCATGGACTCATGCTAAGTCACTTCAGTCGTGTCCAACTCTGTGCGTCCCCATCAACTGCAGCCCGCCAGGCTCCTCTGTCCATGGGATTGTCCAGGCAAGAATACTAGAGTGGGCTGCCATGCCCTTCTGCCAGGGCATCTTCCCGACCCAGGGATCGAACCCACCTCTCTTATGTCTCCTTCGTGAGCAGGTGGGTTCTTTAGCACGAGGTGTTTCCAGACAGAGGAAATGATGAAGCAAGAAGCTCCTGTGTTAGTGGTTCCGGTGTCAAAAACGACCAGTCAGTGCTAGCGGCCAAGGCAGTGCTGCTCCACACAGGGCTTGTGAGCCTTTAAAGCCGCCCCCCCTTCTAAGGGGAGCCATCCTGTAAACCCCACTCATCCCCGCAGCCATCTGCCGTGTACACAGCCCCACCTGCACAACAGTGCGTAACAGCCCTGCCCCGGTGTATGCAGACAATAGCCCTTCCGTGAGTCCTTCAACCTGCTTTTGTCGCTCCCTTCTCCCAGGCCCCCAGTAACTCTCCCACCACTGTACCCTGAAGAGTCACACTAGACACTCTCCACGCCCTTGGCATCTTGTGCATGAAAAGCTTCCTCACCCATCACTTCCCTGCCTCTAACAGGCCTCTTAGGTAGAAAGCCTGGACACCTTCCCAGCCTCAAGCCCTGCCACGCGTGTGCTCTGCGTTCAGAGCATGCCTAATGGTCATCAGGCCTTGCTGCTCTCCCTCTTCTCATTCTATCTTCTTCCCTTCATGTCAACCCTCTCTCTTGCCGTGCGCTCTTTTTTTTGCCCCCTCAGGCTCTCTGATCTTTGTTACTTGCTTTCTTTGTAGAATCAGGAGCTTAAAGCCAGACAAGTCTGGAAGTAAAACACCGTCACTGTGACTGGCAGCACTCCACAGCTGTTTGCCTCGGTGTTCTGCCGAAACCTTAGAGCTCAGTGCTTCATCTAATTCGTCTCCAGTGGTTCTTGGACCTGAAGAGGGCACCTGATGTGTATTGTGTCAAGGCCTCTTTGCTGCCTGTTGGCACCTGCCATTCACTTTCTCGGTGGTCCCAACTCAGCACGGTGGTGGTTTCTGCCCCTGCTGGGACCCGTGGCAGGGTGTGCAAGTCATCCCCGCCATTGCTTCTCCTCAGGGCAAGGCTCTCAGTGACTGAAGGTTAAAGGTGCTGACATCTGCCCAGGGTGCCACCTGCCATTGATGCCAACACCCATGCTGCTAGCATCTTAGGCGTTTAACATCGCAACGCCCTTTTCAGTATTCCTAATGCCGTCCTCAAGAATTAATTCACCTGCTTTTCTCTTGTCATTGTCTAAAGTTATTCAAATTGAGCTGCCAACACTTTGATAAATTGTCAAATGTATTTTGGTTAGCATAAAATAACAGACAATATTTCAGTTCAGTTCAGTTCGGTTGCTCAGTCGTGTCCGACTCTTTGCGACCCCATGAATCGCAGCACGCCAGGCCTCCCTGTCCATCATTATCTCTCGGAGTTCACTCAGACTCACGTCCATCGAGTCCGTGATGCCATCCAGCCATCTTATCCTCTGTCGTCCCCTTCTCCTCCTGCCCCCAATCCCTCCCAGCATCACAGTCTTTTCCAATGAGTCAACTCTTCCCATGAGGTGGCCAAAGTACTGGAGTTTCGGCTTTAGCATCATTCCTTCCAAAGAAATCCCAGGGCTGATCTCCTTCAGAATGGACTGGTTGGATCTCCTTGCAGTCCTCAGAGGAACCAGAGATCAAATTGCCAACATCCACTGGATCATGGAAAAAGCAAGAGAATTCCAGAAAAACATCTATTTCTGCTTTATAGACTATGCCAAAGCCTTTGACTGTGTGGATCACAAGAAACTGTGGAAAATTCTGAAAGAGATGGGAATACCAGACCACCTAACCTGCCTCTTGAGAAATCTGTATGCAGGTCAGGAAGCAACAGTTAGAACTGGACATGGAACAACAGACTGGTTCCAATTAGGAAAAGGAGCACATCAAGGCTGTATATTAGTCATCCTGCTTATTTAACTTATATGCAGACAATATTTAGGATTCTAATACCTGGACCAGGCCTGTGACCATTATAAATTAATTTTCATTCATTTAACAGATTTTCTCTAACATTCAATTTCCACAATGCTGTTTATTAAAGCAGCCTATGATCTTAATTCTGCATCAGAATTCACCTGTGAAAGATGGTGAGGAAGACACAGACCATGCCTTCCAAGGAGTTTCCCATAAGATCCTTACTATCTGTTATGGCTTGAATTGCATCGCCACAAAAGATACATAGCCCCTGCGTACTTCACAACGTGACTTTATTTGGAAATGGGGTTGTTGTACCGACATGGGACATGTCAGTAGTTAAGATGAGGTCGTGCTGGAGTGGAATGGGCTTTTAATCCAACATGACTAGTGTCTGCATAAGAAGAGAGGTTTGGACAAAGACCCAAAGGGAAGAGGGCCATGTGAAGGCTGAGGCAAACTGGAGTTGTGCTGTCCAAGCCAAGGAACATCTGGGGCTACCAGAAGCCGGCAGAGGCAAGAACAGAGTCTCTCCTGGACGTTTTGTAGCAGGTATGGCTCAATGACACATTCACTCCAGACGTGCAGCCTTCGGAACTGAGAATAGATTTCTGTTGTTTGAAGCCCCTCAGCTTGGGTCACTTCATTACAGCAGCCCTAGCAAACTAATACACCATCCGAGGAACAGCTCTCCCACTACTCCACTTAGTGAGTATTTAGGTGTCCACTGCTGTCTCTCTACACCACGTGCTAGGACTTCAGAGATTAATGGCATGAGCCCCGTTTCCAGGGGAGCAGGGTTGGGGGAGGCAGACACACCAAAGGCCAGCACTAAGCAGAGGGTTGCCCAGAATGAGACAGAAATGAGCACCAAAGACAGTGAGCGCAAACACGCGAGCTGTGCCCAAGGGAGCGGAGGAGGGCCTCACCGAGGAGGTCCTTTTAGGCCAGATGGAAAGAACACACAGGAATTCTGAGGAAATGGAAGCAACAAGGACTTTTGAAAATGGAATAGTATTAGGCAAGGACCCCACAGTAATATTTTACAGTGGGACTTCCCTGGTGGCTCAGACAGTAAAGAAACTGCAATGCAGGAGACTCAGGTTCAGTTCCTGGGTTGGGAAGATCCCTTGGAGAAGTGCATGGCAACCCACTCCAGTATTCTTGCCTGGAGAATCCCATGGACAGAGGAGCCCAGCGGGCTACAGTCCATGGAGTCGCAAAGAGTCAGACACAACCGAGAGACTAACACTTCACTTCACTTCATAGCTGAATCACTGTCCATGTTCAAACACAGCGATGACCTCCTATTCATTCAAACCATATACCTCTGACACTGCGAGGAGTTACCCTAAGGCATCCCTTTGTTTGGTGCACAGAGTCTGTTTCATTTCCCAAGAGGAGGGCACAGCATACCGTGGATGTCACAGGGGGAAGCAGCGGGGTTAGTCAGGAGCTGAGGCAGTTGGAGGAGAACATGACAATAATGACCTTTGTTGAGGTTTCTGTGGGGAGGAACAGGAGGAGCAAGGTAAGCAGGCTCAGGCTGGCTGGTTTGGATCATTTCAGAGGACTCTCGGGGGTGAGGGCTGTCTCTGGTTGTCTGGTGCCAGGGTGAGCAGGGTGGGTGAAGAGTAGTCCAGAGTGTGAGAGCCAGATAGAGGATACATGGTGTCCATGTCTGGGCTGGCTGCTTTGTGTATGAAGGTTATGCTCCTGGCTTTCCTGAGTTTACTGCCTCCAGGACTTGGCAGCCCTGGGAGGGATAGACTCTCTAGGGTCAGCAAGGCACCCAGAATCAAAGCATCTGAAATGCAGAAGATGAAAAGGCGTGATGAAGACAAACACCTTTACTACCAGAGTCCAGTGTAGATCAAATGCAATTCTACTTCCTAAGTTGCCCACCTTATTTTAGCATTAAACACCTTTTCTGGAACGGTAGGATCCAAAACAAATATCAGTGGCAGGTTCCAGGTTCCAGCGCTGTCCTAGCGTGGCATCTCATGGGAATATGTCTTCTAGGTGAGACATATTAGGACTTTTGCTAGGACGTGTGTGTGTGTTAGTAGCTCTGTCGTGTCTGACTCTTTGTGACCCCAAGGTCTGTAGCTTGCCAGGCTCCTCTGTCCATGGATTTCCCAGTCAAGAATACTGGAGTGGGTTGCCATTTCCTTCTCCAGGGGATCTTACCAACCCAGGGATTGAAGCCAGGACTCCTGCATTGCAGGCCAGATTCTTTGCCGTCTAAGCCATCAGGGAAGCCCAGGACTAGAAGGGGACCCTTGTACTTTTTTCTGTGTGAAAGTAAAGTCAGATGAGTAGCTAGCAAGGAGTCATTTGGACTAAGTGATTCATTAGTTTTTTATGCACAATACCAAGAAAACCAGACCGATCATGTCCACAGACAATTATCTGAGGAGTAACTTTAACATAATTCCTTTTAAAAATAACTTTTCTTCCTTTTTTCCTTTAGTCACCCTCTTTCTTCCTTCTTTCCTTGGTGGTGGTGGGGAACTATATATGAGTTAAAAAGGCAAAACTCTAACATAAGAAATTCAAATTCTTCCTCGACATTTGCTATCACTGACATTATTAGCAGTATCAATCCTTAACCTTCACTGACTATGTTCGTTTGTACTGTTTGAGGGGGTTGCTAAGCACCATGCTAAGAGCTTTACAAGCATGACCTCATTTTATCCTCCTAATAACCCGTTGACATGGTACTGTCACTCCCCTTGTATTGGAAATTTAAAAACTGAGGCTTAAAGACATTCAGGTAACCACAAGGGCCCACTGAGAAAAAAGCATGTGATAAATCAAACTCAGAACCAAGGCCACCTGATACCATACCCTGTTTCTGACCTCTCTGCTAGGGCTTCTTATCCAGCCTGGAAACCTCTCCAGGATCTTGTTAAAATGCAGATTCTGACTCCTCCCCCTTCAGCAGAGGCCTGCTGCTGCTGCTGCTAAGTCGCTTCAGTCGTGTCCGACTCTGTGCGACCCCATAGACGGCAGCCAACCAGGCTCCTCCGTCCCTGGGATTCTCCAGGCAAGAACACTGGAGTGGGTTGCCATGTCCTTCTCCAATGCATGAAAGTGAAAAGTGAAAGTGAAGTCGCTCAGTCGTGTCCGACTGTTCGAGACCCCATGGACTGCAGCCTACCAGGCTCCTCCGTCCATGGGATTTTCCAGGCAAGAGTACTGGAGTGGGGTGCCATCGCCTTCTCCGTCAGCAGAGGCCTGGGAGGCCTCAATTCTAAGGAGCTCCAGGTGATGCTGGTCAGTGCCCATGCCGTCTAGCAGGTTGAGGCTGTTTGCTGGCATTGGGATCTATTCTTTCAGGAAAGCAAGAATCCCATTTTTCCAAAGGCCACAACGAATGGTGAAATTGTTACATTTTAAATCTTCAGATTGTTTCTATTTGCACCTAAATTTTTTTTTAATTCAGTGAATTTCAAAGTTTTTCTAGCTGCAAAAATTCTTTTTAAAATTATTAGTTTTTGAACAGTTTCTGTTTACAGAAGTTTACATAGTAGAGTCCCATATATACCCTCTCCTCTCCCCACACACTTGTGTTAATTGCTCAATCATCCAACTCTTTATGACCCCATGGAGCCCACCAGGCTCCTCTGTCCATGGGATTTCCCAAGCAAGAATACTGGAGTGGGTTGCCATTTCCTTCTCCAGGGGATCTTCCCGACCCAGGGATTGAACCTGGGTCTCCTGCATTGCCGGCAGATTCTTTACCATTGAGCCACCAGGGAAGACCCACACACACCCTTAGTATTCCCTTTTATTAACATCTTGCATTAACGTGGGTCACTGTACAGCAGAGTCAATATTGATGCGCTATTATTAACTGAAGTCACGGTTCACCTTAGGGTTCAGTCTTTGGTTTGTACCTTCCTTGGATTCTGCCCCCTCAGGACCCAGACGTTGGCGATCCTGTGGATGTGCTCCTCACCATACCCTCTGCCTCCCAACATCTACCACTGATCCTATGTGTGTGCTATGTCATTTTTCTTATGAAAGAAAAACCCTTTGGGTACTCATGTCTAGACCAAACATAAGAAAATGAAAGACCGGAAAAAGCTTCATGCTTCCAGAAAGCAGGTGAGAGGGGTATCGTGTAGCTTCACGTGCATTTGTCTCCTGTACAGTCCGGCGAGTTCGAGATGCTCAGTAGAGAACTCCCCTGTCCTGCGGCTTAGTCCTTTACGCCTCCAGCCAGGTGGGATGGCCACGACACAGGAGGAAGGGACGCTTCCGGAAACCCAGCACGCTCCCCGGGCAGCCGGTTCTGGCCCCTCGTGCAGCCCTCTTTCAGCCCCTGCTTCCTTCCCCTCCCTGCCAAAAACAGCACCGGCGCCAGGCCCCGTCTCCTGCTGCAGCCCCGCGCCCATGCTCTCCTCTAGCGGACGGCCTCGGGTTCCTCTGAAATCAAAGAAATGCCCAGTTAAATTTGAGTTGAGTTTATTCATTGGAGTAATCATCTAGTGTGTTCACTGGGACTGACAAAAACTACGACACACAATGTTTTCTCTGAAATTCAAATGTGACTGCGTGTCCGGTTTTTGTCTTGTGTTGCATGTGTTGTTTCACTTTGTTATCAAACCTGTCAGCGCTGCCTCCAAGACTCCTTCCTGCCTGCTCGCGTCTCCTCCCGGAGCCCGGGATTCGTCTTTTGCTGGGACCTGCCTGCTCAGCGTCCCCTCCCGAGTGAACCCTATCGAGTCGGTGCCCCTGATTCCACGCTAACGTCCTAGCTGAGAAATCAAGTGTCCTGTCACACTTTTCTGACTTGACAGTAGTCGACGACCTCTACTAACTTCCACTCCTTTCTGTCTTTTCCCCGCCACCAAGGCAGACATCAGGACAATCCTGAAACAGAAATAAACTGGTAAAGGAATGTTCTTCCTATAAATCTTTCCTTGGCACCGCCATCTTCCCAGGAACAACCTCGTATTTTTAGGCTGCACTTTAAAGCCTTTTTTCCCCAGCTTTATTTGGCACATTTATGCGTTGCTACTCACTCCACTCTTTTTATTTGATCCAATTTTGAAGTGTCCTCTTTCAGTTCTTTATTAGGGACAGGATAGTATGTCCTTGCTTGTTCTTTTATATATTACTTTTGTGATGAAAACATTTCTAAAGACAAAGAAATATAAAATATTTCCCCAACTCTAAACTTAATGAAGCCATGGCAACTGGATCTCTCAGCACCTTGAGTGTAAAAGGAACAGACATGCAGACCTCACAAAGTCCTGGTGATTTGTTTTCATGTCACAGAGGTGGAAAAGTGAAGGGACTCATTTTATATTTATTTCCCTCAGAGGCAGCTAAGCTTTCCAGCGGCTCTTCCGGCCTGCCCACTCTCTAAATTCCCCAGTCAATAAAGGATTTCAGACCTTTTCAGGTAAAAGCACATTCTGGTCTCTTCCATCATAGACCTGCTCTAAAACTAAGAGGAAAAAGCCAAAAAAGTTGGAGGTCATTTTGAGAAGTTAAGACCTATAACCTAGCCTCCAAGTTTAAAAGCTGAGAGGGTTGGGAATTAGGGTGGACCGTGAAGAACTGTGCAAGTGAATATCAGAACACGAAATCCTCCATGTAGGAGCCTTATCAACCATATGTCCAGTTCCTCAACAGAACTGGTTCTCATCTGCCCAGGTAATCAGCCTGTTTATCATGAACTTTTTGAATAATACGCCAGGTGTAGTGTCAGATAACTCATCCACTGTATTTACTATACTTGACTATTTTCCAAAATCAATCACACCCTCAAAGGCAAAAGATAATGCCCCTGAGAAGTACTCAAAGCATTTGCCAAAATACATTAATGCTTTTCATATCTTCTTAGTTATCCCTACTATCTGCACTAAGTGACACAATTAGGTTTCAGTCCATTAAACTTGTAAAAATAACCAACTTGGGGAGAGAGAGGTGGTTTGGTGACCAGTGCAGTGAGGTGCATTAACACTTGTGGTGAGAGGATTTTTCATTTCTAATTTATTTATAGCATCTCTCTCAGTTCTGCTTCTGTAGTCATCATGCCCTTTCAATAAGAAGTTTTATCATTCTAAAAAGATAATGAATAGACCTCTACCATTCCTGCGGCAAAAGCACTTCAGAGGCAGATTTGTGAGGAAAGCTAGTCAGATGGAAAGATCCCAAGGCAGTAAATAAATGGCCACATACAGACATCATGGATACACAACCAGTGATTAAAACGTGGTTTTCTGTGTGTTCCTTGATAGCTCAGTTGGTAAAGAATCTGCCTGCAATGCAGGAGACCCCGGTTCTATTCCTGGGTCAGAACAATCCCCTGGAGAAGGGATAGGCTACCCACGCTAGTATTCTAGGGCTTCCCTTGTGGCTCAGCTGGCAAAGAATCCACTTGCAATGCAGGAGACATGGGTTCAATCCCTGGGTTGGGACGATCCCCTGGAGAAGGGAAAGGCTACCCACTCCAGTATTCTGGCCTGGAGAATTCCACGGAGTGGACAATCCATGGGGTAGCAAAGAGTTGGACACAACTGAGTGACTTTCACGTCACTTCTCTTTGTGTGTGTGTGTATATACAGATGTGCCTTTTGAGATTTTAACCTAGAAGATAATGGTCTGACACTTCTCTCTACTATGGATTCAGGTTCAACTGAGGTACTTTTGCTTTTGCCTCTACAGTTGATGCCACCTAATTTTTTATGTAGTGCTATTTTCTTCATAAAAATTTTTTCCATAAATTAAATGTCCAGAATAATTTTAAAATAGAGATTTCAAATTTGTAAAATTGAGGATTATGAATGTGAGTGAGAGTGTCTCTCCTGGATCCTTTCTTAAAGCTAAGTAACCACTGTGCTGTGCTGTGTGCTAAAGCACTTCAATCACATCCGACTCTTTGTGGCCCGATCCTATGGGACAGCCCGCCAGGCTCCTCTGTGCATGGGATTCTCCATGCAAGAATACTGGAGTGGGTTGCTGTTTCCTCCCCCAGGGGATCTTCCTGACTCAGGGATTGAACCCGAGTCCCTTACACCTCCTGTACTGGCAGGCTGCTTCTTTACCACTAGCGCCACCTGGGAAGCCCAGTCACTGTGCTGGGTAAGCCTATTGTGCCGTGACAGTCTGGGTAACAATCCGAACGGGAAGCTCACTCTGGTGACCAGGCATTAAGCTTCTGGCTGCGTGTGACTTGGAGGCAGAAGGCAGCACCTGACTCCTCATGCAGCTTCTGCTCCTCTAGGTAAGTGGGCTGAGTCCACTGCTGAGATGACTGACCCTGATTACTGAAAGGAAACTGGTTGCCGCTCTACATGGAACAGAGAGGATTATTTGGATTCCAGGAATTCCTCTACGCCCCTCCAGAGCAAGTGCATGAAGATTCTGACCCTTCAGGAATGAAGCTTTAGAACATCCCACCAGGCATGAAACCACGACCTTCTGAAGTTATGGCTGAGAGGCCAGGAAACATGAGACGAGCGGAAGAAGGGAGTTACGTCCTGTGACTAGCTGCAGAAACAGTGAGTAAAATGGCTCTAGGTTATTTCCTCTTTGCTTGTTGTATGAATGGGTGTATATCTGTGTATTTGTAAGTACAAATTTATTTTTCATGTCCTTCCACTTATTATTTTATACAAGTTTACAATATAGGTGACCAAATACTCAGACAGAACTGGGACTGAAGTTCTGGAATAATTAATATAGCCCAGAGATAAATAGTGTGACTAACAATGAAGGTAGATTCATTTATTTTCAGAAAAGGGTGAGAATATATTTGAACAAAGCATAGTTGCATTTCTGGGTGAAAACGTATGAGTTGTTGTTGTCATTGTTTGAAGAGAGATAGGCATAGAAAGGATATGGATGTGTGCTGAGTAGTCGAAGGAATGGAGTTTGTTAGTTATTAGGTAATTAATTGCCCCTTCACTTTAAACCCACCCTGTTTTGTGATGTTGGGTTTGGAACTGTACAGATCCTTGCTTTACTAGAAGGCTTCGTTAGTCTCTGCCACTAGGGGGAGCCACAGGGAAACTACTAGACAGGTGGGGAAGAAGAGGCCTACTCTCACCTCTTACAGCTTGCCTATCAGTGTCGCCTCATTCACTTTAAAAGTGGCAACTCATTCTCTGACATTTGCAAACTAGCCTCATCAGCCCATCTCAGAGACACAAACACCAGCTGTCCACTACTGCCCTCTCCTCAAAGGTCTGGGTTTCAGCTGCTCAAATCACTATCTCTAAGCTTCGAAAGAAGCTTAATCATTTCAACCTCTCCATTTTTACTCCCAGCCCTAGAACTGAAAGCTGCTTTCTGGAATCTGATATCTTAGTGTTCTCTTTTTGCTTTCTCAGTTCTTCAGTAACTACTTAACAAGTCTTTATATTAAATTAGCCCAGTAAAAGTGCCTGGTATGGTTTCTATCTCCTGCATGGCCCCTGATTCAAAAGACACAGACTAGATCATCTTACAAATCCTGGTAAGAAGTTTGGACTTCTCCTCAATAAAATGGTTTAAGAGTTTTTAAAGCAGGAAAGTGATATAATCAGATTTGAATTTGAGAAAAATTGTCCTGGCTGCACTCAGAACAGGTTGGAGGGGTCAAGACTAGAGACAGTTAGGCAGGTAGGGCAGAAATACAGATGAGATACTGGCTTGAGTGAAGTGAAAGTGTTGACAGAAAAAAAAATGAATGAATGTAAGAGCTGTTAGAATCAATAGGAATTGGTGATGAATGGCACCAAAGTGGGAAGGAGGAAAAGGAATTTATTTCACTTGGAGGTGAGAAAGGACACCATCGAGGATGATATGCAGACTCCGGTGATGACAGCTGGTGAGTCAGTTCAGAAAAAGAAGCCCCAACCCTGAAGGGCAATCAGGTTCAGGGCAGTTGCATGAATTCAGTTTTGAACTGCGGTCTTTAGGTCTTAGAACATTGCAGGGTGGTTGGATTCAGAGATATAGTGCTCAAGAAAAATAGATTTGACCTGGAGACTCATCTCCTCCAAATACTTTAGAAAAGTTGGTTTGAAATACTGACAAATTCAAATCCAGTTCATTCAACTGTTTTTACCATAACCATCTTTTGTGTAATCATATTTAAAAATCAAAATGCTTTTGAGTGAGCTTGTCTTGTAAGTTCATTAATAATATATTTTTAAGTTTAAAATCTTACTATTCTTCACTATCCTGGTGGTTGGTTCCCCTTTCAGTCATCTAGGGTGAGTGGCAGTATCATTAGATATGCTATTACTATGCAGATAATCGTTTCAAAGTTGCTTAGCAACAATTATTCAATATTCAACTTCTATCAGCTTTTGCCCTAAGATGTTTTAAACCCTGAAGAGAGTGTACTATTTCAGGTATATAGCACTGAATTCTATTATTTCTTTGCTAAAATTCAGTTCAGTTCAGTCGCTCAGTCGTGTCCGACTCTTCGTGACCCCATGAATCGCAAATAGCACGAGTTAATCTTAAAATTTGTACAGAAATGATACATCTGTTAAAGCTCATGATAATTGCCAACTGAACCCAGCATTTCTGTATGTTTCTGTCAGAAATCCAGAACACAAAATTAGTTGCAACAAGTGCATTTCTGTTTCAAATTCACTATTCTTGAGAGTCAAACACATTTCTAAATCATTTTTGAGAATGAAAGGATGAAAAATGGCCTTAGGCTATATAAACTTACCATCTTCAAAGTCAATAATTTTGTATGAATCTAACTGACATTACAAATATCCTCGAGTCTTTTTTCTACCAGGTCTCTCAATGAAAGAACAAAATTACAAACCAAAGAGAAAATGCAAACAACCCCAAGTGTTCACTGCAAGTTCAGTTCAGTTCAGTTCAGTCGCTCAGTCGTGTCCGACTCTTTGCGACCCCATGAATCGCAGCACGCCAGGCCTCCCTGTTCATCACCATCTCTCGGAGTTCACTCAGACTCACATCCATCGAGTCAGTGATGCCATCCAGCCATCTCATCCTCGGTCGTCCCCTTCTCCTCCTGCCCCCAATCCCTCCCAGCATCAGAGTCTTTTCCAATGAGTCAACTCTTCACATGAGGTGGCCAAAGTACTGGAGTTTCAGCTTTAGCATCATTCCTTCCAAAGAAATCCCAGGGTTGATCTCCTTCAGAATGGACTGGTTGGATCTCCTTGCAGTCCAAGGGACTCTCAAGAGTCTTCTCCAACACCACTGTATTGCTGAAGCCTGGCTTGGAGGATTTTGAGCATTACTTTACTAGCATGTGAGATGAGTGCAATTGTGCGGTAATTGGAGCATTCTTTTGCATTGCCTTTCTTTGGAATTGGAATGAAAACTGACCTTTTCCAGTCCTGTGGCCACTGCTGAGTTTTCCAAATTTGCTGGCAGATTGAGTGCAGCACTTTCACAGCATCATCTTTCAGGATTTGAAACAGCTCAACTGGAATTCCATCACCTCCACTAGCTTTGTTCGTAGTGATGCTTTCTAAGGCCCACTTGACTTCACATTCCAAGATGTCTGGCTCTAGATGAGTGATCACATCATCATGATTATCTGGGTCGTGAAGATCTTTTTTGTACAGTTCTTCTGTGTATTCTTGCCACCTCTTCTTAATATCTTCTGCTTCTGTTAGGTCCATACCATTTCTGTCCTTTATCGAGCCCATCCTTGCATGAAATGTTCCCTTGGTATCTCTAATTTTCTTGAAGAGATCTCTAGTCTTTCCCATTCTGTTGTTTTCCTCTATTTCTTTGCATTGATCACTGAAGAAGGCTTTCTTATCTCTTCTTGCTATTCTTTGGAACTCTGCATTCAGGTGCTTATATCTTTCCTTTTCTCCTTTGCTTTTCGCCTCTCTTCTTTTCACTGCAAAGCCAAGTTTATTTGAAACATATCAATATAAAGTGGTGCCAGGGCTAGAAAGCAAAGTTAAAGCAACAAGTGCAGACACAGAACTAACACTTTTATTTCTCTCACAAATGGATAAGTTCTTCCATCACCATTTTGACCAACTTCATGAAATGTTATGAATCCATCAAAATTTTGGAGAGTTGGTTTACACTAAAAGAGGGGAGTTAACTAAGCTGACCGAAAGAAAACTTGTGGTTGCTCCTTAATTGAAATAAAATAATTATTTCCCTGCTTTATTGGTTTTATTTAATGATGGACTCTTGTTTTTGTAAAGCAGTAAAGCTCAATCTCAGAAATTCGTCAAAATTTCCTAGAGAGCTTTTAAAAACTCTAACCCTCTAAACTGGTAATCTATCCCATACCAATAAAGAAGGAAAATAATTACCCAGTAATTTGTAGTTTTAAAAATCCAACACCATAGTCAATGGTGAAACGCTCTTTAAACAAGGCCCACTATGCTGAGTATTGGGCAGGGCAGGAGGTTATTGGTATCTTCTTCAACGATCTTACCTTTTTTCTATGACCTTAAGCAAATGTCTCCAAAAGTCTTTCAGTTTATTTAGAGACTTTCATTATTTCTCTGTTTCCTTTGCTGTTATTTTGAACAATAGCTATCTTTCCCACTTCCAAAGTTTTTACAAGTTTAAAAAATGAAACAGTGAGGTATACCACATATACAGGGGAATGTAGAAAACATAATTAAAGAATAATGATAAATATTCACACGAACATCACACAGTCAAAATATAAAACACTGCCTCGCAGGACCACAGAAGACCCCATGTGTCCATTCCCAGTCACACGACCTTGTTCCCATGCAAATACCATCCTCCCAGTTTTTATGACTGTTATTTACTTGCTTTTCTTGACAAGTTTACCATTAATATCTGCATCTCTTACAACTTTATTTGGCCTGTTTTTGAACTTGTACAAATGAATTCATACTACATGTATCTGACTTCTTTCAATTAGTATTATGAGAAGGTATACAGTTCAGTTTCATTTCTACATGACTAATAACTTATCCATTCTACTGATGAAGACATTAGGACTGTTTCCAACTTGTAGCTGCTAAAATAATTCTCACTTCACATGAACATTCTTGAACTGTAGTCTTAGGACATTGTGGAGTGGTATGTAGCACTGAATTGGTACTTGCATTTGCACTCTGTACTCCTTTTAATGAAAAGCATGCATCCTAATCTTCTACAAGTATACGCAGGAGTGGTTTTGTTGGTGGTAAAGTAATATTAATAACAATAGGATTAGCAAGTTAACAATGATGGCAAATACTTTATAGTGTTTATTATTTTCCAGGCACTGTTCTGACTAGTTCACATAGGTTAACTCACTTCAGTTCAGTTCAGTTCAGTCGCTCAGTCGTGTCCGACTCTTTGCGACCCCATGAATCGCAGCATGCCAAGCCTCCCTGTTCATCACCACCTCCTGGAGTTCACTCAGACTCACGTCCATCGAGTCCGTGATGCCATCCAGCCATCTCATCCTCGGTCGTCCCCTTCTCCTCCTGCCCCCAATCCCTCCCAGCATCAGAGTCTTTTCCAATGAGTCAACTCTTCGCATGAGGTGGCCAAAGTACTGGAGTTTCAGCTTTAGCATCATTCCTTCCAAAGAAATCCCAGGGCTGATCTCCTTCAGAATGGACTGGCTGGATCTCCTTGCAGTCCAAGGGACGCTCAAGAGTCTTCTCCAACACCACAGTTCAAAAGCATCAATTCTTCGGCGCTCAGCCTTCTTCACAGTCCAACTCTCACATCCATACATGACCACAGGAAAAACCATAGCCTTGACTAGACAGACCTTCTAACTCACTTAACCCTCACAAAAATCTTAAGAGGGCAAAAACTGATTCTTGCAGAAAGTGGCTAGGGGAGGAGAGACAAAGTCTTACTCTTTTATGTATAAAGTCATATGCTCAAGGTCATAGAGCTAGACAGATGGGAATCAAGTCCATATGGTGAGCAGCAAAGTCTGTGCTCAATTACCACACCATAATGCCACAGTAAGTACAGACTATGGAAAGGAAAGGAAAGGGAAGTCACTCAGTCATGTCTAATTCTGTGCAACTCCATGGGCTACAGCCTACCAGGCTTCTCCATCCATGGAATTTTCCAGGCAAGAGTGCTTGAGTGGGTTTACTATAAACACCTTCAAATTTGTCAGAGAATGTCAAAATGTTTTCCAAAGAGGTTATAACCCCATTAGTAGAATAAGAGAGTTTCCATTACTTCCTATCTTTGACAGCATTTGTTATTTGTCAACTTCCTTATTTTAATCTGGAAGTTGTGTGATGCAGTACCACTAATTTATATTTTCATTTCTCTATTACAAATGAGGCAAAGGATATCTTTTATGTTTACTGATCATGTGGGTTTCATTTTTATGAATTTCTTGTTCAAGTTTTTTTTGACTATTTTCTATTGGATTTTACATCTTTCTCACAATATGTAGGAATTTAGATGTTCTGAATATTATTTCTTTGGCCATTATCTGAGGTGCAACCATGTCTTCATACTTGGAGGCTTGCATTTGCACTCTGTACTCCTTTTAATGAAAAAAAGTAACATGGATTTTGTTCCAATCACTATTCTACCAACTTATGTATTATTCTTGTGTTTTTAAATCCCTCACTTCTTAACCCCAAGAAACATCATTATTGTTCCATATGGTAAATGTTCCTTTAGATTAATCCATATAACAATCTTGGTCCTTTATTCCTTCATTATCTTTCTATATACTATATAAAGCATTTCCTTTAATAAGAACGAATCTGCAGGGGGCAACCATGCTCATGCTTTGCCATCTGAAACTGTATTCAACCATCATTCTTGAGATAAATTTGCTGAGTGTAGAATTTTAAGTTGAAAATTATTTTTCTTTCACACATTGTAGACAGTTGTCCAACTGGTTTCTGGCTTCCACTGCTGCTGCTGAGAAGTCAGCTAAAGAAAAGTCTAGCTGACACTGCTCTGAAGGTTATTACACCACTTCTGTTAGCTGCTTTCACAACTTTTTGTCTTTAGCATCCTACTGTTTCACTATTGTTTACCCAAGTGAGCATTTCATCCTTATCCTACTTGGGATAAATCTGTGGACTGATATTTTTCATTTAAAAATCCTCACCAGTTATTTCTTCAAATATTGCTTCCGCCCCATTTATCTATTTGAGACTATTATCAGCTAGACCTTAGACCCTTTAGTTGTACTCTCCACTCTCATTTTCAAGTTTCTCTTTAGTGTTACATCCTGTTCTATTCTGTACTCACTGGGTCTCTTTTCAGGCCCATATAATCCTGAGTTAAACCTCCTCATTGGCTTATTTTTAATTTTAATTCTATTTTCCATTTCTAGAATTTCTGCTTGGTTCTTTTTCACATATGCTCAGTCAGTTACAATGCCTTGTTCCCTGTAGATATTTTACAACTTGATTTTTATTTTTTAAACATATAAACACAGACATTTTGTACTATACATGTGCTAATTTCAAAGTTGTTCTATTGTGGTCTCTGCTGCCTTTCATTCATGATGCTAGTCTCTTCCTTATGGACTTTGTTAATTAAAACTTAAAAGGCATTCATTTCCTAGGAAAACTGTTTGTGAACCTAGCATCCTCCAAAGATTTGATTACACCTGCCAGGTATTCATTCTGGGGCCACTAAATTCACAGCTTGTTTTAGCACCCAATTTGAATTTGGGGTGACCAATTCTGCAGCAACAGTGGAGCTGGTTCACTTCTGGCTCACTCTTACCTTGAGGGTGTAGTCCTTAGGGGCTGGCTTTCCCCACCTCTGGTAGGCTGTACATTTTGCTTACTGGGTTCAAAAGGACCATCAAAACCAAAGCTGAAATTCACCCTTTGAGCAAAAGAGGCTTCAGCAGTTTCACTGAGTTATTGGCCTTATAATTACATAATCTCTTAGGATATTGCCAACTCTAAATGCTTCTCAAAAATGCTTTTATATTCTGCCTAAAAGGAGGGATTGGGGGCAGGAGGAGAAGGGGACGACAGAGGATGAGATGGCTGGATGGCATCACTGACTCGATGGACGTGAGTCTGAGTGAACTCCGGGAGTTGGTGATGGACAGGGAGGCCTGGCGTGCTGCGATTCATGGGGTTGCAAAGAGTCAAACACGACTGAGCAACTGAACTGAACTGAAAAGTTCATTTACATGAGAACTGTTAACAAAGTCTGCCACAGTACTGAAAAGGAAATCTAACATCTTTGTTGAAAATGTTGTCTATTTCATAACATCCTTTCCATGCTTATTAATGTCAAGAAATTTCCCATGTCCTTAAAAACCTTTTGTAAACCTAAATTTTTCGATTATTAAGTAATTACAACTCAATCTTTCTGACATGTGGGAAATTTTTGTTCTCAAATTTTGACTCTTTTAAACACCAATTCTAGTAACATGTTTATATCAAAAGCTTTGTCCACACTTCTAATTATTTCCCCTTAGGATAGGATTCTAGAAAGAGTTATTAGGTCCAAAAAGGTGTGATAATTTTTAAAGTTATCAATACACATTGCCAACTGATTTCCATGGTGGAAAGGAGCTACCCCACGTCCAAGGTAAGGAGTGGTGGCTGCGCTTTGCAGGAGCAGCCATGAAGAGATACCCCACATCTAAGGTAAGAGAAACCCAAGTAAGACGGGAGGTGTTCTGAGAGGGCATCAGAGGGCAGACACACTGAAACCACAATCACAGATAACTAGCAAATCTGATCACATGACCGCAGCCTTGTCTAACTCAATGAAACTAAGACATGCCATGTGGGGCCACCCAAGATGGACAGGGCATGGTAGAGAGGTCTGACAGAATGTGGTCCACTGGAGACAGGAACGGCAAACCACTTCAGTATGCTTGCCTTGAGAACCCCATGAACAGCATGAAAAGGCAAAATGATAGGATACTGAAAGATGAACTCCCCAGGCCGGTAGGTGCCCAATATGCTACTGGAGATCAGTGGAGAAATAACTCCAGAAAGAATGAAGAGATGGAGCCAAAGCAAAAACAATACGCAGCTGTGGATGGGATGGTGATAGAAGCAAGGTCCGATGTTATAAAGAGCAATATTGCACAGGAACCTGGAATGTCAGGTCCATGAATTAAGGCAAATTGGAAGTGGTCAAACAGGAGATGGCAAGAGTGAACATCGACATTCTAGGAATCAGCGAACTAAAATGGACTGGAATGGGTGAATTTAACTCAGATGACCATTATATCTACTACTGTGGGCAGGAATCCCTTAAAGAAATGGAGTAGCCATCATGGTCAAGAAAAGAGTCTGAAATGCAGTACGTGGATGCAATCTCAAAAATGACAAAATGATCTCTGTTCGTTTCCAAGGCAAACCATTCAATATCACGGTAATCCAGGTCTATGCCCCGAACAGTAATGCTGAAGAAGCTAACAGTTCTATGAAGACCTACAAGACCTTCTAGAACTAATATGCTTAAAAGATTTTCTTTTTATTATGGGGACTGGAATGCACAAAATAGGCAGTCAAGAAACACCTGGAGTAACAGGCAAATTTGGCCTTGGAGTACAGAATGAAGCAGGGCAAAGGCTAATAGAGTTCTACGAAGAGAATGTACTGGTCATAGCAAACATCCTCTTCCAACAATACAAGAGAAGACTCTACACATGGACATCACCAGATGGTCAACACTGAAATCAGACTGATTATATTCTTTGCAGCCAAAGATGGAGAAGTGCTATTCAGTCAGCAAAAACAAGATCAGGAGCTGACTGCAGCTCAGATCATGAATTCCTTATTGCCAAATTAAGACTGATTGGAGAAAACACTAGACCATTCAGGTATGACCTAAATCAAATCCCTTATGACTATACAGTGGAAGTGAGAAATAGATGATTTAAAGGACTGGATCTGATAGACAAAGTGTCTGATGAACTATGGATGGAGGCTTGTGACATTGTACAGGAGACAGGAATCAAGATCATCCCCAAGAAAAAGAAACGCAAAAAAGCAAAATGGCTGTCTGAGGAGGCCTTACAAATAGCTGTGAAAAGAAGGGAAGTGAAAAGCAAAGGAGAAAAGGAAAGATGTACCCATTTGAATGCAGAGTTCCAAAGAATAACAAGGAGAGATAAGAAAGCCTCCTTCAGTGATCAATGTAAAGAAATAGAGGAAAACAACAGAATGGGAAAGACTAGAGATCTCTTCAAGAAAATTAGAGATACCAAGGGAACATTTCATGCAAAGATGGGCTCAATATAAATAGGCAAAGAAGGACGTCAAGGCTGTATATTGTCACTCTGCTTATTTAACTTATATGCAGAGTACATCATGAGACACGCTGGGCTGGAAGAAGCACAAGCTGGAATCAAGATTGCCGGGAGAAATATCAATAACCTCAGATATGCAGAAGACACCACCTATATGGCAGAAAGTGAAGAGGAACTAAAGTTGGCTTAAAGCTCAACATTCAGAAAACTAAGATCATGGCATCCAGTCCCATAACTTCATGGCAAATAGATGGGGAAACAGTGTCAGACTTCTTTATTTTTCTGGGCTACAAGATCACCGCACTTGGTGACTGCAGCCATGAAATTAAAAGATGCTTACTCTTTGGAAAGAAAGTTATGACCAACCTAGACAGCATATTAAAAAGCAGAGACATTACTTTGTCAACAAAGGTCTGTTTAGTCAAGGCTATGGTTTTTCCAGTGGTCATGTATGAATGTGAGAGTTGGACTATAAAGAAAGCTGAGCGCCAAAGAATTGATGTTTTTTAACTGTGGTGTTGGAGAAGACTCTTGAGAGTCCCTTGGACTGCAAGGAGATCCAACCAGTCCATCCTAAAGGAGATCAGTCCTGGGTGCTCATTGGAAGGACTGATGTTGAAGCTAAAACTCCAATACTTGGGCCACCTGATGCGAAGAGCTGACTCATTTGAAAAGACTCTGATGTTGGGAAAGATTGAGGGCAGGAGGAGAAGGGGATGACAGAGGATGAGATGGTTGGATGGCATCACCGACTCAACGGACATGTTTGGGTAGACTCCAGGAGTTAGTGATGGACAGGGAGGCCTGGCATGCTGCGGTTCATGGGGTCACAATGAGTCAGACACGACTGAGTGACTGAACTGAACTGAACCTGTGTTAGCTTCCCCTAAACTATCACCACCATGGTAGGATGCTAACTGTACCATTTCCAGATCAGACTTGCATGTCAATAAGGCAACGTTTACAGCCACATAGAAAATATATTAAGAAGTATGCCAAAGATAAGGAAACCACAAGTAAGTTACTATAGGGGGAAAAAAATTCTAAGTCTAAAATCTCAGGTAAAGAAAAAGTAATGATTTTAAAATTAGTTTTTTCTACATAACAAAACATAGGGATTTAGAAGAACTCTACTTAACTTATACTTGGTAGTCTGGGCTGGTGGGATCAGCCAGGAGGTCCTTCAGAGCTCGGCTGGGGTCCTTGGTGCGTCTGCACTTGGCTGTGAGCTGGCTGGTGCAGGATGGCTTTGCCTCTGCTCCACATTCTCCACGGGGGTGGGTCTGTTCACACGGCAGCTGGGCAGGTTTGCAGCAGCACAGGTGGAAAAGGACACAGCTCCACAGCCTAGAGCCGAAGCTTCCCTAATGTCACACTGCCCTCATTCTTTCTAGCAAATCAAGAAACAAGACCAGTCCAGGTTTAGGGAACTGTAAAATGGATGGCATTGCCAATGGGAGGAGCTGCAAAGTCACAGTGCAAAGGCCATGGGTACCAGGAACGACAGAGAACTACGGGTATTTTGCATTCACCATGTGGAGTTGCTAGAACTGAATAATGAGCAGGCCTCCAGGCAAATCGTGAAGATCTAGGCTAAGTTACAGAATTCTGGACTGAGTACATGTTAATATCATTCCTTCCCTGAGGAGGGAAGAAAAATAAGTTTCGTTTTAAATATGAGTTGGAAATGCCAAACACAGATCTGGAGCTCAGAAATGAGGTTTAGGTTGGTGTTATAGATCTGAGTATAGTTAATATCTGAAGTAATGGATGTATAAAGTGGGAGTCCTAAACATGAAATCCCAGAGAATACCACTATTTTAAAAAAGAGAAAAACTATAACCTAGAGGAGAGTTAGGCAGTATACAAACCAGGCAGCAGTGACTTAAAAGCAGGAGAGAGTAAGTCAGATTCTCCAGTCTCAAGGGTAATGTATCGACCTTACACTGAGGAATACACCATTCATATGGGCAAGTGAGTGGTTAGCCTGGTGGAGCAGCAGATGAGGGAAGAGCAGACACTGACACCAAGGGTATTGCTACATGGCGGAAGTGAAAGATGAGAGAAATCAGGGCAGACTGGGATGGAAAGGAAGGCAATAAAGGAGTAACAGTGAACAAACTGAGTGTAAGAAGACTAATGAGTTCAGCTACACACCATTCTCCAACACGGCTGATTTCATCCGTTTGCACGGCACACCTACATGAAACAGAATTCCACACCAGTTTCAGAACACAGTTCAAACAACTCAGGAGGTATTAAGGGCCTAACAATTTAGCACCTGTTGGACACCACAGCTTCTCAAATATTGTAATCATCCCGAACACTTTCTGTCACTAATTTTTGTGTGCTGTTTGCTTTTCTCACATCAATTGCTAAAGCCCAGGTTTACAAAGATATGTCATCCAAAAGAACGCTGCAATAGAACAGTAAAACTGTGAACTACCTCAAGCAAGTATATAAGTGCCTGGGTCTTCCTCATGGCTCGTGGTTAATGTAGCTTAAAAATTAAAGCAAGGCACTGAAAATGCCTAGATGAGTGCTTTAGCTCCATAAACACATAGGTTTGGTCCCAGCCTTCCTGTTAACTATCAATAAACTTACACATGCAAGCAACCACACCCCGGTGAGAATGCCCTCTGAGTCTCCAAGACTAAGAGGAGCGGGTATCAAGCACATATCCGTAGCTCACAACACCCTGCTTAACCACACCCCACGGGAGACAGCAGTGACAAAAACTAAGCCATAAACGAAAGTTTGACTAAGTTATATTGACTAGGGTTGGTAAATCTCGTGCCAGCCACCGCGGTCATACGATTAACCCGAGCTAACAGGAATACGGCGTAAAACGTGTTTAAGCACCATATCAAATAGAGTTAAATTCTAAATAAACTGTAAAAAGCCATAATTACAATAAAAATAAATGACGAAAGTAACTCTACGACAGCTGATACACTATAGCTAAGACCCAAACTGGGATTAGATACCCCACTATGCTTAGCCCTAAACACAAATAATTATAAAAACAAAATTATTCGCCAGAGTACTACCGGCAACAGCCTAAAACTCAAAGGACTTGGCGGTGCTTTACACCCTTCTAGAGGAGCCTGTTCTATAATCGATAAACCCCGATAGACCTCACCAATTCTTGCTAATACAGTCTATATACTGCCATCTTCAGGAAACCCTAAAAAGGAATAAAAGTAAGCGTAATCACAACACATAAAAACGTTAGGTCAAGGTGTAACCTATGAAATGGGAAGAAATGGGCTACATTTTCTACTCCAAGAAAATCTATACACGAAAGTTATTATGAAACTAATAACCAAAGGAGGATTTAGTAGTAAACTAAGAATAGAGTGCTTAGTTGAATTAGGCCATGAAGCACGCACACACCACCCGTCACCCTCCTCAAGTAACCACAGCGCACTCAAATCTATTCACACGCACCAGCCATATGAGAGGAGACAAGTCGTAACAAGGTAAGCAAACTGGAAAGCGTGCCTGGATAAATCAAGATACAGCTTAAACAAAGCATCCAGTTTACACCTAGAAGATTTCACACGCCATGAATGTCTTGAACTATTTCTAGCCCCAAACCCCCTATTTTCAGTTAAATAACCAAAACAAAATGAAACAGAACATTTACCCTAATTTAAAGTATAGGAGATAGAAATTCTAAACATGGCGCTATAGAGAAAGTACCACAAGGGAACAATGAAAGAATAAAATTAAAATACAAAAAAGCAAAGATTACCCCTTGTACCTTTTGCATAATGAGCTAACTAGCAAAAAACTTAACAAAATGAATTTTAGCTAAGTAACCCAAAACCAGACAAGCTACTTATGGACAGTTTATTAAGAACCAACTCATCTATGTGGCAAAATAGTGAGAAGATCTATAAGTAGAGGTGACACGCCTAACGAGCCTGGTGATAGCTGGTTGTCCAGAAAATGAATCTTAGTTCAGCTTTAAAGATGCCAAAAATCTATACAAAACTTACTGTATCTTTAAAAGTTAGTCTAAAAAGGTACAGCCTTTTAGAAACGGATACAACCTTGACTAGAGAGTAAGATCTAACAATACCATAGTAGGCCCAAAAGCAGCCATCAATTAAGAAAGCGTTAAAGCTCAACAATTTAAATAACATTAATCCCAACAACAAATAGCTAACTCCTAACCCTAATACTGGACTACTCTATTATTAAATAGAAGCAATAATGTTAGCATGAGTAACAAGAAACATAATTAAGAACCAACTCATCTATGTGGCAAAATAGTGAGAAGATTTATGAGTAGAGGTGACACGCCTAACGAGCCTGGTGATAGCTGGTTGTCCAGAAAATGAATTTTAGTTCAGCTTTAAAGATACCAAAAATCTAAACAAATTTACTGTATCTTTAAAAGTTAGTCTAAAAAGGTACAGCCTTTTAGAAATGGTTACAACCTTGACTAGAGAGTAAAATCCAATAACACCATAGTAGGCCTAAAAGCAGCCATCAATTAAGAAAGCGTTAAAGCTCAACAATAAAAACACCATTAATTCCAAAAACAAATAATCAACTCCTAGCCACAATACTGGACTAATCTATTAAAAAATAGAAGTAATAATGTTAATATGAGTAATAAGAAATATTTTCTCCTTGCACAAGTTTAAGTCAGTATCTGATAATACCCTGACCATTAACAGCAAATAAAAATAACCCAACAACAAGTAATTTATTAATTATACTGTTAATCCGACATAGGGGTGCAACTAAGGAAAGATTAAAAGAAGTAAAAGGAACTCGGCAAACACAAACCCCGCCTGTTTACCAAAAACATCACCTCTAGCATTTCAAGTATTAGAGGCACTGCCTGCCCAGTGACTAGACGTTAAACGGCCGCGGTATCCTGACCGTGCAAAGGTAGCATAATCATTTGTTCTCTAAATAAGGACTTGTATGAATGGCCACACGAGGGTTTTACTGTCTCTTACTTCCAATCAGTGAAATTGACCTTCCCGTGAAGAGGCGGGAATAGACAAATAAGACGAGAAGACCCTATGGAGCTTTAACTAATTAGTCCAAAGAAAACAAACTTAACAAATAGGGACTTGTATGAATGGCCACACGAGGGTTTTACTGTCTCTTACTTCCAATCAATGAAATTGACCTCCCCGTGAAGAGGCGGGGATAAATAAATAAGACGAGAAGACCCTATGGAGCTTTAACTAATTAGACCAAAGAAAACAAATTTAATCCACCAAGGAATAACAACAACCTCTATGGACTAACAGTTTTGGTTGGGGTGACCTCGGAGAACAAAAAATCCTCCGAGCGATTTTAAAGACTAGACCCACAGGTCAAATCAAATTATCGCTCATTGATCCAAAAACTTGATCAACGGAACAAGTTACCCTAGGGATAATAAGACGAGAAGACCCTATGGAGCTTTAACTAATTAGTCCAAAGAAAACAAACTTAACCACCAAGGGACAACAACATCCTCCGTGGACTAACAGCTTTGGTTGGGGTGACCTCGGAGAATAAAAAATCCTCCGAGCGATTTTAAAGACCAGACCCACAAGTCAAATCGAACTATCGCTCATTGATCCAAAAACTTGATCAACGGAACAAGTTACCCTAGGGATAACAGCGCAATCCTATTCAAGAGTCCATATCGACAATAGGGTTTACGACCTCGATGTTGGATCAGGACACCCAGATGGTGCAACCGCTATCAAAGGTTCGTTTGTTCAACGATTAAAGTCCTACGTGATCTGAGTTCAGACCGGAGTAATCCAGGTCGGTTTCTATCTATTATACATTTCTCCCAGTACGAAAGGACAAGAGAAATAAGGCCAACTTCAAGCAAGCGCCTTAAACCAATTAATGATTTCATCTTAATTAACTCCGTAAGCAAATCACACCCTAGAAAAGGGTTAAGTTAAGGTGGCAGAGCCCGGTAATTGCGTAAAACTTAAACCTTTATGATCAGAGATTCAAATCCTCTCCTTAACAAAAATGTTTATAATTAACATCCTAATGCTAATCATCCCTATCCTTCTAGCCGTAGCATTTCTCACACTAGTAGAACGAAAAGTCCTAGGGTACATGCAACTCCGAAAAGGCCCTAATGTAGTAGGCCCATACGGTCTACTCCAACCTATTGCAGATGCAATCAAGCTCTTTATTAAAGAACCACTACGACCAGCCACATCATCAATTTCAATATTTATCTTAGCACCTATTCTGGCCCTAAGCCTAGCCCTAACCATATGAATTCCCCTACCTATACCCTACCCACTCATCAACATAAATCTAGGAGTCCTATTTATATTAGCTATATCAAGCCTAGCTGTATACTCTATTCTCTGATCAGGTTGAGCCTCCAACTCAAAATACGCACTAATCGGAGCACTACGAGCAGTAGCACAAACAATCTCATATGAAGTTACACTAGCAATTATTCTACTATCCGTACTACTAATAAGTGGATCCTATACCCTTTCCACCCTAATTATCACACAAGAACAAGTATGACTAATCTTTCCGGCATGACCTTTAGCAATAATATGATTTATCTCTACACTAGCAGAAACAAATCGAGCTCCATTCGATCTCACCGAAGGAGAATCAGAATTAGTCTCAGGCTTTAACGTAGAATACGCAGCAGGACCATTTGCCTTATTCTTTATAGCAGAATACGCAAATATTATTATAATAAATATCTTTACAACAATCTTATTTCTAGGAGCATTCCACAACCCATACATACCAGAACTCTACACAATTAACTTCATTATCAAATCACTACTACTCACAATCTCCTTTCTATGAATCCGAGCATCCTACCCCCGATTCCGCTACGATCAACTAATACACTTATTATGAAAAAATTTTTTACCCCTAACTCTAGCCCACTAGACTGGTGGGCTCCACCCCCACGAAACTTTAGTTAACAGCTAAATACCCTAATCAACTGGCTTCAATCTACTTCTCCCGCCGCGAGAAAAAAAAGGCGGGAGAAGCCCCGGCAGAATTGAAGCTGCTTCTCTGAATTTGCAATTCAACGTGAAATTCACCACAGGACTTGGTAAAAAGAGGAATTCAACCTCTGTCTTTAGATTTACAGTCTAATGCCTCACTCAGCCATTCTACCTATGTTCATTAATCGCTGACTATTCTCAACCAACCATAAGGATATCGGTACTCTATACTTACTATTTGGTGCTTGAGCTGGTATAGTAGGAACAGCCTTAAGCCTACTAATCCGTGCCGAACTAGGCCAACCTGGAACCCTACTCGGAGACGACCAAATCTACAATGTAATCGTAACCGCACATGCATTTGTGATAATTTTCTTTATAGTTATGCCAATCATAATCGGAGGATTCGGCAATTGACTAGTCCCCCTAATAATTGGCGCTCCTGATATAGCCTTCCCCCGAATAAACAATATAAGCTTCTGACTCCTCCCCCCTTCTTTCTTATTACTTCTAGCTTCCTCAATAGTCGAAGCTGGAGCAGGAACAGGCTGAACTGTATACCCCCCTTTAGCTGGTAATCTAGCCCACGCAGGAGCCTCTGTAGACCTAACTATCTTTTCTCTACACCTAGCAGGTGTCTCCTCCATTTTAGGAGCTATTAATTTTATTACAACAATTATCAATATAAAACCCCCAGCTATATCGCAATATCAAACTCCATTATTTGTATGATCAGTGTTAATTACTGCCGTACTATTACTCCTGTCACTCCCCGTGCTAGCAGCTGGCATCACTATACTACTCACAGACCGAAACCTAAACACTACCTTCTTTGATCCAGCAGGAGGAGGAGATCCTATCCTGTATCAACATTTGTTCTGATTCTTTGGACACCCCGAAGTATACATTCTTATTCTACCTGGCTTTGGAATAATCTCCCATATTGTAACTTATTACTCAGGAAAAAAAGAACCATTTGGGTACATAGGCATAGTCTGAGCTATAATGTCAATTGGATTCTTAGGATTTATCGTATGAGCCCATCATATGTTTACAGTCGGAATAGATGTCGACACACGAGCCTACTTTACATCAGCTACTATAATTATTGCTATTCCAACTGGAGTAAAAGTCTTTAGCTGACTAGCAACACTCCACGGAGGTAACATCAAATGATCTCCCGCTATAATATGAGCTCTAGGCTTCATTTTCCTTTTTACAGTAGGAGGTTTGACCGGAATTGTCCTAGCTAATTCCTCCCTCGACATCGTTCTTCACGATACCTATTATGTAGTTGCACACTTTCACTACGTGCTGTCAATGGGAGCTGTATTCGCTATTATAGGAGGCTTTGTGCACTGATTCCCGCTATTCTCAGGCTACACTCTTAACGATACGTGAGCTAAAATCCACTTTGTAATTATATTTGTAGGTGTAAACATAACCTTTTTTCCACAACACTTTCTTGGACTATCTGGAATACCACGACGCTACTCCGATTACCCAGACGCGTACACAATATGAAATACCATCTCATCTATAGGCTCATTTATTTCTCTAACAGCAGTCATATTAATAATTTTTATTATCTGAGAAGCATTTGCATCCAAACGAGAAGTCCTAACTGTAGATCTAACTACAACAAATCTAGAATGACTAAACGGATGTCCTCCACCATATCACACATTTGAAGAACCTACATATATTAATTCAAAATAAGAAAGGAAGGAATCGAACCCCCTATTACTGGTTTCAAGCCAACATCATAACCATTATGTCTTTCTCAATCAATGAGATGTTAGTAAAATATTACATAACTTTGTCGAAGTTAAGTTACGAGTGAAAACCCCGTACATCTCATATGGCATACCCCATACAATTAGGCTTTCAAGATGCAACATCACCCATTATAGAAGAACTACTACATTTTCATGATCATACACTAATAATTGTCTTTTTAATTAGCTCACTAGTACTCTACATTATCTCACTTATATTAACAACAAAACTAACCCATACTAGTACAATAGACGCACAAGAAATCGAGACAATTTGGACAATTTTACCAGCTATCATTTTAATTCTAATTGCCCTCCCATCCTTACGAATCCTGTATATAATAGACGAAATTAATAACCCCTCCCTTACAGTAAAAACTATAGGACACCAATGATATTGAAGTTACGAATATACAGACTATGAAGACCTGAACTTTGATTCCTATATAATCCCAACATCAGAGTTAAAACCGGGAGAACTACGACTACTAGAAGTAGATAACCGAGTAGTACTACCAATAGAAATAACAATCCGAATACTAATCTCCTCTGAAGACGTACTACACTCATGAGCTGTACCTTCCTTGGGACTAAAGACAGATGCAATTCCAGGCCGCCTAAACCAAACAACCCTTATATCAACTCGACCAGGTCTATACTACGGACAGTGTTCAGAAATTTGTGGATCTAATCACAGCTTCATGCCTATCGTTCTAGAATTAGTCCCACTAAAATATTTTGAAAAATGATCTGCATCAATACTGTAAAATCACCAAGAAGCTATTTTAGCACTAACCTTTTAAGTTAGAGACTGAGAGTAAAGTACTCTCCTTGATGATATGCCACAACTAGACACATCCACATGACTCATAATAATTCTGTCAATATTCCTAACTCTTTTTATTATCTTCCAACTAAAAATCTCCAAACACAATTTCTTTCACAATCCTGAGTCAACATTAACCAAAGCACAAAAACAAAGTACCCCTTGAGAAACAAAATGAACGAAAATCTATTTGCCTCTTTCATTACCCCAATAATTCTAGGCCTTCCCCTTGCTACTCTCATTGTCATATTCCCCAGTCTATTATTCCCAACATCAAATCGATTAATTAACAATCGTCTCCTTTCCCTTCAACAATGAATACTTCAACTTGTATCAAAACAAATAATGGGAATTCACAACACTAAAGGACAAACATGGACACTTATACTAATATCCCTAATCTTATTTATTGGCTCAACAAATCTACTAGGCCTACTCCCCCACTCATTTACACCAACTACACAACTATCAATAAACCTAGGCATGGCTATCCCCTTATGAGCAGGCGCTGTAATTACAGGATTCCGCAACAAAACTAAAGCATCTCTTGCTCACTTCCTACCACAAGGAACACCTACCCCACTAATTCCAATGCTAGTAATTATCGAAACTATTAGCCTCTTTATCCAACCAATGGCCTTAGCAGTACGATTAACAGCCAACATTACTGCAGGACACCTATTAATTCACCTAATCGGAGGAGCCACACTTGCACTAATAAATATTAGCACCACAACAGCCCTCATCACATTCATTATCCTAATCCTACTCACAATTCTCGAGTTTGCAGTAGCCATAATCCAAGCTTATGTATTTACTCTCCTAGTTAGCCTATACCTGCATGACAACACATAATGACACACCAAACCCACGCCTACCACATAGTAAACCCAAGTCCTTGGCCTCTCACAGGGGCCTTATCAGCCCTCCTCATAACATCTGGCTTAATTATATGATTCCACTTTAATTCAATAACCTTACTTATACTTGGCCTAACCACAAACATACTCACAATATACCAATGATGACGAGATATTATCCGAGAAAGCACTTTTCAAGGACATCACACCCCAACCGTCCAAAAGGGCCTCCGTTATGGAATAATTCTTTTTATTATTTCTGAAGTATTATTCTTTACCGGATTCTTCTGAGCATTTTACCATTCAAGCCTTGCCCCTACACCTGAACTAGGCGGCTGCTGACCCCCAACAGGCATCCACCCGCTTAACCCCCTAGAAGTCCCACTACTTAATACCTCCGTCTTACTAGCCTCAGGAGTCTCCATTACATGAGCCCACCACAGCCTTATAGAAGGAAATCGCAACCACATGCTACAAGCCTTATTTATCACTATTGCACTGGGCGTATATTTTACATTATTACAGGCCTCAGAGTACTATGAAGCACCCTTTACCATCTCAGACGGAGTCTATGGTTCAACTTTCTTCGTAGCTACGGGCTTCCACGGTCTCCACGTCATTATTGGATCCACCTTCCTAATTGTCTGTTTCTTTCGTCAACTAAAATTCCATTTTACTTCCAACCACCATTTCGGCTTCGAAGCTGCAGCCTGATACTGACATTTTGTAGACGTAGTATGACTTTTCCTCTATGTATCTATTTATTGATGAGGCTCATATTCTTTTAGTATCAACTAGTACAACTGACTTCCAATCAGTTAGTTTCGGTTAAATCCGAAAAAGAATAATTAACCTGATACTAGCTCTTCTAACCAACCTCACATTAGCCACATTACTCGTTATTATTGCATTTTGACTTCCCCAGCTAAACGTATACTCAGAAAAAACAAGCCCATATGAATGTGGATTTGACCCAATAGGGTCAGCCCGCCTACCCTTCTCCATAAAATTTTTCCTGGTAGCCATTACATTTCTCCTCTTTGACCTAGAAATTGCACTTCTCCTACCATTACCCTGAGCCTCACAAACTACTAATCTAAACACTATACTCACCATGGCCCTCCTCCTAATCTTACTACTAGCTGTAAGCCTAGCCTACGAATGAACTCAAAAGGGCCTAGAATGAACTGAATATGGTATTTAGTTTAAAATAAAATAAATGATTTCGACTCATTAGATTATGATCAAACTCATAATTACCAAATGTCCCTAGTCTACATAAATATCATAATAGCATTTACAGTATCTCTTGCAGGTCTACTAATATACCGATCCCATCTAATATCATCTCTTCTATGTCTAGAGGGAATAATATTATCTTTATTTGTTATGGCTACCCTAACAATCCTAAACACCCATTTCACCCTAGCTAGTATGATACCCATTATCCTGCTAGTCTTCGCAGCTTGTGAAGCAGCACTAGGCCTATCCCTACTAGTAATAGTATCAAATACATATGGTACTGACTATGTACAAAACCTCAACCTACTCCAATGCTAAAATATATTGTCCCCACAATAATACTTATACCCCTAACCTGATTATCAAAAAACAATATAATCTGAATTAACTCCACAACCCACAGTCTACTCATCAGTCTCTCAAGCCTACTCCTCATAAACCAATTTAGCGACAACAGCCTTAACTTCTCATTAGTTTTCTTCTCTGACTCTCTATCAACACCTCTACTAATTTTAACCATATGACTTCTCCCTCTAATACTAATAGCTAGCCAATATCACTTATCAAAAGAAAATTTAACTCGAAAAAAACTATTCATTACTATGCTGATTCTATTACAACTATTTCTAATTATAACCTTCACTGCCACAGAACTAATCCTTTTCTACATCTTATTTGAAGCAACACTAGTCCCAACACTCATTATCATCACCCGCTGAGGAAACCAAACAGAACGTCTAAACGCCGGTCTCTACTTCCTATTCTACACACTAGCAGGCTCTCTTCCACTGTTAGTTGCACTAGTCTACATTCAAAATACAGTAGGATCCCTAAACTTTTTAATACTCCAATATTGAGTACAACCAATACCCAGCTCCTGATCAAATGTATTTATGTGACTAGCATGTATAATAGCCTTTATGGTAAAAATACCACTATATGGCCTCCACCTCTGATTACCAAAAGCCCACGTAGAAGCCCCTATTGCAGGCTCCATAGTCCTTGCAGCCATTCTACTAAAACTAGGGGGGTACGGTATACTACGAATCACAATATTCCTAAATCCAACCACTGAGTTTATAGCATACCCATTCATCATATTATCCTTATGGGGTATAATCATAACCAGCTCAATCTGCCTCCGCCAAACAGACTTAAAATCACTCATCGCATACTCCTCTGTTAGCCACATAGCACTCGTCATCGTAGCCATCCTCATTCAAACACCCTGAAGCTACATAGGAGCTACAGCCTTGATAATTGCACACGGTCTCACATCCTCTATACTCTTCTGTCTAGCAAACTCTAACTACGAACGCATCCACAGCCGAACAATAATTCTAGCCCGCGGCCTACAAACACTCCTACCCCTAATAGCCACCTGATGACTCCTAGCAAGTCTAACTAACCTGGCCCTACCACCAACAATTAACTTAATCGGAGAATTATTCGTAGTAATATCAACCTTCTCATGGTCTAACATTACAATTATCTTGATAGGAGTAAACATAGTAATCACCGCCCTATACTCCTTATATATATTAATTACAACACAACGAGGAAAATACACCCATCACATCAACAATATCTCACCCTCCTTCACACGAGAAAATGCCCTTATATCATTACACATCCTACCACTACTATTACTATCCCTAAATCCAAAAATCATTCTAGGGCCTCTCTACTGTAAATATAGTTTAAAAAAAACACTAGATTGTGAATCTAATAATAGAAGTCCATTACCTTCTTATTTACCGAAAAAGTACGCAAGAACTGCTAATTCTATGCCCCCATGCCTAACAACATGGCTTTTTCAAACTTTTAAAGGATAGTAGTTATCCATTGGTCTTAGGAACCAAAAAATTGGTGCAACTCCAAATAAAAGTAATTAACCTATTCTCCTCCTTCGCATTAATCACCCCTGTCTCTTATACACATCTAGATGTGTATAAGAGACAGTAATCACCCTACTCCTCTAACTACCCACTCTACGTAAAAACAACTATCTCATATGCNCCCCATGCCTAACAACATGGCTTTTTCAAACTTTTAAAGGATAGTAGTTATCCATTGGTCTTAGGAACCAAAAAATTGGTGCAACTCCAAATAAAAGTAATTAACCTATTCTCCTCCTTCGCATTAATCACCCTACTCCTACTAACTGTACCCATCATAATAACAAATTTCAACACCTATAAGACTATTAACTATCCTCTCTACGTGAAAACAACCATCTCATATGCCTTCATCACCAGCATAATCCCCACAATAATATTTATCCACACGGGCCAAGAAATAATTATTTCAAACTGACACTGATTAACCATCCAAACCCTTAAATTATCACTCAGCTTTAAAATAGATTACTTTTCAATAATATTTGTTCCAGTAGCATTATTTGTTACATGATCTATTATAGAATTCTCAATATGATATATACACTCAGACCCAAACATTAATAAATTCTTTAAATACCTCTTATTATTCCTTATCACCATACTAATCCTCGTCACAGCAAACAACCTATTTCAACTGTTCATTGGCTGAGAAGGCGTTGGAATTATATCATTTCTACTTATTGGATGATGATATGGACGGGCAGATGCAAATACAGCAGCCCTCCAAGCAATTCTATATAACCGCATTGGAGACATTGGATTTATTTTAGCAATAGCATGATTCCTAACCAATCTTAACACCTGAGATCTCCAACAAATCTTTATGCTGAACCCAGAAAACTCTAACATACCCCTAATAGGCCTCGTACTAGCCGCGACCGGAAAATCTGCCCAATTCGGCCTACATCCATGATTACCATCGGCAATAGAAGGTCCTACCCCTGTTTCAGCATTACTCCATTCAAGCACAATAGTCGTAGCAGGCATTTTCTTATTAATCCGCTTCTACCCACTAACAGAAAATAACAAATTCATCCAATCTGTCATATTATGCTTAGGAGCCATCACTACGTTATTCACAGCAATATGCGCCCTCACCCAAAACGACATTAAAAAAATCGTTGCTTTCTCCACATCCAGCCAATTAGGCCTCATAATAGTAACAATTGGCATTAATCAACCATATCTAGCATTCCTCCATATCTGCACTCACGCCTTCTTTAAAGCTATACTATTTATATGTTCCGGTTCTATTATCCACAGCCTAAACGATGAACAAGATATTCGAAAAATAGGAGGCCTGTTTAAAGCAATACCATTCACCACAACAGCCTTAATCATTGGCAGCCTTGCACTAACAGGAATCCCTTTTCTTACCGGATTCTATTCCAAAGACCTAATCATCGAAGCTGCCAATACGTCATATACCAACGCCTGAGCCCTTTTAATAACATTAACTGCCACCTCCTTCACAGCTATCTACAGCACCCGCATTATCTTCTTTGCACTCTTAGGACAACCTCGATTTCCAACCCTAATTATTATTAATGAAAATAACCCCCTTTTAATCAACTCCATCAAACGCCTCCTAATCGGAAGTCTTTTCGCTGGATTCATCATCTCAAACAACATTCCTCCAACAACAGTACCCCAAATAACCATGCCCTACTACTTAAAAATTACAGCCCTAGCAGTTACAATCCTAGGTTTTATTTTAGCACTAGAAATTAACAATCTAACCCAAAATCTAAAATTCAATTACTCATCAAACATATTTAAATTCTCTAATCTTCTAGGGTACTTCCCCACAATTATACACCGTCTAGCCCCCTATTTAAACCTAACAATAAGCCAAAAATCAGCATCCTCTCTCCTAGACCTAATCTGACTAGAAAACATTTTACCTAAAACTACCTCACTAATTCAAATGAACATATCCATAATAATCACAAACCAAAAAGGCCTAATCAAACTATACTTTCTTTCCTTCCTAGTCACAATTCTCATTAGTATCGTCCTATTTAATTTCCACGAGTAATCTCCATAATAACAACAACACCAATCAATAAAGACCAACCAGTTACAATAACCAATCAAGTACCATAACTATACAAAGCCGCAATCCCCATAGCCTCCTCGCTAAAAAACCCAGAATCCCCAGTATCATAAATCACTCAATCCCCCAAACCATTAAACTTAAACACAACCTCCACCTCCTCATCCTTCAATACATAATAGATTATCACAAACTCCATTAATAAGCCAGTAATAAAAGCCCCCAAAACAGTTTTATTAGAGACCCAAATCTCAGGATACTGTTCTGTAGCCATAGCTGTCGTATAACCAAAAACCACTATTATTCCCCCCAAATAAATTAAAAAAACTATCAAACCTAAAAAAGACCCACCAAAATTTAACACAATCCCACAACCAACTCCACCACTCACAATCAACCCTAACCCCCCATAAATAGGTGAAGGTTTCGAAGAAAACCCCACGAAACCAATCACAAAAATTACGCTCAAAATAAATACAATATATACTATCATTATTCTTGCATGGAATCTAACCATGACTAATGATATGAAAAACCATCGTTGTCATTCAACTACAAGAACACTAATGACCAATATTCGAAAATCTCACCCATTAATAAAGATTGTGAACAATGCATTCATTGATCTCCCAGCCCCATCAAACATCTCATCCTGATGAAATTTTGGCTCCCTACTAGGCATCTGCCTAATTATCCAAATCCTAACAGGCCTATTTCTAGCAATACATTACACCTCTGATACAATAACAGCATTTTCCTCCGTTACTCACATTTGCCGAGATGTTAATTACGGCTGAATTATTCGATATATACACGCAAATGGGGCATCAATATTCTTTATCTGCCTGTTCATACATGTAGGACGAGGCCTATACTATGGATCATACACATTTCTAGAGACATGAAACATCGGAGTCATCCTCCTATTCACAGTAATAGCCACAGCATTCATAGGATATGTCCTACCTTGAGGACAAATATCTTTCTGAGGAGCAACAGTTATTACCAATCTTCTCTCAGCAATTCCTTACATTGGTACTAATCTGGTTGAATGAATCTGAGGAGGCTTCTCAGTAGACAAAGCAACACTCACCCGATTCTTTGCCTTCCACTTCATCCTCCCATTTATCATCGCAGCACTCGCTATGGTTCACCTACTCTTTCTCCACGAAACAGGAACATTCATAGGATATGTCCTACCTTGAGGACAAATATCTTTCTGAGGAGCAACAGTTATTACCAATCTTCTCTCAGCAATTCCTTACATTGGTACTAATCTGGTTGAATGAATCTGAGGAGGCTTCTCAGTAGACAAAGCAACACTCACCCGATTCTTTGCCTTCCACTTCATCCTCCCATTTATCATCGCAGCACTCGCTATGGTTCACCTACTCTTTCTCCACGAAACAGGATCCAACAACCCAACAGGAATCATATCAGACATAGACAAAATCCCATTCCACCCCTACTACACCATCAAAGACATTCTAGGTGTCCTAATACTAATCCTAGTCTTAATAGTACTAGTACTATTCACACCCGATTTACTTGGAGACCCGGACAATTATACCCCAGCAAACCCATTAAACACACCACCACATATTAAACCCGAATGATACTTCCTATTTGCATATGCCATTCTACGATCAATTCCCAACAAACTAGGAGGAGTACTAGCCTTAGTTTTATCTATCCTAATCTTAATCTTTATACCCTTACTCCATACATCTAAACAACGAAGTATAATATTCCGACCTCTTAGCCAATGTCTATTTTGAATTTTAGTAGCAGACTTACTAACACTCACATGAATTGGAGGACAACCAGTCGAACACCCATATATTATTATTGGACAACTAGCATCTATCACATACTTTCTTCTTATCCTAGTAATAATACCAGTAGCCAGCATAATTGAAAATAACCTCTTAAAATGAAGACAAGTCTTTGTAGTATATACAATACACTGGTCTTGTAAACCAGAAAAGGAGAACAACTAACCTCCCTAAGACTCAAGGAAGAAGCTATAGCTCCACTATCAACACCCAAAGCTGAAGTTCTATTTAAACTATTCCCTGACAACTATTGATATACCCCCATAATCATCAAGAACTTTTTTAGTATTAAAATTCTCAAAACCTCTAATAATTTAACACAACTTTGGACTCAATAACATAATAACTGTTCCACGTACTAATAATGTACGAATTTTATTTATGTATAAACAAACTCATAATATAAATGTAATAGAACACGATAGTGTATAGTACATGATATTAATGTATTAGGACATATTATGTATATAGTACATTATATTATATGCCCCATGCGTATAAGCAAGTACAGTATTTCATTAATAGTACATAGTACATATAGTTATTGATCGTTCATAGCACATTGAGTCAAATCAGTCCTTGTCAACATGCATATCCCGTCCCCTAGATCACGAGCTTAGTCACCATGCCGCGTGAAACCAGCAACCCGCTTGGCAGGGATCCCTCTTCTCGCTCCGGGCCCATAATTTGTGGGGGTAGCTATTTAATGAACTTTATCAGACATCTGGTTCTTTCTTCAGGGCCATGTCTTTAAGATCGCCCACTCTTTCCCCT
>SJYT01010622.1:0-19925 GCA_006410635.1 Cephalophus harveyi | reverse complement strand
ACTCCCAATTAAAATATACAAAATAAAATTCCTGAATGAAATAAGTTCTTTAGTTTCCAAAAGGCACAAATTCTTTATTTATGACAAAAGTTTAGCCACAAAATGGAAATCCCCTTTTCTTTTGAAGTAAGAGCACATAATTGGAATTTTTTAACATACAATGCAAATGGGAACAATTTTTAAATTATTAAGAAATGCTTAATTGTATGCGTGAGAATTGTGTTATTTCCTGACATAACTCTTCAATTTAACTATTATGTTCCTATTTTTAAAAAGTTGGAGTTATTAGTCCAAAGTGGAGAAAATAAAATGGCTACTTTTTATAGAGTTTTTAATGTTTAAGGGTTTCTAAGCATTTTATGCTGAAGGCTAATCATATATCTCCAGCTCTATCTGTAATATTATTGGCATAATATTCTCTTACACAGCTTCACCAGCTTTTAACCTCCCTGACACTTTTCCTGTATTTGTGCTCCATTTAACACAAGCAAGCACAACGCTTCCTGTGTGATGGTGATAGCATATGCCTGGCTTTGTTGTTGGCTGCTGAAGTGAAAGGGAAGACAATGCCCTTTAACCTGTGCAAAGTAGAATAAAGCTTATCAGATCCTCCCCAGATATCATTAAAGGAAATGGGCTATGAAGGTTGCCTCTGTTAGGAAACACATATTTTAGAAAACTGTCGCTGCTAATCTTTTTTGTTTGGGCACTAGAAAATTACTCCTACAAACTTCAGTCCTTCCAGACAATGAAATTATACCAGGATAAACTGAAAAAAGTAACAAGAAAAGCATAACAGGCAATAAATTATTCTCTTGCAATCATTATGGCAAATGCTCTTTACCAAAAGAATTAAGTCACTATGACTATTAGAAATTGAGTCTGAAATCCATTGTGTTTAAAAGTTAAGAACTAAAGCAAATTTTTATAAACTTGTTTATAAATTATAATTATACAATTTTACTTGTATTTAAGTTGCAGTTGTTTTATTCCCAACTATGTTTATTTAGGCTCTTAGGATATTGTTAGGCAGAGTATTGATGGTTGAACATTCAAATCTCCTTGCCCTCTCCCCAATTTCTATCTTCACACACACAAGAAAATTGTTAGTCCTAATAAACAAAGTCAACAAAGTTGTAGGATAGAAAAATCAACACACAAAAATCAGTTGTGTTTCTATATACTAACAGCAAGCAGTCTTAAAGGCAATTAAGAAAACAATCATTTTTCTAATAGCATCAAAAAAGAATAAAATATTTAGGAATAAACTTAACTAAGATAAAAAAAAAAAAAACTTGTATACTGAAAGCTACAACACACTGCTGAAAGCAATTAGACACAAATAAATAGAAAAAGATTTCATGTTCATGGATCAGATGACATACCTTGCTAAAATTTCCATACTACCCAAAATTATCTATAGAATCAATTCAATACCTATCAAAATCCAAATGGTATTTTTACAGAAATAGAGAAAACAATCCCTAAATGCATATGGAACCACAAAGGGCCCCAAATAACCAGAATAATCTTGAGAAAGAACAAATCTGGATGCTTCCAACTTCAAGATTTCAAAACATATTACAAAGCTACAATAATCAAAATAGCATGGTACTGGTATAAAGACAGACATATAGATCAACAGAAAAGAACAGAGAGCCCAGAAATAAACCCATGCATATACATTTATCTAATCTTCAACAAAAGCGCCAAGAGTACACAACCGTTTTCAACAAATGGTGTGGGAAAATTAGATCTCCACATGTGAAAGAATAAAATTAGACCCTTATCATACATGATATACAAAAATCAACTCAAAGCAAATTAAAGACTTAAACATTATACATAAAACTGTAAAACTCCTAGGAGAATACATTGGGAAAAGTCTGTGACATTGGTCTTAGCGATGATTTCTTGAATATGACACCAAAAGCACAGGCAACAAAACCAAAAGTACACAAGTGGGACTATATCAAACTAAAAAGCTTCTTCACAACAAAGGAAACAAGGAGCAAAATGAAAACACAACCTATGAAATGGGAGAAAATACTTGCACACCATCTATCTTATAAAGGGTTGGTTGCTAAGTAAGGAACTCCTGCAGCTCAATAGCAAAAAATAAAATCAGAAACCTGATTTTAAAACTGGGCAAAAGATTTGAATAGCTATTTCTCCAGAGCAGACACACAAATGGTCAACAAGTATATGAAACAGTGTTCAATATCACTTGCTGCTGCTGCTGCTGCTAAGTCGCTTCAGTCGTGTCCGACTCTGTGTGACCCCATAGATGGCAGCCCACCAGGCTCCCCCATCCCTGGGATTCTCCAGGCAAGAACACTGGAGTGGGTCGCCATTTCCATCTCCAGTGCATGAAAGTGAAAACTGAAAGTGAAGTCGCTCATCATCAGGGAAATTAAAATAAAAACCACAATGAGATCTCACCTCACATCTGACAGAATGGCTATTATCAAAAAAAAAGAACAGTAAAGAAATCCAGAAAAAAAAAATGTTGATGAGAATATGGGGAGATTGAAAGACTTGTGCACGGTTGGTGGAAATGTAAAATGGAAGACAGTTTTAAAGTTCCTCAAAAAATTAAAAGTAGAGTTACTATATGCTCCAGCAATCCTACTTCTGTGTACAGTATTTATCCCAAAGATTTGAAACGTGGATCTCAAAAAGGCATCCATACCTCTGTATTCATTATAGCATTGCTCGTAATACCTAATGTAGAAACAACCTGAATGTCCATCAGTAGATTAATAGAGAAAGAAAATGTCGTATATACATAGAGTAGAAAATTATTCAGCCATAAAGTGGTCTGGTGGTTGAGAGTCCACCTGCCAGCACAGAAGACATGGGTTCAATCCCTGCTCCAGGAAGATCCCACGTGCTGTGGAGAGACTGTCTGTGTGCCACAGCTGCTGAGCTCATGCGCTGCAACTCCTGAAGCTCCATGACCTAGAGCCTGTGCTCTGCAGCAAGAGAAGCCACCACAAGAAGAGTACACACCACAACGGGAAAGTACCCCCCACTCTCCACAGTAAGAGAAGGCCTGCATGCAGCAACGAAGACCTGCTGCTGCTGCTGCTAAGTCACTTCAGTCGTGTCCGACTCTGTGCGACCCCATAGACGGCAGCCCACCAGGCTCCCCCATCCCTGGGATTCCCCAGGCAAGAACACTGGAGTGGGTTGCCATTTCCCTCTCCAATGCACGAAAGTGAAAAGTCAAAGTGAAGTCACTGAGTCGTGTCTGACCCTCAGCGACCCCTTGGACTGCAGCCCTCCAGGCTCCCCCGTCCCTGGGATTCTCCAGGCAAGAACACTGGAGTGGGTTGCCACTTCCTTCTCCAATGCATGAAAGTGAAAAGGGAAAGGGAAGTCGCTCAGTCGTGTCTGACTCAGCGACCCCATGGACTGCGGCCTACCAGGCTCCTCCGTCCATGGGAGTTTCCAGGCAAGAGTACTGGAGTGGGGTGCCATTGCCTTCTCCGAACGAAGACCTAGCACAGCCAAAAATAAATGCATCTTCTTTTAAAATAAGAAAACAGTATTCAGTCCTAAACAAAGAAGGCAATCCTGTCATATGCTACAGCATAGATTAACTTTGAAGACTTGACGCTAAGTGAAACAAGCCAGTCACAGAAGAAGAAATAATTTACAGTTCAACCTACGTGAGATATCCAAGTAGTCACACCCCTCAAAGCACAAAGTAGAATGGTGATTTCCAGAAGCTGGGGAGAGGGAGAAATGTGGAGCAGCTGTTTGATGGGTATAGTTTCAATTTTAGATCAAATGGTTTGAGAGATTTTCTGTGCAATATTGTGCTTATAGTTCTTAGCATTGTTGTTCTCATTGTCGTCGTTTAGTTGGTTGGTCGTGTCCAACTCTTTGCAACCCATAGGCTGAACCCTGCCAGGCTCCCTTGTCCGTGGGATTTTCCAGGCAAGAATACTGGAGTGGGTTGCCATTTCCTTCTCCAGGGGAAGAGAAGGGATTCCTGACCCAGGGATAAAACCCACATCTCCGAGTCTCCTGCATTGCTGGCAGATTCTTTACCAATGAGCCACCTGGGAAGTTTGTTTAATACATATAAGCCTTATTTTCCCCATCTGAAAAAAACGGGAACAAAAAAGTACCTCTCTAATAAAAAATGGTGACATCAGAGATGTAAAGTTCTTAGAATAATACCTGTAGTTGTAAATTTCTTTTTTATTATCTCTGCTTCTTTCATTGTCTACACTGAATCACTCAAGTTCAACATAGCTGTTGCCAAATTCTAAAGTCATAACCACCTAGTCCTACTCGGCAACTGATTCATCATCCTATTTGAGCACTCAACATTACAACACAATAATTTGACTAATATTGGGTCCGCTGTCCTCTATTGCTTAAATAATTTGGGCATGCAGGGTATCCCTGTCAGGGTATCAGGCACGCGGGGTATCACATGACAGTGGAGCATGTCTTAGATACTGTGTCCTGAGTCTGGAAACTGCACAACCCTAGGTAAGTTATTAGTCACTATCACAGTCATTTTTCTGTTGCTCTTTCCAACAAATTAGTGGCACATATAGGGCCAGAGGGCTTCCCTTGTAGCTCAGTCGGTAAAGAATCTGCCTGCAGCTCAGGAGACCCGGGTTCGATCCCTGGGTTGGGAAGATCCCCTGGAGAAGGAAATGGTAACCCACTCCAGTATCCTTGCCTGGAAAATCTCATGGACAGAAGAGCCTGGGGGGCTGCAGTCCAGGGGATCACAAAGAGTCAGGCATGACTGGGCAACTAACACTTGCTTACTTATAGGGCCAGATCCAAAGTGGACTGACTTTTACTTGAGGGTTTTTTTCTCTACTCCATACCTCTAAATAGATACTTTATACTGAGTAAGTAATTTCACCTCTCTGATCACTTAGTTTCTCAACTGTATAATGTGATTTTTTTTTTTTTGGCTGCATCACCTTGCTTGCAGAATCCTAGTTTCCAGACCAGGGACTGAAACTGCACCATGGCAGTAAAAGCACCAAGGCTTAACCACTGGATCACAAGGGAATTCCCATATGTAGTAATTTATATAGATCACTGTTTTTCAAATTATCTCCATGCAGCTATGGCAGATGGCATCTCACAGGCACAACAGTCTTGCAATAATGAGACAGACAACAGGTCATTCCTGGCATTTTCTCTGTAACTTTAGCCCTTTTCCTACAACTCAAAATTGTATGCAAATCAGTTGGTAAATCAGGACTCTTAACCTAACTAGATAATCTCTAAAACCTCTTCCATTCTGAGTTCTAATTCTAAGATAGTTAAAGACAAATTCAAAGTTGTTTTAGGTAATCTATGTAGCATAAATTTACTACAATTCTCCAGTCATCTAGTAGCCTTTTTACTTTAAATTAACAAAGATTTGGGTAAGCATTCTCAAAAATAAGTGTTTTATATGTACTGGAAAAAAGAAAAGTGGTAATTCCTTAGACTATTGAATGGCTAATAAATTCAAAGAATTATTCCTGTCTATTAACACTTGCAGAATTTTGTTATGAAATATTGAGAAAGATATATGGAGTTTACTATTCATTTCTAGTATCTTTCAAGTATATTTTTGGTTCATCATTAAATATGTGCAATTCCTTCAGTCAAACACATTAACCCTCTTTGTAAAACAGTTTGACAGAAAATAGACAAATCTAAAATTATGTTCCTTCTAAATTATTAAGATATTTTATTATATTTTATTAACAAAAAACATTTCTTAGTTTTATATTATCTTAGTCCAATATTTCTACAGTGCTAAGCTCTCTGAAACTATTTCAGTGAGTGCACCCTACATTAATGGCAGACAGAACAATTCTTTAAGCACAAGATTGCCAGTTCAGTGTCTGCAAAACTGCAAGGATCTAGGTTTGGAATAACTTTGAGCCAAATATTTAATAGTAAGTAATAATAGTATATATATGACAGTCCCCAGACAAAAATGTGGGTCTACCTACAAAAATACTTTTTATTCATTTTCTATCTTGTCTTAAAGACATTAGCTTATATTCCTTCAATTTTCTGAAGCAAATGATATGTTCTATTCTTTATTTTGGGCTTCCCTGGTGACTCAGTGGTAAAGAATACGCCTGCCAATGCATATCCCTGGGTCAGAAAGACCCCCCTGGAGAAGGAAATAGCAACCCACTACAGGATTCTTGCCTGGGAAATCCCATGGACTGGCTACAGGCCATGGGGTCGCATGACCCAGTGACTGAGCACACACGCATTTTTTAAGATTATATATGCCTAATTTAAGATAACAAAATATACCAGTTAAACAACATTATATTAACAATTATGAGACTATAATGGTGGATAGCATGGCCAGTGCATTCCTGTCAAGACTCACTATATTTTCTGATTCTCTTCTCTTTCTAGAGAATAATCTGAAAATTATGCTTAAATTTGACTTTAGAAGAGAACTGCAATATTCGAATCAGTGAGCAATATAGTTTTCACAATTCTGCAACCATTCCAGAAAATATTGGAGTGAACCTAGTAAGATCTCATGACAAATCATAATGGTGTAGAATTGTAATTGTTTAAGTGAACTGAGAGGTTGGAATTCTCCAGGAAAATCTTTAGGTGCCAGACCATTTATGTATAGCATGAAGTTACTGCAGAAAATAGTAGTGGACATTTTCAAACTATAGTAATCAGAATTCTGAAACTGAGCCTCAAATTCACCCTAAGCTGGTTTCTAAACTAGATGATACTTTCTCAGCAAGGAATGTCATTGACTGCAAATAACATAATTGTTGTTGTTATTGTTGAGTTGCTAAGTCATATCTGACTCTTTGCAACCCCAAGGACTGCAGCACACCAGGCTTCTCTGTCCTTCACCATCTCCCAGAGTTTGCTCAAACTCATGGCCATTGAGTCAGTGAGTTTCATCCAACCATCTCATCCTCTGTCGTCCCCTTCTCCTCCTGTCTTCAGTCTTTCTCAGCATCAGGGTCTTTTCCAATGAGTTGGCTGTTCCCATTAAGTGGCTGAAATATTGGAGCTTCAGCTTCAGCATAAGTCCTTCCAATGAATATTCAGGACTGATTTCCTTTAGGATGGACTGGTTGGATCTCCTTGCAGTCCAAGGGACACTCAAGAAGTCTTCTCCAACACCACAGTCCTAAAATATCAAGTCTTCGGTGCTCAGCCTTCTTTTTGGTCCAACTCTCACATCCATATGTGACTACTGGAAAAAAAATAGCTTTGACTATAAGCACCTTTGTCAGCAAAGCGACATCTCTGCTTTTTATATGCTGTATAAGTTTGTCATAGTTTTTCCAAAAAGCAAGTGACTGTCTATAGTGATTTTGGACCCCAAGAAAATAAAATCTACCACTGTTTCCATTTTCTCCCCATCTATTTGCCATGACGTGATGGGACCAGATGCCATGATCTTAGTTTTTTAAATGTTGAATTTTAAACCAGCTTTTTCACTGTCCTCTTTTACCTTCAAGAGCTCTTTAGTTTTCTTAACTTTCTGCCATTAGAGTGGTATCATCTGCATATCTGAAGTCGTTGGTATTTTTCCCAGCAGTCTTGATTCCAGCTTGTGATTCATTCATCCAGCCCAACATTTTGCATGATGTACTCTGTATGTAAGCTAAATAAGTAGGGTGACAATATACAGCCTTGATGTACTCCTTTCCCAATTTTGAACCAGTTTGTTGTTCCATATCCAGTTCTAATTGTTGCCTCTTGACCTACATACAGGTTTCTGAGGAGGCAGGTAAGGTGGTCAGGTATTCTCATTCCTTTAAGAATTTTCCAAAGTTTGTTGTAATCCACACGTGCAAAGGCTTTAGCATAGCCAATGAAGCAGAAGTAAATATTTTTTTCTGTAATTCTGTTGCTCTTCTATGATCCAACAGATGTTGGTAATTTAATTTCTGGTTCCTCTCTTTTCTAAATCCAGCTTGTACATGTGGAAATTCTTGGTTCACATACTATTGAAGCCTAGTTTGAAGGATTTTGAGTATTACCTTACTAGCATGTGAAATGAGGGCAACTGTATAGTAGTTTGAACATTCTTTGGCATTACCCTTCTTTGAGATTGGAATGCAAACTGACCTTTTCCAGTCCTAATGGCTTAAATAACAAACATATTATTATCTCACATAATAAAAAATTTGAAGGTGAGCAATTTTAAGGTTTGTTGACAAACTAATGATGACAAAGTCTGGAATTTTGTCTCTGCAATTCTCTTGGCCTTTCCTTCGTGCTTGCAAGATAGTTGCCATAGTTCCAGACATCATTTTTCTAAAGCAGGATTCTGGAAGGGAGCAACCAGTGGGACTAGAGTATGATAAATTTGTATTCCTCCTTCTTTTATAAGAGAGGGAAAAATCTTTCCTAAATGTTTAGGATGTTTAACAGATGTTTCCTTTCTTCTCAATTGTCTAAACAATTTTATATACCCATTCCTGGGTGCAAAAAATTGTGGGAAGGGAACTACTTGGCTAAGGTAAATATGATTGCCATGACTGGCTCAAACCACTTCTGTGTCTGCACAGGTAAATTTGAGATTCCATTAGTAGTTAAAGAGGGTGAGTCTCAGGGGGAAAAAAAAGAAATAAACTATTGACCCATGCAATAGCATGGATGAATCTCAAAAGCATTATGCTAAGTGAAAGAAGCCAAAATCAAAAGACTACATACTGTGTGATTCAATTTATGACATTCCAAAAAAAGCAAGACTGTATTTGATAGAAATCAGATAAGTGGCTTCCAGAAGTGAGAAAGGAAATTTACTACCAAGAAGCACAGAGGTTTTTCAGACAATGGAAATCTTTTCTATCTTGATTGCCATGATAAATTACTATTTAAATTTGTCAATTTTCATAAAACTATATGCCTAAACACAGTTACTTTTACTTGTAAATTATACTTGAATAAACAAAAGTTAGAGGTTTCTCCTACAAAGGTAATTAACAGAGTATATTACAGCTCCTGCTATTACTATTTCTCCCTGAGACCCTTAGCATATTTTGAAATCTCATGTGGAGATCTAGAATTAAATCAATATTTTAAAAACCCTACCCCAAAACTAGCGTACACCTGAAAAATCATTTCAATAGAGACTACTTAAGGAAAAAAAAAAAATTCAGGTATGTCACAAACCTCCTGCAATAATCCTTAGCAGTTGTTTTGGCCAAAATCTCTTTCCCAAGGTCAGCAACAACATGTGGAGCCAAACTTAGCCAGAATATACTCCTCTGGCTGCTCTCTTTGTACACAGAAACTTGTGTGCCTTTAGAGGATAGGTAATTAACATAAACATGTAATCAGATATACATAATAGCATAGTTCAGGGTTAAAAAAAATTTAGAAAATGATCTTACAAATTTTATTTGCAAAGAAATTTCTGACATAGAAAACTTATTTTCAGCCTCTTTCTTCTTCAATTATACTGTTAATATCAAGGTAAAGGAAGTAAAATATAAAATGGTTAAATATTTTCTTACAATAATTAAGCCCCAGTACTTAATCTTGTTAAAAGAGACAGTTTAGCTTCTCACATTTGATTCATATGATGCCTCTAAATTAACAACCAAGTTATATTGGATAAAATTCTAGATGTATTTCTACTGAGTATTAACCTTTGGTCTAATGTTTAAATAAAAACAGTGTAAGAACAATCATAATTGAGCAGGATAGTCACTAAAACTAGGCAGCAGGCCTAAAAGACTTATGAATGACTTTCTCTGCAGCATGATCCCTCTTGATTTGGTTCATATGGCAGTATTTTTTATGAAGTTGCTAACATACTAAATATACAGAATAGCAAGTTTGAATAAAATCTGAGAAATTCAATTATTTCTATGATTTTAAAAATTCAGCTGTTTAAAAATCACATAGGCCAATCAAATATTTGAATATTCTTCACTTTATTGAAATGTTTTGATAATTTAGAGGAAAATTAAGAATGAGAAACTGTGGAAGCAAAATGAACTAAGTAAAATTTTTATTTTGAGTAAATTTTGTGAAACAGTTGATAGGTATTTGAATGAATATTTGTGTCATTTGAAACAATGGATGGCCTCTAATATCTGCTCTAAAATGTGAATGGTGATTTGCTACTATCTTACACCAATTATCTTAATGTGGTTAACTTGAGAGGTCACTTAAGGATCAAAAGTATTCTGTTGCATTAGCTTTAAAATGTGCAGCAGCTCCCCCCAAATTTCTCAAGCTTGTTAGTTGAAGATTCAAGCATAATACCCTCATAAATGAGTAGTTCTGCTGAGTAACCAGAGTTAACCTCTCAAAGCAAAGCATTTCTATGAAAATAACTTGTTTGGCACATGGTTAGGTCTGTACTATTATTAGTTCCAGGCAAACAGATGTCTTCCTGGATGAAATCCAAGCTAGGCATCTTACTTTTTCCAGTTCAGTAAGTTTTTAGCATGAGAAAGAGATAAAATCTTGCAATTCCATTTGATTTGAATTGTAATCTACTCCTTTACAGTAAATATTACAACAATTTGGTTTTTTACAGAAGCAAGAGAGTAAACTCCATGCTTTCTAAAAATGTAGATATACCGGCTAATGACGTAAAAATTAGTTCAAGAACAAAATATTTATAATCCTTTTGAGATTATCAGTATCCATTTTAATGAAAAATATGTGCAACTATTATGTCTATAATGTACATAGTAATATCAGAAATTAAAACACCCGTCAGAAGGACCACTATTTGTGAAGGACTTTAAAATGTACTGAATTCCTACACTGCAACTTTTAATATAGAAGCATAAGTCCCCTTTTCTCTTTTCCCATGTAAATAAAGGCACATTTTAGCAATGTTTTCCATAGTAAAAGTAATTTATTTTTAATTTACTCTATTTAAGTTTGTACCTCTAAAACTTAAAAGAAGTGTTACAAAGTCAACTACTTTTCCCATGATACACTCTGACCTTATTTCATTTAGTAGTAGAGGCCCCCTGAACATATCATTACCCAGCTAGATGCCATATTTCCCAGTTTCAGCAAAAAGATTCATCTTCAGAACTTAAAGGCACTGAATAACAAGCAAGCTTGGATTCTTGAGGTTCTCTCACTAAGTGGAGAAAATCTGCCCAGAAATAAATGCAGCAAAAAAGAAAACAAAGTCAAGAGAAGAAAGAGGGAGGTCTTGATGATATTATTTAAGTTTCTGCCTCCAGCTGTGCTAAAGCTACATGCATCCCGGGCTTATGACTTTTCTGAGCCAATAATTTCCCACTTTTGTTAAAACTAATTAAAGTTGGACTTCTATAATTTGCCATTAAATAATTCTTGACTAAAATAGCTGCTAATTACAGTCATTTAAATTGACAGAAAATTTCAGGACTTTTAATCTAAAAATAGTTCTTAACTTCAAAGTCATCCCCATGTTCCCAAGAATATCATCTGGAGATTCTCATTTTACATGATCATTCTGGCTTATTAAAAGCTAAATCCATGACATTTTTAACTCCGTGACACCAAATCTGATTAGCAGTTTTAGGCTATTACTTATCTGCCAGAATCTGAACATATAAATACTCCTTAATACATGATTCCATAAACAAATGCTTCAATTATGATATATTAGAATGTAATTTAATGACATTATCATTGGAATTATACTTTTTCCTGCTATTTGGTGACATCACCATCCTTTATTTCAGGTAATGAAAGAGATATAAGATTTATTTACAAGAGAACTTTCAAAATGGATTACATAAGCATAAGTATATAACTAGAAACTATTTTTGTTCCATTCTATGTGGATTGAACAAATAGTACATAAATTCAAATAGGCATTATTGCAGATTGGCAATTCAAATTAGTTCCACTAAGTTAAGACTCAGGAGTCTTGCTTGTATGTGCATGCATACTTAATCACTTCAGTCGGGTCCAACTCTTTACAACCTTAAATCTTGGGTACCTTCAGTCACTGCCAACTCACTCAGCAGAAAATACTTCAGCACCCTAGGCCAAGCACGAGTCTAAATATTGAGAATACTGTGTTGAAGAAAATGCTCAAGGTCTTATTCCATAAGAGGTGACTTTTCTTGGAGCTATTGAATCTCCTCATATCAGCGGATGGGAGGGTTCTCTTCAGGATCCATCCAATCACAGTCATTTTTGTCTTGAATACCTTTCTAAAGGTCAGGAATCCTGAAGAAAAGCTAAAGTCACAGTTGACCTCACTGGGCAGCTGACATCACCTAAAACTTCCATCTACATCTACTTAGAACTTTCAAACCTGGAGGCATTCATCTCATTCTGTGGCTTTTAACAAGTGAAGTCGCTCAGGCGTGTCCGACTCTTTGCGACCAGGCTCCTCCATCTATGGGATTTTCCAGGCAAGAGTGCTGGAGTGGATTGCCGTTTCCTTCTCCAGAGGATCTTCCCGACCCAGGAATTGAACCCGGGTCTCCCGCATTGCAGGCAGACGCTTTTCCGTCTGAGCCACCAGGGAAGCCCATGGCTATTAATAAGTCCAGCACAAAATTCAAGCCCTTTACTAACTTTTCCTTTCAGATGATATTCCTGCACCCCTCAGTGCTTCTTCAACCCTCACTGCCGGTGCTCTTCTCTTTCCCAACATTTTCCTCTGTATGTCCCGGAGTTCTTTTTCATTATTTTGTTGTCTTTTAATTGGGGCGTCCCTGGTGGCTCAGATAGTAAAGAATCTGCCTGCAGTGCAGGAGACGCAGGTTTGATCCTTGGGTCGAGAAGATCCCCTGGAGAAGGAAATGGAAACCCACTCCAGTATTCCTGCTTGGAGAATTCCATGGACAGATGAGCCTCACGGGCTACAGTCCATGGGGTCACAAAGTTCTTTTTATAAAGTTCTTTTTCACCATTTTGTTGTTTTTTTAATTAGTTTTATAACAATGAATAAATATCACTTATGTAGAAGGCAATGTTAAATGTGGACTTAATGTCTATCTTGTTGTTTTTATAAACAGCAAAATTGTTTACGTAAGTACATAAGAACATGGAATGAGACAGCTGGGAATGAAAATGTTGGTATTAGCAATCTAACTCAACTGTTGAACTGCTTTCAAGTTATTTGCCAAATATCACAGTGGTTTATCATCAAAAAGTATATTTCAGTGATCTATTAGCTCCTTCAACTGTTTTGAAAGTGAAAATTAGAAATGCCTTAATGTTCAAAAAGCTTTGTTTCTGAGTCCTTAGTGACATTCATTTTCTTACCATCAGTACAAATTTTCCTTTTATTTGATGTCGCAGTGATTTTCACACCCTGGAGTGATTAACACCAGATTGGCTCTAAGATATGATTTTGTTTTCTAAAGTGAGAGAAGTATGGTTGCAAAAGGAAGTGAAAAAAGAACGCAAACCATGATGTCTTCATTCAAGTTCTCAGGCTTATTGAGAAAGAGTGGATTTGTGAGTTGAGGATAAGGACATTAAATCTCTTAAAATTATTCTAAACCTATGTACTTTGTAAAGTCTTTGTGGAGTTCAAGAAGTACACATATCTCAATTCAAAGATTGCTGGTCACTGTCCCATTAAATCCCACTCTTAGGTCAGCTGGCTTTAGCAACATTGAATGCCATGTTCTCTTTCTCCCTTTCTTGGAATATCCATATTACATCAGAATGTAGTCTACAGTACATATTCAGTATCTACACTTTTTCACTTTTCAAATATTCCTCAGTCATACTATAAATAGTATAATTGCCTCAAAATGGCAAAACCAACTCAAAATCTTTCCTGCCAAAGAAAGATTCTCTTTCCGGAGTCCCAAATTTTAATGAATGCCACTGTAAAGACTTCTAAATTAGAAAATCCCCATTGATCTTTCTCAATTTCTCAGTCTTCTGCTTCCATATGTGACCATGCTTTATTGATCAAATTTCTTACACATGTATCATCTCTATTCATGTTTATTAATTTATCCTTTAACAAGTATTTATTACACACCTATTATGTTGCAGGTACCGTTCTAATCATAATTAACAGAAGGAAAAGATAGACATGTTCCTTGTACTTCTAGATGTATATATGTGTGTCTATATATCCATATCCATATATATGTGTGTATATATACCCTCCATTTTAGAGTTGTATCTCTACAATAAATTAAATTATATTCAACTTAAATTTCTAAAAGTTTGTTTTGCCTTTAGAGGTATCAATTTCTCTATATGCCTTCCCTGCTGTATGGAATAATTTAATATCCTAAAATTTCTATAGTTTATATTGTTTGATATTGCCTTTTATTATGTAATTTGATTAATAATGTAAGTAAATTAACACTGAAAATAAGCCTTTTACTATGAAAGACTAGCATGAAGAAGTGAAAACTCCTGTGAATTCTAAGGAAATTTTGCAAAGAAAAATGACAAGATTATAATGCAAAATTAATAAGATTTATGATATTTATTAAAATCAGAATACATTGCCACAGGAACTCCCTGCCCTCTGTTGCTGAAAACTCATTACAGTATTGACCATATTAAATACAAGTGCTCAAAATAGTGCACTTTAATGCTTTTTTATGTACTGAATTTGAAAAATAATTCAGCATGTCACTTTTCCCCTTAAAAATGTAGCAACAGCTGTATTAAGCAAAATGACAAAGTTCTTGCATGTTAAGGAAAACAGAACTCACTATGAAATAATTTTCACAAATATAAAACTCTTTCTGTCCTTTGAAGATATGACCTAAGACATGTCTTCACTGTTTAATGTAAGATGAAGCTAACATTCAGATGAATTCAGGTCAGGTTGACATAAAGCCAAAATCAGAGATGTTACATTGAGTAGTCATGGGGGAAAAAATAAGCTGAAAATATCTAAGTGATGAATTAACCAACTTGTCCTCTTAACAAGAAAGTAAATCAGTCAGCGTAACACTAAGTTATTCAATTATTGCTCATATTCTTTAAATCATAGATGCTATACTTTGGATCTTCACTATTGGCCAAATAGCGAAGCTGTTAAAGGAACAAATAAATCACTAACTGAAAACCCAAAATACTGAAGCAGGAAATGTACTCATTACTGTCATTCCTATGTGCGATTGCTTTCTTTTTCCATTCCCTTGATGTAGACTACCACCTCAACAGCTGACATTAATTCGAATCAATGAAACAAAAATAGACATTTGGGTAGACAATAATTATTATACATACAAACTGACTACTTTATTAAATATACATTTCATATCATGATTTTGTAAGGATTAAAAAAAATGTGTTTATGACCAAGCAGAGGTTTAATATGTTCACCCAGAAACATTCAATTTCCTGGTGCTAAAGTGACACCTAGTGGAATAAGAACAGGAATCCAGGGCTCCCCAAAAAACCTGTTTTTAAGTTTTTCACACTTTATGGAGTAAATAGCACACACACACAAACAAACATCCAATATACATATAAATATATGCCAAAAGACAATATGGCCTTTGGAGCCAATTCAGTAAGAAATTACTTGACAGGAATTAAAAGCAGATGCTCGGCCCAGCTCCGCGTCTCTCGCCGCCGCCACGAGGACAGCTGGCAGGCGCTGAGCTGCGGGCGGCGCGGGAGCAGCGGCTCGCCGCCCTGGGCGTCCGCACGGAGGTCGTGGAGCACCCGGAGGTGTTTACAGTTGAAGAAATGATGCCTCATATCCAGCATTTGAAAGGAGCACACAGTAAGAACTTATTTCTTAAGGACAAAAAGAAAAAAGGCTATTGGCTGGTGACAGTTCTTCATGATAGACAAATTAATTTAAATGATCTCGCCAAGTAGTTAGGTGTTGGGAGTGGAAGCCTGCGGTTTGCCGATGAAGCAGCCACGCTAGAAAAACTGAAAGTTGGCCAAGGCTGTGCCACCCCGTTGGGACTCTTCTGTGAGGATGGAGATGTGAAGTTTGTTCTGGATTCTGCTTTTTTGGAAGGTGGACATGAAAAGGTGCACTTTCATCCAATGACCAGTGCTGCAACCATGGGATTGAGCCCTGAAGACTTTCTCACATTTGTGAAGAACACAGGACATGATCCCATAATACCAAACTTTGATAAAAACTAATTGGGCTAAAGTTCAGAGTATTTATTTCTGAAAAAAAATAAGAAAGAGATTACAAGTAAGAAATAAATTACAAGTAAGAAAGTGTTTTTCTTACTTGTAATTATAAGAAGCAATAAAAGTGGGAATATATATCTAGCACTCGGTTTGGTGACTACCTGAACTATTTGAGAAAAAATATCTCATCTTAAAGTTTTGGGTTTTTTTTAATATATTGAGGTAGCTTTAGTCAGGCCAGAGGTTCCACCCTCCCCATCCCCATGACTACTACTTATTACAAGAATGCCTTCATTAACATCAGGACTTCCCTGGTTGCCTTGTGGTTAGGAATCCAGGCTTTCACTGCCTGGTCACAGGAACGGAGATTCCCGCACGCAGCAGGGTGGCCAAAAAAGAATATATTAACATCAAAACTAAGATTATTTATCTAAGATTAACTGTCTTACATCTTATTTATTATACTTGAAAAAAAGCAAGTTGCAAAAATCAGTTCAGTCGCTCAGTCGTGTCCGACTCTTTGCAACCCCATGAATTGCAGCACGCCATTTAGGCTATATTAAATTTACTCATTTTTCAACTACGCATCTAAAAAGTGTAAGAGAAATTTTATACACATATAAACGAAAACGTGTAAGAACCCAGGATTAGGTATTGTCAGTTGCCATCAAGAAGCTAGTTCAAAAACAGTGAGGAAAATTAATATACTTTTTCACCTCTCTTAAACTCAAATAAGACCCTAATTGAGGGTCTGAATAGGCTACAAAACAGCCTAGAGGACTTAGGAAAATTCTCATTTCCTCTAGTACAATTGGATATTTGAGAGATAAACCTTTCTTCCTAAGGTTGAACATGCAGTAATTGCTTCTGGTAGAGAAACTGTATTTAATTTGTACCAATTTGCATTACTGAAAGGCAAAGATAAAAACATCATTTTTCAATATATGTGGTTAGAGACTACAAGTCTACTGATGGCAGAATTTTTATAAAATATAGATGAGTGAATTAGTAAGAAATATCTTCCATCAATGATAACATTCTGAGATGCTACACTGGTTTTTTGCCTACTCGGTATTATATCTCTAAGAAAGAGGAAATTTAGATTGCTTTGAATATAAAATGAAGGTTTACTGAATAGAATCAAAGACACTGAGGACCTCAGGAAACTGGTCTAACTGTCCTCCTCACCTTAGAGTGAAAATAGGCCCAGAAAGACTGACCTGCCCAATGACACAAGTCAAGTTGCCATCTCTTAACATTATACCTCCCAAAGTGTATGTGAAAATGAAAAGAGACTGATGTGTACAATCTATTATTGTAATGACACTTCTGGGATTGACAAAACTAATAGATTCTTCTCTTTCTCCCCAAACCTCTAATACTCATCCCAAAGTGATTAGAACAGAGGTAAACAAGATTATGTCTGAAAATTGGTTTTCTAAGGCAAAGAGAAAGGAAAGAATAATACTTGGTTAAATTATATGTTATGATTGCTAACCACTTGTTATAAAAATCATCTCATATCAGTTTGACAAGTGAATGTTAAACCAATTTAATTTTTTTAGGAGAAATAAAAGTTAAAAACTAAAATGAAAAATGTTTTTGAAAAAAATAGAATAAAAGCAGATGCTATTGGATCTCAGATAATAATACCTCACCAAATCCTTAGAAGAAATGGAGTAGCCCTCATAATCAACAAGAGTCTGAAATGCAGTGCTTGGGTGTAATCTCAAAAACAACAGAATGATCTTGGTTCATTTCCAGTGCAAACCATTCAATATGGTAATCCAAGTCTCTGCCCCAACCACAAATGCCAAAGAGCTGAGCGGTTCTATGAAGACCTACAAGACACTCTAGAACTAATACCAAAAAAGATCTCCTTTTCATCATAGGGGAACAAAATACACAAGTAGAAAGTCAAGAGATATCTGGAGTAACAGGCAAGTTTGTTCTTGGAGTACAAAATGAAGCAGAGCAAAGGCAAACATATTTTTGCCAAGAGAATGCACTGGTCATAGCAAACACCCTCTTCCAACAACACAAGAGAAAACTCTACACATGGACTTCACCAGATGGTCAACACCGAAATCAGATTGATCATATTCTTTGCAGCCAAAGACGGAGAAGCTCTATACAGTCAGCAAAAACAAGACAGGGAGGTGACTGTAGCTGAGATCATGAACTACTTATTGCAAAATTCAGACTTAAATTGAAGAAAATAGGGAAAACCACTAGGCCATTTAGGTATGACCTAAGTTAAATCCCTTATGATTATACAGTGGAAGTGACAAACAGATTCAAGGGATTAGACCTGGCAGATAGAATCCCTGAAGAATTACAGACAGAGGTTCATAACATTGTACAGGAGGTGGTGATCAAAACCACCCCCAAGAAAAAGAAATGCAAAAAGGCAAAATGGTTGTCTGAGTAGGCCTTACAAATAGCTGAGAAAAGAAGAGAAGCAAAAAGCAAAGGAGAAGAGGAAAGATAAACCCATCTGAATGCAGAGTTCCAAAGACTAGCAAGAACAGATAAGCAACCTTACTCAAGTGATCAATGCAAAGAAATAGAGGAAAACAGTAGAATGGGAAAGACTCTTCAAGAAAATTAGAGATATCGAGGGAATATTTCATGCAAATATAGGCACAAAAAAGGACAGAAACTGTATGGACCTAACAGAAGTAGAAGATAGTAAGAAAAGGTGGCAAGAATACAAAGAACTACACAAAAACGATCTTCATGACCCAGATAATCACGATGGTGTGATCACTCAGACATCCTGGAATGTGAAGTCAAGTGGGCCTTAAGAAGCATCACTTCAAACAGAGCAAATGGAGGTGATGTAGTTCCAGCCAAGCTATTTTATATCCTAAAAGATGATGCTATAATCATGCTGCACTCAATATGTCAGCAAATATGGAAAACTCAGCAGTGGCCACAGGACTGAAAAAGGTCAGTTTTCATTCCAATCCCAAAGAAAGGCAATGCCAAAGAATATGCAAACTACCACACAATTGCACTAATTTTACATGCTAGCAAGGCAATGCTCAAAATCCTTCAAGCTAGGCATCAACAGTATGTGAACTGAGAACTTCCAGTTGTACAAGCGGGATTTAGAAAAGACAGAGGAACCAGAGATCAAATTGCCAACATCCATCATATTATAGAAAAAGTAAAAGACTTCCAGAAAACATCTACTTCTGCTTCATTGACTATGCTAAAGCCTTTGACTATGCAGATCAGAACAAACAGTGGGAAATCCTTAGAAAGATAGGAATACCCGACCACCTTACCTGCCTCCTGCAAAACCTGTATGCAGGTCAAGAGGCAACAGTTAGAACCAGACATGGATCCATGGAATGGTTCAAAATTGGGAAAGGAGTACATCACTCCTTTGTGTATTGTCAACCTGTTTATTTAATTTATATGCAGAGTCAGTTCAGTTCAGTTCAGCCACTCAGTCGTGTCCAACTCTTTGCGACCCCATGAATCCCAGCACGCCAGGCCTCCCTGTTCATCACCATCTCTCGGAGTTCACTCAGACTCATGTCCATCGAGTCCGTGATGCCTTCCAGACATCTCATCCTCGGTCGTCCCCTTCTCCTCCTGCCCTCAATCCCTCCCAGCATCAGAGTCTTTTCCAATGAGTCAACTCTTCGCATGAGGTGGTCAAAGTACTGGAGTTTCAGCTTTAGCATCATTCCTTCCAAAGAAATCCCAGGGTTGATCTCCTTCAGAATGGACTGGTTGGATCTCTTTGCAGTCCAAGGGACTCTCAAGAGTCTTCTCCAACACCACAATTCAAAAGCATCAATTCTTCAGCGCTCAGCCTTCTTCACAGTCCAACTCTCACATCCATACATGACCACAGGAAA
>SJYT01010618.1:0-10323 GCA_006410635.1 Cephalophus harveyi | reverse complement strand
CAGAACTCTCCTTCTTGCTGGGAGCTGTGGCTTATCTAGTCCGTGCTTCCGCCTCCAACCTCAAGAAGCGTTAGGACTCTGCCTGTCCCCTTTCCTGCTACATCAGAAACTGCAGCCTCATGTTCACAGCAAATGCTGTAAAGGAAGCATTGGATTACCAAGGGTCTCATCTGCCTCTCCCTGCAGAGGCACAGAGGCAGGGAGATTCCCTTAAAATCAACACAAATGACCTTTTAGGTGAGTGCCAGACCCCAGGATAAGAGCCGCTGGCTAGGACAGAACCTCAGCTAGTAGACCAAGGCAAATGCTCCTCCTTTACATAGACCATGGCCCACCCCAGGCCCACAAGAGGGCGGGGCGGAGGGGGGCTGCAAAATTTAGATGACATTCACATTCCTGAGTCCACAGGGGTTTTGAGAGATGCTTGGAGACATCTTGCAGAACCTGTTGAACTGATGCCTCACCTGATTTTTTGAGTGCTGAGATGAACTGGGGCTCCAGTCTAGATTTTATTTCATCAATCGCTGTTTCGCTGGCACCTCTCTTCTTCTGAGTGGGGCACGCTGGTAGATGGGATTTTGGAAAGAGTGTCTGGAGAGGCTGAGGGTAGGTGTTTTAAGAAAAGAGGTAAGCTGTTTGGAGGCAGAAAGAGGTGGCCGCTGCTGTAAGGAGTGAGCTGATTTAAGCGGCTCCCCAATAGGTTAGCAGCGATTTATCTCTGAGTCTCCCGTTTGCAGTTGGAGCTGCATTTTGTGTTTGTTTGATGTCAAGTCTGTTGAGATTGGCCCCAAGCAAACCCAGTTGTCTTCAAGTTATATTTAGACCAAATACAAATGAAGAACTGGGTGAAAATCGAAAACACACTGCAAGAGTAGTCCTTGGAGTCTGCGCTCCTACAAATATCCGTCAGTACCTGGGGCCTGAAACGAGCTCTTACTGATCCGCCCACCTCAGCCCTGTTGCTTTCCTGCCCTGGCCCTGCACATGACCCTGTTTATATATGACAGATTCCAGTACGCAGAGAACCAAACACAGGTATAGGTGATAAGGCCCTAAGGGTGTTGTTGCCTGGAGAATCCCAGGGACGGGGGAGCCTGGTGGGCTGCCATCTATGGGGTCACACAGAGTCGGACACGACTGAAGTGACTTAGCAGCAGCAAGGAGACAATAGATCAGCCTGTGGGTCCTGATTACTAATGTAACTGTATTGACAAGACAGGAAATCGCAACCAGATTATGTAAATAGATTATGTAATAGACAGTGGCTTTCCGCACCTAGGAGAAGGCAATGGCACTCCACTCCAGTACTCTTGCCTGGAAAATCCCATGGACAGAGGAGCCTGGTAGGCTGCAGTCCATGGGGTCGCTAAGAGTCAGACACGACTGAGCAATTTCACTTTCACTTTTCACTTTCATGCATTGGAAAAGGAAATGGCAACCCACTCCAGTGTTCTTGCCTGGAGAATCCCAGGGACAGCGGAGCCTGATGGGCTGCCGTCTATGGGGTCGCACAGAGTCGGATACGACTGAAGCGACTTAGCAGCAGCAGCAGCAGCAACAACAGTATTAGTAATAGATTGCCTACACCTATTCACCTATTAGGGCTCTTGTGTACGGGGTCGCACAGAGTCGGACATGACTGAAGCAACTTAGCAGCAGCAGCAGCAGCAGCTGTATGCCTCAGATACGACTTTCCTCTGGCTCCACTACTCCACAAGGTCCTAGCTCTGGCCATGCTGACCTAGTACCTGGACGTCAGTGCTGGAAGGTCCTGAGGGAATCATCTTGGCCTGAACCATCTTTATCTGTTTTGTTTTCACCCGAGAGGCACCTAGTAGGTTATAATAAGATTGGTGTTTACGAGCTCATGGCATCTCCTAGCAGTCTGGGCAAAGTCTTTTTTTTTTTTTTTTTGGTCTCTTTTTGTCCTCATTCCCAGTCCATTCCTCTCCTCCAAATGCTTATGTTTTTCCAGTCTACCTTTAGAAGCTCTTTCTCCTGACTGTTTAACCTGAGCATTACATACCTGCATGTGTGCATGCTCAGTTGCTTCAGTCATGTCTGATGCTTTGCCACTCTGTGGACTGTAGCCCACCAGGTCCTCTGTCCCTGGGATTCTCCAGGCAAGAATACTGGAGTGGGTTGCCATGCCCTCCTCCCGGGGACCTTCCCAACCCAGGGATCGAACCCTCGGGTTTCTTGCGTCTCCTGCATTGGCAGGTGGGTTCTTTACCACTAGCGCCACCTGGAAACCCCTATATACCTGCGTGGATGTATTTAAAACTTTAAGGGCACCATGGCTAGCTGGTTCTACTTCTTACTCCCCCCCTTAATATTGTTTTCAGACCTGTTCACACTGATATTGGTAGGTTTGGCCAGTTCCTTTCGATGATAGTGTTTCATAATGTGGTAAGACCTCACCTTGTATTCCCTCAACTCCTCTTGGGCATTTAGTTTTCACAGCTCCTCGCTGCTACAAATACTGCTCCAACAAACATCCCCTTGCACTTCTTGGGTTTCCATGTTGGAGATTCTCTGGGGCACATGCACAGCGCAGGAGCTGTAGGGCCACTGGGAACACGTAGATTCCCCAAATCACCGCAACAGCAAGCTACTCTGAGAGAGTGTGTTCTGCCAGTGCCCCATCCTATGATAGTAAAATGGAGGCCAGAACAGGGAAAAGGACTTGTCCCAGTTTAGAACCAGAGGCTCCATCTGCTCAGAACACTCCATAGAGCCAGCAGGACAGCCGCAACCTCACTGAGCCAAAAGCTCAGCCTGTGATACCCGTTTTCTCTCTCTCCTCCAGATCCATGCAGGGTGGTACCCACCACACACCTCCCCAGGAGGTGATGGAGAAGGAGGTGGGTGGTCTGAGCTGAAGTCAGCACAGAAAGGCCTCCTGTTCAACAGGAATAAACGCTGGCAGCCCCTGTGGCCCGCATGTGACTAAAACTCCCACTGCAGACCACGCCTCCCACCACTCTCTCTCTCTGCAGAGGCATCATCGGTATTTGTTGATACAGATATCAAAGTGTGTTAGTCTTAACTCCCCAGAGAGGACCCCACACCCCCAGGGCTCAGATAACTGCTGAATAGAAGCCAAGACAGAGTCATTGTAGAGACTCAGAGAGAACTGCTAGGTAAGAAGGGGTCATTCTGTCCATCCTTCTGTCTCCAGACTTTGCTAAAACCTTTAGACCTCTCTGTTAGGCCAGCTGGGAGGCTCTTTACATCCGCTCTGTTTCTCTCCAACAGTACAATAATAACAAGAGATACTTGCTGAGTGACTACTGTGTACCTGGAAGTATTTTAAGTACTTTTCATGTGGCACCTCATTTAATCCTTCCAGCAATATAATGAGGGAGGCATTATTTATCAGTTCAGTTCAGTCACTCAGTCGTGTCCAACTCTTTGTGACCGCATGGACTGCAGCACGCCAGGCTTCCCTGTCCATCACCAACTCCCGGAGCTTGCTCAAACTCATGTCCATCAAATCAGTGATGTCATTATTATAACCGTTCCCATTTCACAGATAAGAAACAGGCTCAGAGAAGCTAGCTATCTTTCTTTAGGTCACACAGCTAGTAAGTGGTGGGCCAAGTATTCCAAACCAAGCCCTCTGATGTCTACAGTTCTCCCCCTTAACCTCTACAGAGAAGATGAGAAATAAATAAGACAAAAGCAAGACAAAGGAAGCTGAGAAGCTGAAATTCTGCCACTAAACTCCAGGTGCAGCCTCGGGCACCGTCCTTCTGTCTATGCTAGGTTCTTACCCAGCATCTTTGCCACTGGGCCCTGACTCTGTGGTTTTCCAAAGCCCACACTGGAGATGCTCTGGCAGGTGGAGAAGCTGAGTCAGCAGGACTCTCCAGGGCACTGATGCTGCAGCCTTGGCCAGGGCAGAAGCCTGCTCCCTCCCCTGAGCCGCTGGCCTCGCATCCCAGGGCAGGTCTGTGGGTGGGCACTGCCGCAGCTATCTATTCCTGTTGGCATCTGAACGCTTCTGGTCAGAATGACTCAAAGGCTGAATCTTACAAGGGTTCCAAAAGTGAATTGACTCCACTTATTAAAGATATACTAGATTACGTGCCCGGGTGAAAAGATGCTCGGGGGACTCTAGGCCTTTATCGAAGACAGAAACATCCCTTTCAGAGCTGAATCGCTTCCCCTGCCCTTGTAAACCACGGAGGGAGACATTGCACGGGGCAGGTGCCAATTAAATTACCGGCTGAAGGATCACAGTCCATCAAGGAAACATTCAGGCCCAGAAGGACTTCGGGTGAATAAAGAGGCAGTTGTAGAAATTCCCTCTGGTTATTTTATGCAAATCCATTTCTAGAGGCAGGAAGGCAAATACGGCAAGGAAAGGATTCATGGGAAGCCTTGACTTTCAGTCATGAAATGTGTAAGGAAGACAGAGGGGGATGAGGGCACGTGGGATCCCAGCTCCCCAACTAAGGATGGAACCTGTATCCCCTACAGCAGAAGCACAGGGTCTTAACTACTGGACCACCAGGGAAGTCCCCCAAATCACTGAGGAATTGGGGGCTGTGTCAGTTCATGGATGACATAAACTGCTGCTGCTGCTGTTAATCACTCTACTCATGTCCAACTCTTTGCGACCCCGTGGACTGTAGCCCACCAGGCACCTCTGTCCATGGGGATTCTTTGGGTAAGAATACTGGAGTGGGTTGCCATACCCTCCTCCAGGATTTCTTCCCCACCCAGGAACTGAACCTGAGTCTCCTGCATCTCCTGCATTGCAGGAGGATTGTTTACTGCTGAGCCACCAGGGAAGCCTGACGGAGCCCCTGCCATCCCACAAAGGCTCAGTCCTGAAGACTTGCTGAAGTTAAGGGTTCCAGAACCTTCAGGAGAGCCCTGCTTCTGCTGCCTAGAGCCACCTGGGACTGGCGTCCCCAGAACATGAGAGTCCTGGTGTGTCCCCTGCAGGAAACTGCAGGGAAGGGGCCAGATGACCTCACAAACACAAGAGCAGGCTGTCAGTCCTTCCATGGTGCGTCTTAGTCCAGGCTGCTGCAGGCTGTAACAGGATTTCAAATATTTCAATGTTAAGATATTTCATACTTAGAAAATAAGAACAACTATGATTTCCAAAGTTCATGTTATATTTCAAGCTCTAGAAAGTAAAATTTAGCCACCTGGCCTGAGATTTGGTGAACCTCAACTTGCTGCTGCTGCTGCTAAGTTGCTTCAGTCGTGTCCGACTCTGTGCGACCCCATAGAGGGCAGCCCACCAGGCTCCCCCGTCCCTGGGATTCTCCAGGCAAGAACACTGGAGTGGGTTGCCATTTCCTTCTCCAATGCATGAAAGTGAAAAATGAAAGTGAAGTTGCTCAGTCGTGTCCGACTCTAGCGACCCCATGGACTGCAGCCTACCAGGCTCCTCCATCCATGGGATTTTCCAGGCAAAAGTACTGGAGTGGGGTGCCATTGCCTTCTCCGGAACCTCAACTTAGGGAGGTAGATTTCTGCTCCCCTCCTTACCGTGAGTTATTAGAGATTCCTGGGGTGGGGAAATGAGATCTTTCCCCCTATGCATCAAAAGGAACACAGGGATGTCCCTGGCAGTCCAGTGGTTAAGATTTCGCCTTCCTATGCAAGATGTGCGGGTTCAATCCCTGGTCGGGGAGCTAAGATCCTGCATGTCTCCTGACAAAGAAAACAAAATAGAAAACAGAAGCAATACTGTAACATATTCAATAAAGACTTTAAAAATGGTCCACATTAAAAAAAAAATCTTTTCAAAAAAGGAGGCATGGTCTTAAAAAGTTAGAGGAAACAGTAGTGGAGGTAAAGAGACCCAGTTGCACTACTGATTTTCTATAAGATCTGTGCTTCAGATGGTAGAGAATCCACTTGCAATGCGGGAGACCTGGATTCGATTCCTTGGTTAGGAAGATCCCCTGGTGGAGGGCATGGCAACCCACTTCAGTATTCTTGCTGGAGAACCCCATGGACAGAGAAGCCTGGCAGTCCATGAGGTTGCAAAGAGTCAGACATGACTGAGTGACTAAGCACAAAGTGGGTGATAAACCTCCTCTGTCTACCTCGGAGTAAGAGGTTAGGAAAAACTTTGTGATGGGGACACGGCTTGCACACAGACAGCTTCAGGAGGATGACAGGGGAAGAGGTCAGACCCGACAATCATTCAGTTCAGGGTTCAGGCCCCATCCGAGACTGCCTGGATCCCCCTGACATGACACCGTAGGTGTGTGTTATGTGTGCATATATATTCAATGTATGTATATATATGTATATGTATGTGTGCATATGATATATATATATGTATGTGTATGTGTATGTACTTGTGTTTGTATGTGTGTTTTTTGAGGCAAGAGTCCGTGATTTTTTCCAGATTTTTGAATGGACTCTGACCCTTCAAAACGGCCAGAATTCCTATGTCAGTCAAGCCCTTTGTGCGGCTGAGAAAAGAGGCCCCCGAGTTAGTGTGGAGAGACCAGGGTGTGTTGGTGTCTAAAGCTGTGAACGATTATGTGAGTTAATTAAAAGCTTTGGCAGAGCTGAGCCAGCGTCCCTGTGCCCTCCTGCAGTAAGGTGGCCTTCTGCCATGCCCGCCACAGACGGGTCACAGGGCTGCGGCAGTGCCCGACCATGCATGCGTCTCAGGGCCCAGCATGGAGTGAGGAGCCAGGCCACCCAGCCACCCTGCCTTCCCCAGGCAAGGACCACAGAATCAGCACCAACGGGAAAGCTACATCCCAGGGCCCGGCCCCGATTGTCCTCGAAAAGCCCCCCTGGCTCAGCGGGCCCTGCATCTGTTCCAAACATGCCTGGGATTTCTTTTTGACACAAAAGTAAATGTTGGCTGGAGAGCTACCTCCGTGCCTGACGAGGCTGCCGGCTTCTCATTGGAGGGCCTAGAGGAGACTCTGCAGGTCTTGGGATTGCCAAGACGCCTCCGTCACACTGAGCAGATATAAAATCCATTACCAGGAGCTAATAAGGGCGAGGAGGCCAGGCGGAGGACGTGCTGAGGGCACAGCGGGGGCCCTGGACGGGTGGGGCTCCCTGGGGCTCCCTGGGCAACTGCTTAGGCTTCAGCATTTGCTCCTCTTGCAGCATGTCCAGTGGATTCCCATTGTTCTCGTTTCAGTGGTTTGGGTAGCTATTCTGTCTCTCATTCACTATAGAAGCCCTCCCTGCAGACCTCTCGGCACATTTATTGCAAGGCTGGAATTTATGATGGATTGGATTTCAGAGGAGGGATTGATTAAATACAGATGGAGCGCTTGGCAGGGGCCTGGGGCTCCCAGTAGACTCCCCCATTTAGAAACAGAGTACAGATTAGTCGGCTTGAGCAGGGGCAATCTGGGGCAAACGCTGCTTTCAAGGGAAGGGAAGGTGAGGGAAACTGCTAGTTTCTGTTCAAGGCATCTTCTCGAAGCCGGACAAAAATTCCTTGTTGAGAGGAGTCATGAGTGCCGAGGTCACTCCCCACTGCCTCACATGCACTCAGTCCTGGGTCACACAGGCTCCCCGTGCAGGCATCTCAGCTCTGGCTAAACCCCTCGAGCACCTTACCCTAATCGCATTATATTCACCCATGCCCTCCCCCTTTGAGAGTTCAATCCTTGCCCTGCTGTTCCCTCTGCCTGCTGGATCCTTCCCCCACTTCTATAATTACTAGTGTTTTTTATCTTTCAAGGGTGAATGCAAATACCACCTCCTCCATGAAGACTGCCAGGATCGCAACTGTCAATCAGTAAAAATGAATCACTCCTTTCAGTACATACTCGTTACTTTTCTGTTTCACCTTGGTTTTCATTCTGCCCTATAAGGGTCTGTGCTTTAACTATCTGAATTTCTGTACATGTAGTGAACTTTGAATGAATATTAATGCAAATGAAAATGAATCTTGTGATCTAGTCTTAAGAAGACATATTACTTTTTTTTTTTTTTCTTTTTTGCCACACCATTTAGCTTGTGGGATCTTTGTTCCCTGACCAGCATTTGAACCAAGGTCCGTGGCAGTGAGAGTGTGGATGCCAGGGCTCAGGGAGAGCCACTGCGGTATGCTGGGAACAGCCCAAATTTGTCATCAGACCTGGAACCACTTTCTAGTTGGGAATATCTCCATCTCACTTGGCTTCAGTTTCCTCTATAAAAGGGGTTAATAAGCTCTATTTCAGTTTAGTGTCAGTCGCTCAGTCCTGTCCAACTCTTTGTGACCCCATGGGCTGTAGCCCGCCTGACTCCTCTGTCCATGGAATTCTCCAGGCAAGAATAATGGAGTAGATTGCCACTCCCTTCTCCAGGGGATCTTCCTGACCCAGGGATCAAACCCGGGTCTCTCGCAATGTGGGCAGATGCTTGACCATCTGAGCCACCAGGGAAGCCATGAGAATCAAATGAGGTGAGGTGAAAGTGAAGTCGCTCAGTTGTGTCCGACTCTTTACGACCCCATGGACTGTAACCTACTAGGTTTCTCCTACTAGGTTTCTTGCCTAGGATTCTCCAGGCAAGAATACTGGAGTGGATTGCCATTTTCTTCTCCAGGGGATCTTCCTGACCCAGGGATCGAACCCAGGTCTCCCACATTGGAGGCAGACACTTTAACCTCTGAGCCACCAGGGAAGCCCAAATNATTCTCCAGGCAAGAATACTGGAGTGGATTGCCATTTTCTTCTCCAGGGGATCTTCCTGACCCAGGGATCGAACCCAGGTCTCCCACATTGGAGGCAGACACTTTAACCTCTGAGCCACCAGGGAAGCCCAAATAAAGCCCCTAGCACCTGGTCAGCACTCAGCGGATTACTATCAAGGCCCTGTGGGTGGGGCTCTGGGCGGGTGGTTCAGGGCCCAGCAGGAGGGCAGGGAATGAGAGACACAGATGACGAAAACTGAGGCAACAGCTCAGCTCTGAGGAGTGGTGCTGCTGTGCTGGGCTGTGTCAGGAGGGTGGGAAATGCATCTTAATCATCTTTGTATGCCCAGAGCAAACCGAGTGCCTGGCAGAGAGCAGGACCATAACCAGTATTTTTAAATGGAAATTTCACTTACAATTATATCTACCAAGATTTTCTAGACTGAGAAACATCTGCTGGAGAGAAAGACCAAATGGTGTCACAGGATGGAAAGGTTACTAGATTTGAAGTCGAAAGAGGCAGACTGAGTTCTGGTTCCGTCACTGGGCGCCCAGGAGACATCTTCATTTCTGTAGACCTCAGTTTTTTCATCTGTAAAACAAGGCTGTTGAGACTTCCTTGGCAGTCCAGTGGTTAAGATTCCACGCTCCCAATGCAGGGGGTGGTGAGTTCAATCCCTGGTCAGGGAACAAAGATCCTGCATGCTGCCTGGTGCAACCAAAAAAAAGAAAAAAGAGGATAAAACAAGGCTATTCATACTTTATCCGCCTGCCCCATAAGGGTGTGGTCTCTTTCAGAAGGTTTTGGGATCCCTAGAGCAAGCATGGGATCACTGTCCACGGTAATACAGTTAGTCCTATGGCCAAAGGCAACAACTCTCTGAGGGGACCAGGGGACCAGCTGGAGAGGAAACTAGATGTGGTTCAAGGCAGCCGTAGGCGTGGCGAAGTGTTGCTGAGTGTTCAGCTTTGAGCAAGAAGAGACACAGGGCTGTGAGTAGGAAGAACAACAGGGGCAAGGAGGCAAAGAAAGTGCTTCAGAAAAAAGGCTATGAGAGCAGCCAGAAGCTCCCCCCTTGTGATAAACCTACAAATGAATACTTGAGCATTTACTATCTGCCGGGTGCTCTTTTCAATACTCTGTGTGGATTATTTCCCTTAACCTGTTGTAGTAACCTTGGGTGGGCGCTACTGTTATCCCCATTTCACAGATTGGGAAACTAAGGCATGGAGGTCCCAGGAGATTTTAACTCATGGCTCACATTCTTAAGTAGTCTGTGTTACCGGTGTTATACAAAGCAGGATGGCTGCAGTGACCGAAAGAGAACGAATGTACTGAAAGGCATTTTGTGACTTGCAAAGTGCTGAGGAGATGTGAAGGTGAAGGTGAAGGTGAAGTCGCTCAGTCGTGTCCGACTCTTTGCGACCCCATGGACTGTAACTTCCTAGGTTTCTCCGTCCATGGGATTCCCCAGGCAAGAATACTGGAGTGGATTGCCATTTCCTTCTCCAGGGGATCTTCCCGACCCAGGGATCGAACCCGGGTCTCCCGCATTGGAGGCAGACGCTTTAACCTCTGAGCCACCAGGGAATGGGGTCAAACCCCAGGTATTCACTTGACCTCTCGGGTCGGGTGTGTTGCACAATCGTGGTTAAGGAGAACCACTGTTTCCTCCTGACCCTGGCCCTGG
>SJYT01010617.1:0-68439 GCA_006410635.1 Cephalophus harveyi | reverse complement strand
TTGGGGGCAGGAGGAGAAGGGCACGACCGAGGATGAGATGGCTGGATGGCATCACCGACTCGATGGACGTGAGTCTGAGTGAACTCCGGGAGCTGGTGATGGACAGGGAGGCCTGGCGTGCTGCGATTCATGGGGTCGCAAAGAGTCAGACACGACTGAGCGACTGAACTGAACTGTCAACATTCAAGGTGAACCATTGAAAAAGAATTCTGATGAATTCACGGTGGTAACTGGCATAATAAAAGTGGTCCTCAAGGACACTCCCTGGTGGTCCAGCAGCTAAGCCTCCAGACTCCTGACGCTGGGGGCCCCGGTTTGATCCTGCTAGGGAACTAGGTCCCACCTGCTGCAGCTGAGACCCCGCGCAGCCCAAACAAAGAGTGGCCCTGAGGGTAGCCAGGCGTGAGACTCCCGAGCAACAGAGGCACCCTACCTCTTTGGGGATGCTGAGTTTGAACATTAAAACTTAGAAGTTTCCAACTGATAACTTCAATTAATTTCCCAGAATCTCACCCAGTGACAGAACTTGGAATGTTTGAAAGAAATACTTTGATCAGCCATTAGCACTGGCGACTAAACTCCGGGCAGCCGTGGCTCGTGAACTCCCTTTTGGGTCCCTGCTTCTCTCAGTGACTTTGGTTTCCATCAAGGCTAGAGGACGTGTGTGGGTGCAGAGTGGACTTGTTCAGGGTCCCACAGTGCAGGGAGGGAGTGGAGCTGCTTGCTGGGGTGGGGGGCGGGGAACCACCCGAAGAGGCGCTGTGAGGTGGAGAAGGCGAGAGGGGCCATTAAACTTCTCTCCTTGCTTTAGAAAACCATGGGGAAGGTTCTCAGTTATTCACCAATGCTTTGTGGAAAAGGAACCCTCTGGGTGATGTAGAGAGGAGAATGGGAGCGAAGCTTTGGAGCCCTGTGGAAGCTCCTAAGATGGAAAGTGGGGGAAGCGGAGTGTCTTGCCTCGTGTCTTTTCACTTACCTTTCTCAGACAAATCTAACATTTTTCACCAACTCCCTGCCTGCTGGGGATGCAGAGACAGGGAAGACCGACATCGTAGCTGCTATTTTAAAAGAGATTCATAAATTTCTTTCTTTTGTAATGTGAACCTTGTAAAAGTCTATTGACATTGTGAATATCGCTTCTGTTTTGTATTTTGGTATTTTGGCCACTTGGCACATGGGATTTTAACTCGGGCCCAGGGATCGGAGCTGCCCCCCTGCCTTGAAAGACTGTCTCAGCCACAGGACCAGCAGGGAGGTCCCGCTGCTCGGGGCTAACAGAAGTGTCACCAGACCAGAGGAGGTGAGGAGGTGTGCCCAGGCTGACTGCTGAGTCATGTGTGAGGCAGACACGTGTGACTGAGGAAAATGCCATCAAGGCCACGCGTGCCCACGCGGGTGCACGCGTATTTGTACGCATACATCGGTGCGTCTAAGGAGGAGAGCAGATCTGTGTGGGAAAAGGCTTTATCGAGCTCCCAAGATGGCCTTTCCTGAAGCCCTCATCAGGCCCAGATGATCCCCTACGAACGGGTGAGGGCCCTGGAAGTTTCCTCCGGACCTGCCGCGCCTCCGCAGGATTGCTGGGCCTTGTTCCCGGACCTTGGCTGGCAGGTGAGTGATGAGAGGCCTCTGCTCACCGCCGCTGCTCCGAGTGTCTGCACAAACCAGCGCTGACTCTCGCCTCCTCTGGAAGACCGAAGTCATGCATTTTTAATTGGAGTTTTTCAGCCAAAGAACAAACTGGCCTCCTGCCCGATTTGTGGGTGAGGATGTCGAGCGCGAGAAGCGCACCTCTGCCCTGGCAGCAGATGAAAACAAACCCCTTTCCTTCCTCTCCTCCACAGGTGGGCTCTCTTTAAAGCGCTGACTGCGGCCCGGGTTTAAAGCCAACGGGCAGAAACTGGCTGGCCGGGCCTGGTCTTTCTCTGGCAGTTTAGGCTGGGGCTGCTTTCCTCTCTGCTATTTCTCATCAACACTCTCTGGCAGATTCAGCGTAAAACTTTGTTATGCTAATTGTGTGTGTGTGTGTGTGTGTGTGTGTGTGTGTGTTGGGGGGATCTAAGGCTCCCCCAGAGCAATGTCAGCATCATTTAAAGCCATAGGTGATAATATTAATTTCTAATTTTTTGAAGTCTTTAAAAGAAAATAAAGCCTACAGCCTGCACGGCACCCCCGCAGGGACAGTCTTGATTTGGCTTGGACGGTAATTCAGTTGTGATAGGTAAAGCTGTGCAGTCCTAGCAAAAGACAGAGGAGAAAAAAGCAGAAGCGAGGGAGGAAGAGAGCCCGCGGCAGCTGTCGTCTATCTCGTGAAGAGTGAGAAGTGCTCACCCGAGTCCAGATAGTAAATCCTTCTGGCTTTATTAAATAAATGTAGTATTTCACTCAGGAAAGGAGACCTTTGGAATATCTGGAAAATCTTGCAGGCTTTGAAATGGAATAAAGATTGATTTACATGGAGGTTCTCCAGTGTGTGTGTTTTTCTTTCCCCTGACGCAAAGAATGGTAACTGAGACACGAGATTCATTTTAAAAGACCAAGGAAAGGAACTGGGCATTGGGCGTTTCGATGCTCTGGTTTTCTTTCGTAGAAGCAGGACCACGGCGCTTACTGGAGAGGCCCGCGTGGCTCCGGCGCTGCAGTGAACGTGAAGGGCCCGCCCGAGCCTGTCACACAGCAGGCGCGCAGAACGGCAGCTGTTTGGGGAATGAAGGGCTTGCACCCAGGCTTTTAAGAAATGCTTGTTCTATTTATCTTTACTTTTGGCTGTGCTGGGTCTTTGTTGCTGTGCGGGCTTTTCTCTCGTTTCAGGGAACAAGGTCTGGTCCTCAGCTGTGGTGTCTTGTCACACAGCAGGCGCGCAGAACAGCAGCTGTTTGGGGAATGAAGGGCTTGCACCCAGGGTTTTAAGAAATGCTTGTTCTATTTATCTTTACTTTTGGCTGTGCTGGGTCTTTGTTGCTGTGCGGGCTTTTCTCTAGTTTCAGGGAACAAGTTCTGGTCCTCAGCTGTGGTGTTTGGGCTTCTCACTGCGGGGGCTTCCCTTGTGGACCGTGGGCTCCAGGTCATGTGGGATTCAGTAGTGCAGCCCCAGGCTCCAGAGCGCAGGCCTGACAGTCGTGGCACAGAGGCTGATTTGCTCTGAGGCACGCGGGATATTCCCGAATCAGGTGTTGAACCGCGTGCCCTGCGTTGCAGGCAGATTCTTTACCACTGAGCCACCCGGGCAGCCCCTGCATCCGTGGTTTTGAATTAGTTTTGTTTTTCTCGCCTTGAACCAAAGGTAATTTAAGTCTTCCCTATTATTCAGGATTATTTCAACTGCAAATGATAGAAACCCAAATAAAACTGGTTTAATTAAAAAAACAAACAAACAGTTGGCTTGAGAAAGTGTAAAGTTCACAGGGTAATGAGTGGCCTAAGGTGTGGCTGGATCCAGGTTCTTAAGTAGTAGCAACGAGATTCTTTCTCCATCTCTTAGCTCTAACTGAGTATTATCGGCTTGATTCTAGGAGGCTTCTCGTGGTGGCCCCAAACAATCTCAGGCTCCTCCAGCTTTGCACCTTCACAGGTCGCCCCCAGCCAGTGAAGTCTTCTCCTTAAGGAACACCACAGAGTTTAGGGATCCACTTGAGTTGGATTAGCAGAGCTCATGAACACAGCCTGAACAATCGTATGGCTAGTGGGGTGGGATTCTGCTGACTGACACAGTTCCCCTCCGCCCAGCTACAGAGGCCGTCAGCCCTGCTCAGCTTCCTAGATGGAGGTGGGGAAAGGGGCTCCTTAAGAAAAAGGCAGGTGTGGCTCACCCGACAGGGACAGAAGCAATGGCGATCTGCTTTAGCGGTTGAAACAAGTTCTGGGGACTTAACATCATTTCTCTCCTTTTGCCACTGTCCACCTTTTCTTTTCCATTTCTCTTTCTTCATTTATTTAACAACTATTTGAAGGCCTTCCATATGTCAGTTCCCATGTCTGTGGGAAGTACAGCAGGCTGTTTCAGAACCTGACATAGTATTCCCTCAAGGATTTCATAACTGAGTCCACATTTAGTGAGTACTTGCTATACCCACACTTTCAGTGTTCCTTTGGGCTGAGCCCAGTATTAGGCCCAACAAACCTGGAAACTTCTTAAAAAGATGGGAATGTCTTGGGTGCCTTCTGAGAAACCTGTATGCAGGTCAAGAAGCAACAGTCAGAACCAGACATGGAACAACAAACCTTTTCAAAACTGGAAAAGGAGTAAGTCAAGGCTGGATATTGTCACCCTGCTTACTTAACTTACATGCAACTTAGAGTACATCAAGTACGTCAAGTGAAATGCCAGGCTGGGTGACTCAAGGTGGAATCAAGATTGCAGGGAGAAACATCAGCAACCTCAGATATGTAGATGACCCCATTGTGACAGAAAGCAAAGAGGAACCAAAGAGCCTCTTGATGAAGGTGAAAGAGGAGAGTGAAAAACTTGGCTTGAAACTCAGCACTCAAAAGACTAAGATGATGGCGTCCGGTCCCATCACTTCATGGCAAATAGATGGGGAAACAGTGACAGATTTTATTTTCTTGGCCTCCAAAATCACTGTGGATGGTGACCACAGCTGTGAAATTAAATGACACTTGCTCCTTGGAAGAAAAGCTATGACAAACTTAGATAGTGTGTTAAAAAGTAGAGACATCACTTTGCTGACAAAGGCCCATCTAGTCCAAGCTATGGTTTATCCAGTAGTCATGTATGGATGTGAGACTTGGACCATAAAGAAGGCTGAGCACTGAAGAATCTACTCTTTCGAACTTTGGGGTTGGAGAAGACTCTTGAGAATCACTTGGACTGCAAGGAGATCAAACCAGTCAATCCTAAAGAAATCAACCCTGAATATTCATTGGAAGGACTGATGCTGAAGCTCTGATACTTTGGTCACTGGATGTGAAGAGGTGACTCACTGGAGAAGACTGATGCTGGGAAAGGCTGAGGGCAGGTGGAGAAGGAGGCAACAGAGGGTGAGATGCGTGGGCGGCGTCAGCGACTCGATGGACATGAGTTTGAGAAAACTCGGGGAGATAGTGAAGGACAGGGAAGCCTGGTGAGCTGCAGTCCATGGGGTCGCAAAGAGTCGGACATGACTTTGTGCTGAACAATGACACTATTAGGCGCAGGTGGAAGCGAGGAAGGGGGAAGGAATGACCTGAACTTTGCCCCCGGAGCGGAAGCAGCGGTCGCGCAGCTGCTGACATCGCTGTGCCTACTGGGTGTCTGAGCTGTGCTAAGCACGTGTGTGTCTATCGTCACAGAGCCCTGGGGAGCGGGCCCTGTGGTTGTGCCCGTCTTTCAGATGAGGAGGCTGAGGCTCAGAGTGTGAGTTCCTTGTATGAATTTACCCAGCTGGTAACTGATAGCCTGGAGTTCCCACTACCCCGACCACCACTCTGTACTATTTTGAGTTAGGGTCACATTATGTGACCTCAGTATCACAGCACTGATTCCCCTCACCCCTCTTCCCCAGGACAGACTGAGGCCAACGTGGGCCGGGCTGGTGACATGAAGGTGGCGGAAGGCTGGCCACCAGGAACGCAGGGGCGTCCTAGCCTCTTTCACTGCCTCCCTGCCCTCTCCCCGCCAGGGGCGTGACCATGGAGAAACATTTCTCACTGCAACAGAAACAGCAGAACAAGCAACGTGATAAACGGAGGGGAGCCTTGGACCTTGGTTAGTGGTGGGGAGACATTAGGGACTGTGGGGACTGGGGCACGCCTGGCCCTCACGCCGTCTCGGCGGGGCCGCTGCCGTGTAGGAAGCTGAGGCTTCTGTTGTCAGAGCATCTGATTTTTTTTTTTTTTTGAGGAATACTATAAATACTAAAAATATTTTTTGATGAAAGCTCTTGATTTGTAAATGTTGGTAATCCAAAAGATCTCAAACCTTTTGTGGGACAAATGAAACACATCTGTGACTCTGCCATCTTGAGATTTCTGGGCCAGAAACTTCTTAAAGACAGAGTTCCAAAGCCACATAAATTAGGGACACCATAGATGCTGCACCTTGCCTTGCAGACTTAGGAAAGTCACCAGCACGTGCGATGATCTGAGGTGTCCTGAATAAGCACGTTTTCAGCTTGTTGGGACTTTGTCTTTCTTGAACACATTAAAATTCCACAAATTCCTCCCTGGCCCGTCTGGACTCCACAGCATCCCAGGGACTTCTGTTGTCTGGACCAATGTCCTGGCAGGGAGGTGGGCACACCTCAGGCTCTAGACGGGCACGGTTCAGACACGGCCTCTCACCCCCAAGCCTGATTCCCCCACCCTGCTGGCTGGCAAGGGGCCTCCTTGGTCCTGCGGCTGCCCGGATGGCCGCTGGGAGCCCTGACGCTCGCTTTACACGAGCTCTGGCTGGAGGGCCTTCCAGGGCGCAGGGCCTCCTGGTGGGTATCAGCGGGCTCCCTGGGGCTGTGGTGGTGGGAGCTGCCTCTGGTGGGGAGCTCGCCTGCCAGATCCCTGAGTGTCTCCCGCATTTCCTGGGCAGTGGCTCCACCCCTGGACCCGTCCTCCTGGCTTCTGAATCTTCTCTCTGCTTTCATCACCCCCCGACCCATCACATCAGACAGCCCTGCGTCTCAGGACTGGAGGCAAGTGACTGGGTGTCTCGGGCGCATACATGAGGGGGCTCCTTCCAGAGCTGAGCTGGAGCTTGCACGACCAGGAGCGGAGCGCCTCCTTCAGTTCCCACGCCCGTGCCACTCCGCCCCGCCTCCCTCTCCTCCCCCCGGCTCCTCCTCCCCCTGCTCCTCCTCACTCCCCTCCACCCTGTCTCTGCCCCCCCTTGCTCCTCCTCACTCCCCTCCCCCTCCTCACCTCACCCAGATCCTGCATCTTTCTCTCCCCTCATACTGGCACTGCAGAGTCTTTCAGGAAGAGCTTTGATTGCCCGGGAAACCTGGACTTCCGGTCATTAACAATAAGTGGGGCTTTCCAGGTGGCACTCATGGTAAAGAATCCCCCTGCTGATGCAGGACCACAGAGTCGAGTTTGATCTCTGCATCCAGAAGAGCCCTGGGGTGGGAAGCGGCAGCTCACTCCAGTGTTCCTGCCTGGAGAGTCCCGGGGACAGAGGAGCCTGGTGGGCCGCAGTGCAGGGGGTGCAAAGAGTCGGGCACGACTGAGCGACTAACGCTCACGCCACTGAGCCACTGAGCGCACTTTCTTCGGGGGGGAGGCAGAGCTGTCTGGTGGAGGGGGGCAGAGCTGTCTGGTGGAGGGGTGCAGAGCTGTCTGGTGGAGGGGGGCAGAGCTGTCTGGTGGAGGGGTGCAGAGCTGTCTGGTGGAGGGGTGCAGAGCTGTCTGGTGGAGGGGGCAGAGCTGTCTGGTGGAGGGGTGCAGAGCTGTCTGGTGGAGGGGGCAGAGCTGTCTGGAGAAGATTCCGTGGCTGGTGGGCCTCTTCCCTGCATTTTCACTCTGTCCTGGAAAAGGAAAGAGCCGCGGGCTAAAATTCTTTACTGCAGTTAAAAGCGGTTAGTTTTCTTTAAATCAAATCATGCCATGCCTTCATAGCCTCCTGTACTTGCGATGTGAATCACTGTTGAAATGGCTGAAAAATGTCGGATTTGAAGTCACATGCTTGATTATAATCACAGCCTAGCCAATTATTGGCAACATAACTTTGACAACTTAATTGAACCCCTGACTGTCGATTGCTCAGTCTGACTGGTTATATCACTTTAGAGAATTGTCCAGGGGGGTCAAATGGAACGCAGTGAGGTTTATAAAGAATCTGGATAATGCAGCCCTTCCAACACAAAGCACCAATGAGCAGTCGTTCAACACCACGTGGATTTGCCGCGGATCCACACTGGGAAGGCTTCACTCTCTGGTCTGGAGTCTTTGGCTGCCTCTTGAGAAACCTGTATGCAGGTCAGGAGGCAACAGTCAGAACGGGACATGGAACAACAGACTGGTTCCAAATAGGAAAAGGAGTATGACAAGGTGGTATATTGTCACCCTGTTTATTTAACTTATATGCAGAATACATCATGAGAGACGCTGGACTGGAAGAAACACAAGCTGGAATCAAGATTGCCAGCAGAAATATCAATAACCTCAGATATGCAGATGACACCACCCTTATGGCAGAAAGTGAAGAGGAACTAAAAAGCCTCTTGATGAAAGTGAAAGAGGAGAGCAAAAAAGTTGGTTTAAAACTCAACATTCAGAAAACGAAGATCATGGCATCTGGTCCCATCACTTCATGGGAAATAGATGGGGAAACAGTGGAAACAGTGTCAGACTTTATTTTTTTGGGCTCCAAAATCACTGCAGATGGTGACTGCAGCCATGAAATTAAAAGACACTTACTCCTTGGAAGAAAAGTTATGATCAACCTAGATAGCATATTCAAAAGCAGAGACATTACTTTGCTGACTAAGGTCCGTCTAGTCAAGGCTATGGTTTTTCCTGTGGTCATGTATGGATGTGAGAGTTGGACTGTGAAGAAGGCTGAGCACCGAAGAATTGATGCTTTTGAACTGTGGTGTTGGAGAAGACTCTTGAGAGTCCCTTGGACTGCAAGGAGATCCAACCAGTCCATTCTGAAGGAGATCAGCCAGATGTGTATAAGAGACAGGTATTAATTCTAAATATTTGGGAGGATGAATTGTCATAAAAACATGAAGAAAGGAGTCAGAAAATTATTTAATGAATCATCCTACAAGAGGAAAATTATATAGCATACATACTTGTAGTGACTTCTTTCCTCCAGAGAATGGCTGAGTTTGAGTTGTAGGAGAAGCAGCAACTCCTTTAACCTCCAAATCCATTCAAGTTCATGTATTTACCAAGCAGCATACTTTGAAAAAGGTAAAAATATATAAAATGATAATTCTTATTCTAATTTTAAATAAGTCATACAAATTACATAATAATATTACATGGAAAGAAGTCAGGTGGTTAATCACTTTCCCGTCTTTCACCAAAATCAACTTTCTGTGAGGCGACTACATTATGTGGGGCAACATTTATGGGGTAAATATTAGTCTGAGCAATGGCCCCCCTGAAGACGTTCATGTCCTAATCATCAGACTCTGTGAGTATGTTACCTTAAATGGCAAAAAGCTTTCCAGATATGATTAAGTTAGGATTTCAAAATATGGAGATTATCCTGAATTATCCGGGGGACCCAATTAATCACCTTATAAAAGGAAGGCAGGATGATCAGAGTGAGGAAGATCTGAAGATGGACGCACAGGTCAGACAGGAGCTAAGATTTTAAGCAGCATTGACTTGTACCTTCAGCGATTAAGCTCTCGTTCCAGGTGATACTGACTCACCGTGTAGACGTCTTTTTGAAACCTTGAAGGAATGTAAATGTACTCCTGTTATGATGTTCTTTGTTATGACAAGATATAAAACTGTGTTGAAAACCAGTCTGCTCCAGAGCATTTCCTCAGAGCTATCTGAGAGCATGTTTTCCAGGCTATAGTCCTCCTGCGTGCATGCTAGTCACTCCAGTTGTGTTTGACTGTGTGTGACCCTATGGACTGTAGCTGGCCAGGCTGCTCTGTCCATGGGTTTCTCCAAATAAGAAATTGGAGTGGGTTGCCATGCTCTTCTCCAGGGAATCTTCCTGGCCCAGGGGTTGAACCCATGCCTCTTAGGTCTCCTGCATGGGCACGTAGGTTCTTTCTCACTAGCGCCACCCAGGAAGCCCCGCCCACTACAGTCCTCAGTTTTGACTCAAATAAAACTCTCTTCTATTCATGTTGCTGTTGTTTAGTTGCTGAGCCACGTCCGACTCTTGGCTATTGATCTTCCCCATTGACACCCATTTCCATAGCCCTCTCTCCAAAAACTCCCTTCCCCTAAGCCTGGGGTTCTACTGCACGAGCAAAGTCAGGAAGATTTAGCAATCAACAGCAGACTTATTCTGAAAGCATCCCAGATCATTAGATTTGAGAACACCCTGACAGCACTAGCAAATGGCTTTCTTTTCAGAGATAGCTTTCAGAAGGAAGGAACTCTGTGGCTCCTCTGGTGACTCAGTGGTGAAGAGTCTGCCTGCCAATGCAGGAGACTCAGGTTCGATTCCTGGTCCAGGAAGATCCCAAATGCCATGCAGCAAGGAAGCCCACCCACCACAAATATTGAGCCTGTGCTCTAGGGCACAGGAGCCACAGCTACTGAGCCCACATGCCACAGCTGTGGAAGCCAGATGCCCTGGAGCCCGTATTCCACAAAAGAGAAGCCGCCGCAGTGAGAAGCCCGGGCACCTCAGCTAGACAGCAGCCCCCACTCACCAGAGCGAGAGAAAAGCCTGAGCAGCTAAGACCCAGCACTTACAGCCACTCACAAGCGCTACTGTATTTGCCAGGATGATCAGGGCCATCAAACCCCAGTTGAAACAAAGGTGCCAAACAATCAGCTACCTGACTGACTCCACACATCAGCCTCGCATTATTTGTACCTTAGCAACATTATCGTCTGGCTTCCCACGTGGCACCAGTGGTAAACCACTCCTGCCAATGAAGGAGACACAAGAGACACAGGTTCTGTCCCTAGATGGGGAAGATCCTCTGGCAACCTCCTCCAGTATGCTTGTCCGGAGAAACGCATGGACAGAGGAGCCTGGCAGGCTACGGTCCATAGGGTTGCAAAGAGTTGGACAAGACTGAAGCACAGCACAACATTATAGCCATTTCACATCACTAGAGGCCACTTTAAGTCACTGTACCGTACGTGAAAATAATAAAAACAACAAAATTTATACCCTAAATGTCCATGGTCTGCTCGGTCCTTTCCCCAGGCATGACAGTCATCATTCTTCACTGTAATTAGCTCCTTTTATCTCTCAAATAAACAATCAAGACCATGAGGGTTAGTATCTGATGCCTTTACTATAGCAGATGCTAACATCAATAAATAAACTAATGCATAATCAAATACCTGAATACATTTGAAACATATCCTTAGTTTCACACCTCTGCACTTAATTATGACATGATCATAATGCCCCTCTACAAATTCTGTCTTCAAAAAATTAGATAAGGTGTTCAAAGTGTATTAAGCATAAAGAAGAGTAGCTAGTATTCTTCACCACTCTAACTATAATCCTCAAAAAGGCAAATATTACTACTGGTTTTCCTCACCCTATAGCTCAGCACTTAACAGGAAAACAGTAGGACCTTAAATATTTGTTAAAGTGAATTCCGTCAATTCATATATGTGTTATTTCAGAATAACAATTACTAGCTGTAAAATCCCATGGATGGAGGAGCCTGGTAGGCTGCAGTCCATGGGGTCGCTAAGAGTCGGACACGACTGAGCGACTTCACTTTCACTTTTCACTTTCACGCATTGGAGAAGGAAATGGCAACCCACTCCAGTGTTCTTGCCTGGAGAATCCCAGGGACGGGGGGGCCTGGTGGGCTGCCGTCTATGGGGTCGCACAGAGTCGGACACGACTGAAGCGACTTACAGCAGCAGCAGCATTGATAAAACAGCTCAACCTTCTGAATTTCAAACCCAGAAAACTGAATTTTACTTTGCCAAATTATTTGCTAGTTATTGCAGAGTTTGAAGTCATACATGTTTCAGACCTCTTTTCAGTGCTACACCATTTCCGGTACAAGCAATAGGGAAGAGGAGGGGAATCAGCTGCAGAGACTAAGGAACACCAGAAACCTAAAGTGAAGTGGCTAAACCTAAACCTGAAGTGAAGTGGCTCAGTCTTGTCTGACTTTTTGTGACCCCAGGGACTGTAGCCTATCAGGCTCCTCAGTCCGTGCAATTTTTCAGGCTTCAGGCAAGAGTACTGGAGTGGGTTGCCATTCCCTTCTACGGGGAATCTTCCCGACCCGGGATTGAACCCCGGTCTCCGGCATTGCAGGCAGAGGCTATACCATCTGAGCCACCAGGGAAGCCCAGAAACCTAAACCTGGTGGTGAAAGGATCAGCATTTTAAACAGATGGCTTGGAGCTAATCCTGGATTGCATACCAAGGGCTGTCTTTGCCCTAAAGCACTCAATATGTAGTTGGGTATGCTGGGGATAGGCTAGCAAGAGGAGAGAAGAGCAAGGTCTGATGGCTTCTGTCTCCACCCAAACAGCTGCCAAGTCATGAGATGTTATTTCTAGCATGTAATGAATGCTGGGTTGTTAACTAACACAACCACGTCTTTCCACGTTAGCTTTCGTGCTACCGAAACGAACTGAACTCACCTCCCACTTCCCTCATTTTTAAAGATGATTTTGTCCAGTTCCAATTATCATCACTTCTCTTCCGGTATTAGGGGCTATAAGGCTGCTTATACCAAATCAGAACATAGTGAAAAGCGAATGATAAATTGATCAAATCCAGTCCATAAGCAAGGAGAGAGGAAAAGAGATGTGTAAAGACAATTTCGTATTTAAACTCCACGCAGGTGAGGATCGAGTCCACCCCGGAGCCCAGGGGATAAAGATCCAGGTGTCTCATGGAACCTAGGATCATTCCTAATTTCAAACACAGCAGAGCAACTGCCCTCACATCACTCCCCCGAAAGCTGAGATTATACTTAAGAGCGCCTGCAACGTACCAGCACCCTCTTCCTACCTGAGATTCATGGACTAGGGCAGGACTCAAGCGGCAACCAACCTGACCTGACGCAACCAACGCAGGGAAAGAGTAAGTCCAAGACGGGAGAGCTGGAAAAGATATAAACTGAAGCAATTCCACCGAGAGAACTCCCTTGCGGCCGTTTCAGAGGGGAGGAGCCACAAAAGAGACAGCTCTCAGCAAAGGCTCTGGCCAACTCAGACCCGCGTCTGTAGGTTGCCTTGACAACAGGCCTCTGCGCGCACTTCCGGGGAAAAGGAGATCGATCTTTGGCCGAGGCCCCAGCTCCGCTGGCCCCACCTACCGGCCCCAGCTGCTTCTGCCCTCGCTTCCTCTGCCCGGCCTGCGCCACAGGAGCTCCGGACTCCTAGCGGGACTCGCGGAAATGCCTCAGCGCTGTTCTGCGTCCAGGCATCCTAGGAGACCAGTTTCGGCGCGTTTCTAGCCTTGGCAGAGAGCTGCGCGGACGCACTTTTCTGCGCTTGTACTGCGCCGGAAGAGGGCCAAAGTCGGCCCCGCGGCGGTTTGTGTAATTTTTATTTAAGTTCAGTTCAGTCGCTCAGTCGTGTCCGACTCTTTGCGACCTCATGAATCGCAGCACGCCAGGCCTCCCTGTCCATCACCATCTCCCGGAGTTCACTCACTCACGTCCATCGAGTCCGTGATGCCATCCAGCCATCTCATCCTCGGTCGTCCCCTTCTCCTCCTGCCCCCTATCCCTCCCAGCATCAGAGTCTTTTCCAATGAGTCAACTCTTATCATGAGGTGGCCAAAGTACTGGAGTTTCAGCTTTAGCATCATTTCTTCCAAAGAAATCTCAGGGCTGATCTTCAGAATGGACTGGTTGGATCTCCTTGCAGTCCAAGGGACTCTCAAGAGTCTTCTCCAACACCACAGTTCAAAAGCATCAATTCTTTGGCACTCAGCCTTCTTCACAGCCCAACTCTCACATCCATACATGACCACAGGAAAAACCATAGCCTTGACTAGACGGATCTTAGTCGACAAAGTAATGTCTCTGCTTTTGAAAATACTATCTAGGTTGGTCATAACTTTTCTTCCAAGGAGTAAGCGTCTTCTACTTTCATGGCTGCAGTCACCATCTGCAGTGATTTTGGAGCCCAAAAAAATAAAGTCTGACACTATTTTAACTGTTTCCCCATCTATTTCCCATGAAGTGATGGGACCAGATGCCATGATCTTCGTTTTCTGAATGTTGAGCTTTAAGCCAACTTTTTCACTCTCCTCTTTGACTTTCATCAAAGGCTTTTTAGTTCCTCTTCACTTTCTGCCATAAGGGTGGTGTCATCTTTTCCTTGGTGACTCAGTAAAGAGTCTCCCTGCGGCGCAGGAGGCCTGGGTTTGATTCCTGGGTGGGAGGATCTCCTGGAGAAGGAAATGCAAGGCACTCCAGCATTCCTGCCTGGAGAATCCCATGGAGAAGAGCCCAGCGGGCTACAGTCCATGGGTCCACAAGAGTCAGACATGACTCAGCAACTAAACCACCACCACCGAGGTCTCAGTCAGGATAGGGGCGCTGGGGGAGAGAGACGGGGGAAAGGTCCAGATGGAGGGGAGAGGCTGTGGTGAGAATCCTGGGACGGCCCTTGTGGGTTTTGCCACTTGAATCTGTAGGGACAGAATCTGTTCCTTTTAATTTCACTTTAAATAAAACTGCTAATCACAGGTGATTTCCAAGTGTATCTTCTATTAGGGCCTTTTCAGTGGCTCTATTTGACATGAGGTTTTTCAAGAGACGGAGTGACATTAGCATATCTAAGAGAAATTCCTTTGGGGGTGAGTTTGGAAAAGTCATTAATATAACAGAGAGGAAGTAAAAGGCATTTCTGAGCAATTTCCAATTTCAGATCCACTTTTCTCCTAGCAGGATTTTGACCTTTCTGTTCTATTTATTTAAAAAATTAAATTTTCAACAGAATTCAGCCCCCACAGTGGGGAACTCTGTTATTGCTGACCCGAGACAAAGCACAGTTGAGGCTTCGGCCTCGTTCTCTGCGAGCTGCTCCCGCCCCGACAGAGATGCACGGCCGGGGCCGCAGCTCCTGTACGTTCCCCAAAGATGCGCCCACCAGCCCCCATACTCCCAAGTTCACACTGGAATTCTCAATTCGTAATTGGTGATGCTCCCCGCTTTGAAGTAGCTGTAGTGGTTGGCTGCGTGGGGAGGGCCTAGAGGAGCTGTTCCATGTTCAAGGTCAGGAGGGGTGGCGGTGAGGAGATACCCCTCGTCTGAGGTAAGGAGCAGCAGCTGCACTTTGCTGGAGTAGCCGTGAAAAGATACCTCACGTCCAGGGTAAGAGAAACCCAAGTTAAGATGGTAGGTGTTGCAAGAGGGCATCAGAGGGCAGACACACTGAAACCATAATCACAGAAAACTAGTCAATTTAATCAAACTAGGACCACAGCCTTGTCTAACTCAATGAAACTAAGCCATGCCCGTGGGGCCACCCAAGACGGGCGGGTCATGGTGGAGAGGGCTGACAGAATGTGGTCCACTGGAGAAGGGAATGGCAAACCACTTCAGTATTCTTGCCTTGAGAACCACATGAACAGTATGAAAAGACAAAATGATAAGATACTGAACAAGGAACTCCCCAGGTCAGTAGGTGCCCAATATGCTACTGGAGATCAGTGGAGAAATAACTCCAGAAAGAATGAAGGGATGGAACCAAAGCAAAAACAATACCCAGCTGTGGATGTGACTGGTGATAGAAGCAAGGTCCGATGCTGTAAAGAGCAATAGTGCATAGGAACCTGGAATGTCAGGTCCATGAATTAAGGCAAATTGGAAATGATCAAACAAGAGATGGCAAGGGTGAACATCGACATTCTAGGAATCAGCGAACTAAAATGGACTGGAATGGGTGAATTTAACTCAGATGACCATTATATCTACTACTGCGGGCAGGAATCCCTCAGAAGAAATGGAGTAGCCATCATGGTCAACAATAGGAGAAGGGGACGACCGCGGATGAGATGGCTGGATGGCATCACGGACTCGATGGACGTGAGTCTGAGTGAACTCTGGGAGTTGGTGATGGACAGGGAGGCCTGGCGTGCTGCGATTCATGGGGTTGCAGAGATTCGGACATGCCTGAGCGACTGAACTGAGCTGAACTGAACCGTGTGTTGAGTGATGAGTGCCCTTTGCTTCCAGTGCCTTCTAGTCATTGTTCCACTCAGTACGCGGTAAATTTCACAACCTCTCACCTTTGCTTATATGATGTCCACACGTAAAACTCCATATTTCTCCAGCAGCCAAGATATCGAACATATAAATTCCTTGATATTCAAAAAAGCCTCCTGAAGACAGCTTTCCTGACTTGACTCACACTGATCATCGTGTCCAGCCAAACTTGCCCTCTTGTCTTTCCTAAGATGGGAGTGCTCCCGTCTGCCTCAGGGCCTTTGCACACACAGTTCACCTGACCTAGGGTGACCAACTGTTTCAGTTTCTGCTGTGGGATTTCCGTGCTAAAACCAGGAAAGTGTGGACAAAGCAGAACAAAATGGCGGCCCTACCTGCAAGGTGGCCTCTTCCCCTGCTTTCCTTTCTCTTCACTCGGCTGACACTTGCTCTTCTGTTAGCTCCCAGCTCAAGTGTCTCTTCCTCCAGGAAGCCTTTCCTGACGACTTGGACTAGATTGGAAGATGCAGCCTGCCAGCGTACTATTATTTTTCTTCAAAGCATTTAGTTGAGTTTTTAATCCCATGGTCACACAAATCCAGCCCCTGATCTGCTTTGTCTCTATGGATCTACTTATTCTAAATATTTTGTTTCATATCAGTCGGGGGGTCGGGGTGAGATGCTTGATGGGTACGAGCTTTCATTCAGGGCTGATGAAAACCTTTTCACGATTTCTCTACTGTTGCCCGCTCTCGTGGGTCGCTGGTGCCGCATGCAGGCTGCCGCTGCGGCGGGCGGGGGCTCCTCCTCGGTGCCGTGTGTGGGCTGTGCTGCGCCACATGCGTTGAAGGAAATGGACAGGATGACGCGATAGACGGGGGTGGGAGGAGAGGCCACGGAGGCAACCAGGGTGTGTTTCCACCTGAGAGGAGCCAAGCGGAGACGTGGGTGTTTGTGTGTTTCCATCTGTAGCCGTTCATTTGTGCACAGCTGACACGTTACAGGACAAATAGAAACCACAGCGGTTGCTTTGGGGGAAGGGAAACAAGGATCGGACCTAGAGTCAGAGGAGGAAAGCTTGCCTTTTATTTCTGTGGGTTTCTTTATTTTCAGAGAATTGTTTATTACGGACAAACACACAACAGTGTCATGAATCGCGACGTAGCCGCTGCTCAGCGCGGGCAGTATTCATTCGTTGCCAATCTTGTTTCATCTGTGTCCCCACTGAATCATTTTGAGGCAAACCCCATTTTATTTATGCATATTCTAGTTTGTTTCTCTGGATTTGTTTTAAAAATGTAATATTTTAGGTGTGATAATAATGTGGCTAAGAATAATAGTGTTACTTCTTATTATATATTTTCAGTTTGACTCTGATTAAAATTATCTTTTAATATTTCATTGTTTTAAAAGAAAGCTAGGATCTTGTTTCCTTGGTTCTTTTTTCCCAAATGTGACCTGCTGAGGGGCTCAGTGAAGTGACTGCATCCCCCGGGCCGCTCAGCCCTGTGAATCGCAACGCAGGGCCTGGCCTTACATAACGCCAGGCTCACACCTCACCTTTCCTGCTTGTTCTCTGTCTGACTTGGACAAAGCCCTTAGCCTCTTGGAGCTGCCCTTTCCTCATGTAAAGTAAAGTAACTGAAATGAGTACCTGGCTCACTGTGAGAGTTATATGAGCTTTTGCAGGAAAGGACGAGAGCCTTCAGCCTGGTGGTGAGACCGCACGCATTCTGTAAGCCTTACGTTTCCTGCAGCTGGCTGTCCTGTCCTGTTTTGGTTGCAAGCATGGATTCTGGAGCCTGTATCCCTTTCTGCTAGCTGGCTAACTTTTAAAATTTAATTTTATTTTTATTATTATTCTTTTAACATTTATTGTTACCCTGACAGATGCTCAGACAGTATGTCCTTAGTGTTTAACAAATACCTTTTTTGGGGCCCCCCAGCCTTGGGGCTTTAGTGCCCCAACCAGGTATCGGGCCACCGGTGCCCTCTGCAGAGGGAGCAGAGTCCTAACCACTGGGCCACCAGGCAAGTACCTAGGAGACTTTTAAAAAGGGATCAAAAGGCACATATACTATGTTCCACTCACAACACGGTCATCAGCATTGCTAGCCTTGTTACTTTATACCTGTTGTTGTTTAATCACTAAGTTGTATCTGACTTGTTTGTGCTCCCATGGACGGTAGCCCACCAGGCTCCTCTGTCCGCGGGATTTCCCAGGCAAGAATGCTGGATTGGGTTGCCATTCCCTTCTTCAGGGATCTTCCCGACCCAGGGATCGAACCTGCATCTCCTGCGTTGGCGGAAGGATACTTTATCATGGAGCCATCAGGAAAGCTCCACTATACCTACACATAAAAATTTTATATCACAAAATTAGCTGCACCCTGGCTCAGGATGGAAGAGCATAAAGTTCGCCAAAGATGCTGAGGTTCAGTTCCCACAAATAGCACTGTCAGACTGAAATCTAAGGGTGCCCGTTCGCTCTTGACTGGAGCCCGTGCCTACTGGCAGTGATAGGACAGAAGAGGGGTCAGGGTCAGCTCCCGCAGCGTCCTAGCCAGCTCCCCTTTCCCCTGGGGAAGGGTCAGCTCATGCAGTAAAATGCAAGGGCCTTTTTCCGTAGCTTTGCTGAGCAAAGGGTGGAGAACGGCAATAAGGGCTAAAACTTCTGGGATTCTGTTCAACTGTGAACTTCAGAAGAAAGTTCACCATCTTCCTTTCTTCAGGTGTCATCCCTTTCATGTCCAGGCACGCCTTCCCAGGCAGCTCAGAGGCAAAGGATCCACGTGCTGGTGCAGGAGGCTCAGGAAGTGTGAGTTCAGTCCCCGGGTCAGGAAGATCCCGGAGAAGGCAATGGCGACCCACTCCAGTGCTCTTGCCTGGGAATCCCATGGACAGAGGAGCCTGGCAGGCTACAGCCTGTGGGGTCCCAAAGGGTTGGGCACGACTGAGCACACACACACATGGGGATTGTTTGAGAGGCACATCTTTACCTGAAAATATATGTCAAAGCCTTTAGCTCTGATGCAGAGTACTCCTGAAGAAAGCAAGTGTTTGTTGGTATAATTGTCATTGTGATCATGATATGCACACAGATAACTGTGACACGAGGCAGAGGCCATCTTAGGAAAGTACAAGAGAGAATGGAATGGAAGCTCAGAGAAGAAAGGATTCGCTTCCAGCGTGAAGGTGGATGGCAGGAGTCTTGAGAAAAGGAATTGAAATGATGCTAAGAGGGAGGGGAATTTCAAATGACCCTTGAATGATGGGAAGTGTTTGGACATGTGGAGATGAGAGAAAAGTGGAAGAAGCCAGAGTGAGCAGAGATATTCTGGGATGTGTTTAAGAAGTTTGGCTTCTCTAGAGTGTGGATTCCATGAAGAGGAAACTGTGAGAATTCAAGTGGGAATTACAGACGCTGACTGAGTCACGGAAGGCCTTGAACTCCAGGCTGAGGGATAGAGAAGCTAATCTCTGGGTCAGTGGCTCGTAAACTACTTCTGTCCTGACACACCCGATGGATGGTGTTCATATACCTGACTCTCCCTTATGGGAAGAGCCAGGGGTTTGCACAGTCCCATGTAATTCCCTTGCTTCCCCTTCTGTTTAAGAGAATGTATCAGAAGGCAGGTGAGTGAGCATGACATTTTCAGAGAGATGGACCCCATTGATTCATTTTGAACAAATAGATCATTATCAAACTTTAATTTAAAAGCAGTAGATTATACAGTGGTTAAAAAAGGGGCCAGGTTGCTTGGGTTTGACCCAGGTCCTCTGCTTACTGCCTGGATGACCTCGGGCATGACACTGAACCCCTCTGTGCCTTCACGTCCTCGTTTGCCAGCTGGGGGAAAGAGAGGGCCTCAGCCCAGGGCTGTGGGGAGGACTAAATGCCTGTGGCATGCTTGGCACAGAGTAAGTGCCCCGAAAGGGTTAGGGATTGCAGTTTGTAAGTCACTGAAGACTCCTGGGGGTGGACACCGTGGCTCTCAACTGTGGGGTTCTGAGCAGAATGGCGGCAGGGTCACAGATGCAGGATGATGGAGCGGCAGAGGATGGAGCGAGGTCGGGCTCTGGGGTCCGCCTGCTTTTGGGCCCGGCGCTACCGTCTACACGGCCGTGAGTCAGGAGAATAGCCTCTCTGAGCTGAAGGCTCCTTTCTCTTCTGTAAGATGAGTATGATGAAGTCACAGCCTGGTTGGCAGGAGTCAGCGAGACGAGGCTTGGGAAGCCCCTGTCGTGGCCCCTGGTGCATCTGTCGGCCGTCTGCTGCTGTGTGTGGAACAAAGGGCCACAGGCTTTGCCCTTAAAGCAGCTCGCAGCTGTCACCTCACCGTCTCTGTGGTGTCTCCTACTAGGTTCTCCACGGCTGCAAGCCAAGGTGTCAACAGGGGCCAGGTTTTCATCTGAAGACTGGAGAAAGATACACCTCCACATTTGCGTGACTGTTGGTAGAATTTGTTTCTGGAGACCACCTTCAGCTCCTACCTATTAGTAACTGTGGATCTGAGGCCACCCTCATACCTTGGCCCCTGGACTCCCTTGAAATGACCACATGCTTCACCAAAGTCATCAAGGGGGACGGTCTCCTCCAGAGTGGGCGCTGAATTCTTACTTAATGTAATTGCACCCGTGGAATCACGTCGTTCTGTCACTGCTGCCAGTTCTGTTGGTTAAAAGCAATTCACAAGCTCCCCTGCTGTCTCCGTGTTAAAGAATCTACCTGCCGAGCAGGAGGCGTAGGTGTGGTGCCTGGGTTGGGAAGAGCCCCTGGAGGAGGAAATGGCCACCCATCCAGTACTCTTGCCTGGGAAATCCCATAGGTGGAGGAGCCTGGCGGACCTCAGTCCACACGGTCTCAAAGAGCTGGACATGGCTGAAACGACTTAGCTTGAACCCACCCTAGAGGGCGAGGCGGTGTCGCGGATCATGCTCTCAGGAGGCGGAGAGTCGGGGGTACTTGGAGACAGGCACTTGACAACCCCAGGTGGGCAGTGCACAGAGAAACCGGAGTAGGGCTTCTAGCCACTCAGAGGTTTGCCCGAGGGGTCTGGACACCCTCTGGCTCCACACCAGTTCTCCGCTTGTCCTCGGTTCTCTGCCCCTGGGTGATGACCTTCCCGGGATGCATCACCTAGACTCACGCTAACCTCTGGTTTCTGGTTAGATTCAGCCAAAGCGGCGCCTGTAGGAGTTTGGAGGATGAAAAAGAGATATTCAGGTCATGGATCTTCCTGTTTTCCTCATCCTCCGTCTCTGTCCCCAGCTCATGTTAGGCAGCCCCCTCCCACCACTGAAGCTTCCCGTGGGCTCCGCCAAGAGCAGCTCATTCAGCGCTTCTCTCCTGTGCGTGTGGGGGGTGTGTGTGTGTGTGTGTGAGTGTGTGAGTGTGCGTGTGTAATGAAAACTGTGCTTCACTTCTTTTTCTCGGTGTTCTTCTTTAGACTTTTTACTTTGCACTGGCGTGTAGCCGGCTAACACTGCCGTGGCCGTGCAGGTGAACAGCGGTGGGGCTCAGCCGCATGCGCGCGTGTGTCCCCCTCCCGCAGGCCCGCCTCCCTTCCAGGCAGCCGCCGAGCCCTGAGCAGGGCTCCCTGCGCCACACGGCAGGCCCTTGTCGGCTGTCCATTTCAGAGAGAGCCGTGTGTGCCTGTCCCTCCCAAACTCCCCAGCTCTGCCTCCCCCCCGCCCCGCAGCCGAGGTTCATCCTCGGGCGCGGGTCCCTGTTTCGCGCCTTCACCGGATCGCCGCTCCCAGAGCCCGCCTCTCGCGGGCGCCGTGCGCTCCGGCTCCTCCTGGGTCCGCGATCGCGGAGCGCGGCAGGCTCCGGGCCCGCCTCGGCACGGGCGCGGTTCCGCCCTCTCTGTGGCTGGGGGTGTGCCGTTGTGTGTGCGCGCCACGTCTCTGTCGACTCCTCAGTGGACACTTCGCCTGGTTCCCCGTCTTGTCTGTTGTAAATGCCCCCGCAGTGAACATTCGGACTATAGCCTGTCCTGGTATAGGCCCGGGAGTGGGATTGCCAGCTCATACGGCTACTCTGTTTTTAGTTTTTTAAGGAATCTCTTTACTGTTCTTCATACTGAGTGCGTGTTAATCACTTCAGTTTTGCCCAACTGTTTGCAGCCCTATGGACCGCCGCACACGAGGCTCCTCCGTCCACGGGGATTCTCCAGGCAAGAATGCTGGAGCAGCTTGCCGTTTCCTTCTCCAGGGGATCTTTCCAACCCAGGGATGGAACATGCATCTCGTATGTCTCCTGCACTGGCAAGCAGGTTCTGTACCACTGGCGCCACCTGAGAAGTTCTTCACAGTAGCTGCCCCGGTTTACGTCCCCAGCAATGCCACCTAAGACGGGACAGTTCTCCTCGCCTCCCTGGTGCCTAGCTGACTCCCTATCCTTTGATGCCTCTGAGAACTCTGCCCACAGCCTTGGGAGTAAGCTGCTGATCTCTCTTACGTTGTCCCTTGGAATGGGCTGTCCTCACTAGGATCCTGACTGATAAATCTGACATGTCACCTTTTGACCTCGGTGGAATGGTGTAAATAACCACTGTCTCCTGCGGTTGACTTTTAGGCCTGTAAGCTCCTGCAGAGTCATATGCAAGCCACTTGAGAATGACCAAGTTAAGCAAATACTTTGGCTGGAAGCTATGTTGGTGTCAGCTGTAGATTTGGCAGGAGTGGGGGGGAGGCGGGGCGGTGGGGGAGGTCGGGGAGGATCCTGTTGAAAATCTCCAAACTCCTAGCTTGTTTGATTGCTTTTATGATGCACCTTTTCTCTTGACAGTAAACTCAGCTTTTAATATCTGGATTATATGTCTGGCTTTTCTGAGCCTGAAGTCAATTGGAAAGAATCCGGAAGGTTAGAGAGTGTCAGTTGCGCGCACGCCCCGTGCTTCGTGTCGCCGGCGTTCATGGCCTGTGCAGCCCCTTCGCACGTGATTTTCTCTAAGGAAGCCGAATGCGTTTCCCTGTCCCAGACCTTGGCTCTGTCTGTGTGATTTGCTTTGGCAAACAATGTTAGTGGCCATACTGCAAAGTCCTGAAAAATTCTTATGAGATTGCCCCTCAGCCATCACCATGAGGACGACATAGCTGGGCTGCGCTGCGGGAGGAAGAGGGCAACGCAAGGCTCGCGGGACAGGCGGCCCCGCAGAGTCAGCGCGTCACCTGGCAGGGCCAGGACCCCCGCGGCTGGGAGGGCGGTAGTCAGCGGCTTGTTGTGCAGAATTACTGCGGCTGTAACTCGCCCAAGTGGAGGTGGGAAGCCCACTGTTTCACAGCTTATTCTTCTGGCAGTTCCCCTCACAGGACTAAGAATCCCCTCACGGAAGGCCCTGGGGGGCAGTCATGAGTGAGCCAGATGGGGTCCCCAGCCTCGGGTGCTCCCTCAGCTCAGTCACGCCACTCAAACGTCACAGATCCCCGCAGCCATGGATGAGACACTTCATATCATCCTGCACTTTCTCCTTGCGGCTGTGTTTCTTCAGGGTCTTTTGATTGTAAGTGATAGAAACTCAATCAAATTGACTTCAGCATAAAAAGGAAAAAGACATATTGACTCCTGCAACTGAGAAGGTTAGGGAGGATGACTCAAGGCACAGCTGGATTCACCGTGGTGAAGAATTGATCCATGTCCCTCTGGTTCCTGTCTTAGCTAAGAAAACAGTTGAAGTATATAATGATGCTTGAATCATTATATATATATATATATATAATCATTATATGTATAATGATGCTTGAATCATTAATGATCCTTGAATGCTTACTATATGCCACTCCTTGGAAGAAAAGTTATGACCAACCTAGACAGCATATTAAAAAGCAGAGACATTACTTTGCCAACAAAGGACCATCTAGTCAAGGCTATGGTTTTTCCTGTGGTCATGTATGGATGTGAGAGTTGGACTGTATAGAAAGCTGAGCACTGAAGAATGGATGCTTTTGAACTGTGGTGTTGGAGAAGACTCTTGAGAGTCCCTTGGACTGCAAGGAGATCCAACCAGTCTATCCTGAAGGAAATCAGTCCTGAATATTCATTGGAAGGACTGATGCTGAAGCTGAAACCCCAATACTTTGGCCACCTGATGGGAAGAGCTGACTCACTGGAAAAGACCCTGATGCTGGGAAAGATTGAAGGCTGGAGGAGAAGGGGACGACAGAGGATGAGATGGCTGGATGGCATCACTGACTCAATGGACATGAGTTTGGGTGGACTCTGGGAGTTGGTGATGGACAGGAAGGCCTGGCGTGCTGCAGTCCATGGGGTCGCAGAGTCAGACACGACTGAGAGACTGAACTGAACTGAATATGCCGAAAACTACAAAGTGTTTTTAATGCAGATTCTTACAACCTCAGGAGACAAGTCCAGTGTGTCACGCCGCGCTGTGTTCTCAGATCCCCTACCAGGATCCCGCTGTCAGCACTCCCTGGGGGAGAGCAGCGTACGATGTACAGCTGATACTGCTTGCCGTTCTAAGGAACGCATCTCTGCTTGGAATAAGCATATGGTAAACAAAATTCATTTCCTTTACTCTTTGTCCGTTTTATCATCTTCAAGTATCTCATACAATCATTCTAGGACATGTCGATTCATATATTTCATATGTCATGCCCACTAAATGTAAGTGGTGACTTTATCTGTAGCTCTGGTGAAGAAACAGTATTCTAACAGTATTCTAACTCTGGAAGGAAGATCTACGGTGGACTTGGTGAGACATGTGGGGGGAATCATTTGGTTTTTTTCATCCAAACCAAGACACTTGTGATAGTAAAAGGAGATGCTTTTAAGAGTCATGTAGAGACAAAGGGCATCAAGTTGCACTGCTCCAAGGAGAAGGGGACTGCTCCTCTCTGCTCTCCTCCACACGAGGGTGTGATGGGGAGGGGACCCTACAGACTAGGAAGAGGGTCTGTCCCAAGTCTTCCGGCACCTTGAACTTGGACTTCTTGGCCTCCAGACTGTGAGAAACAAACGCTTGCTTTAGTTCTTGGGTTTTCCATCTTATTTCTCCTTATTTAGTTTAGATTTTATTGGCAGTTTAACAGCTCAACCCTGGAGACCAGTTCGCCAGGCCTCTGGGAATTATTTGCTACATTACGGTTTTCATCCCACTTCACTTTCATTTAGAGACACGAAAATCGGCTGCTGTTTTGTTTTTTTTTTTTCTCTAGTTCTTTTTCAAGGTTCCTCTTTTTCCCGGCATCAGATTTAATGAAAACCTGAATAATTGGATGAAAATACTGCCAGGTTATATTATGAAGGCGTAAGCAACATAAAAGACTCACACCTCCATATAACTAAGATAAAGCTGAAATTCCATCTTGATGGTTCCCCTCAGAAATCATTTCTTCTGTGAGGCTTCCTGGAGGCTCTCTCTTACACATAAGTGTGCCAGGAGCATCAGGTCTGGAGAATAAATATTTCCCAAGCAGCTTTGGTTGACTTTCCTGTCTGCACTACTCTTACAAAACCAAATTCTTTGAATAAGTCTTTATGCACCATTTTAAGCTTGGTATTAACACTTTTGTTTTTGCATAGTTTATAGCCACTCGTGTATTTAAATAGCCCAGGGTTCACCTGTCTTGGGAATCAGATGCCCCTTTAATTATCAAGAATCAGCCTCCCTGAGACTGATAAAACTATTGAGACCAAAATTCAGCGCCAGCCTGGAATGATGCTACTGAAATTTGGAAGATGATTCCCAGCCTGTCAGCCTTACCGTCACTACTAAATTTCCTTCCAATGAAGAAGGCGTAATTCTCCAATCCAGCTGCCTGGAGACTAATGACTGCCTTGCAAACCCAGATCTGGAGCCCATGTGGCCCCAGTCCCCCTAAACTGATTACCTTGGTGTCTTTTAAGGTTCTGACACTAATTTAATTGACTGCTGTGTGCAACCCCAGGAAAAGGGGGTAAAAATCCGTTCACATCCTCACTGTTAACCCTCCAGGAAATTGGTGGCAACTGAGGGGCTTGCAGGGGAAGGATCACCAGCAGAGACCTCATTCAAAGCAGTTGCACCCCATTCCCTTGATAAACGAGTACTTTGTTTGCTTCCCCACCAGGCAGCCTGGTTATCGCGTTTGGCCATAAAACACAGTCATTTTTATATGTTCTATTTCAAAACCATGTTTTGCAGCAGTCAACTCTGTAATGTGTTCATATGTGGCTGCCTTTTTTGGACTCAGTCAATGCCATCGATTTCCCTTTAAATACGAAGATTGCACAGTTCAGTTTTAATTGAGGATCCAGTTGCAAGGGCTGCCTCGGCGCCAGGCAGTTTGTTTTTCCCCTAATCGATCACCTTTCACTGATGAGCACTGGTTGGGTGGGACCTGCGGTGGTTAGCAGTTCCCCTAGTGTCGGGCTCGGAGGTCTGTGAACCTGCACGGGAGAAGCGCACGCAAGTGGTTGACTGAGGAAGACATTTTCACAAAACCCTTCATATCTGGGTTAGGCGTTTTGTTTATGTCTTAATAAAGGAGTTGAAGCTAAGGTTAAGCTAAGGTGCCCTGGGAATCATGTTAGAAGGGCGTGACTGCGCTTGCCGTAAGGGAAGGGGTCATTGATGTTTCCAGCACATTGATAGAGACGCTCTTCCACCTCCGGGCCGTCCCTCCGAGTTTGCCAGGCTCTGCTTCTCATCACGCATGCTCTGTCGGGTCCGACTCTCTCTGACCCCGGGGACTGTGGCCAGCCAGGCTCCTCTGTCCGTGGACTTCCCCGGATGAAAACAATGGAGTGGGTTGCCATGTCCTCCTCCAGGGATCTCCCCAGCCCGGAGATTTAGCCCACATCTCCTAGACTGGCAGGTGGGCTCTCCATCACCGAGTCACGGGGGGGCTTCGCTGGTGTATTTGGGTCTGCTTGCTCTCTGACTTGCTGATTCCTTGACCTGAAGCCAAAACTGAGTGAGTGACATGCTGACTTGGTAGCCGTGTGGCCGTGGGCAAGTCTCCTTATCTGTATTCCTCCTGAATCAATTCAGACTAACCCTCAGTATTAATACTTCCTGGAGCTTTCCAGGGTTCACTAAAAGAATGCATATAACAGGCTTGGACTGATGCCTCCTGACAGGGAGGGTATATAAATATTGTTGTTGGCGCTAAGGTGTGTTTGACTCTTTGGCAATGCCATGGACTGGAGCCCAAGAGGCTCTTCTGTTCAAGGGATTTCCTTGGCAAGAATCCTGGAGTGGGTTGTCATTTCTTTCTCCAAGGGATCTTCCTGACCCAGGGGATCAAATCTGCATCTTCTGCGTTGGCTGGCAGCTCCTTTATCGTTGAGCCTCAGGGAAGCCCATAAACACTAGCTGTTATTGTCTCCGAGCGTCAGTGGGAAGGGGAGAAGTGGCCTCTGTAACTTCCGTTCCTGAGCAGCCAGCCTTAGTGGGTCCTGTGTCTCAGGCACAATTCTATGCGTTTTCAAACAAGCATTCCTTTAACTCTCAGACCAAGCCCACAAGGGAGGCACAGTTATTATTGTCCCATTTTACGGATGATGAACCTGATGAGAATATTGTCTACAAGGGTACAGAGCTGGGCACCAGCCTAGGTGACCTCCTGGAAGAGGGGTGTCCCAGGGGAGGGAAGGCCGGAGGTGCAGGAGTAAGGGGTGTGTGACGGCAGGTGAAGTCCGAGAAGAAGCTTGCCTGTGAGTGGGGGTCTAGGAACACGGTTCACCCTGTGAGGCGTCAGAGACCTTCAGGAAGGAAGGAAGGAAGGACCTGAAGAGGGGTGTCCCAGGGGAGGGAAGGCCGGAGGTGCAGGAGTAAGGGGTGTGTGACGGCAGGTGAAGTCCGAGAAGAAGCTTGCCTGTGAGTGGGGGTCTAGGAACACGGTTCACCCTGTGAGGCGTCAGAGACCTTCAGGAAGGAAGGAAGGAAGGACCCAGCTGTGCTATTCAGGAAAATAACTCGGGCAGTAAGGCCGCTGGAAGGGAAGCTGGGATTTACCAGGAGTCAGTAAACTTCTGTGAAGGGTCGGACGGTAAATATTTCAGGTTTTGTGAGCCATCCAGGCTCTGTCTCCACGACTTACTTCTGTGGAGGCACAAAAGCAACCATCAACAGTGATGAATGAACGGGCGTGCTGGTGTTCCAGTAAAACTTTATCTATAAAAACAAGCAGTGGGCTAGATTTGGTCAGTGTGCCATAGGTAGAATATTTAAGCACGATAATTAATTATGGTGATTAGTTCAATCTCAAATTTTAAAAAAATGAAACAAAAGTTGTTCTTGATTCTTTACTCTTAGCAGAGATACGTTCACAAACTAAATCTTGGAATCTCTCAACTCTGAATTTAATAATATTTGACAGGGCTGACTCTTGATAGAGCTGCCAAGATGTTGGAATGATCGCTATCATTTTTCCCTTTCTGCACCAGCTCTTCTGATTTCTAGGTCTTCAGCACTCTGGAGCCTCCCCAGGTGCGTGGTGGCTGAGTTTCACAGGGCAGTGGGTCTCTGAGTTTCTTTGAGAAGAGAAGGAGAAGGAAGAGAGCGCCTCAGAGAGGGCTTGAGAGAACCTGTTCTGAAGCCATTTCCATCTAGCAAGCATGTTATTTTATTTATAGTATAAGTGTGAGGAGACTTCAGAGGGCCTTTTGATAAAGATTCTGAGTGATAAAAGAATATTAATCAAACAGTTTGGTGTCATTTCAGGGGTTCCAAAGAGCTCCAGTACCTTAGTCCTTTATATCTCCGCACAGAAAAGAACTCAGCGCAAGGCACAGTGGTAGATGAGAAGTGGTTTGTGAGGCAGGCAGCGGGTTGCTGTGCCCTGAGAGCTTCCCGGGCCAGGGTTCTGCAGGCAGAGGAAGAGTGGGGAGGGGCATGTCTCTGTCCCCCGAGCAGACCTCACGCCTCCATCAGCAGCTCCCCCTCCAGCCTGGGCAGCGGGGTTTCCTGTCGCTCCGTGGTCAAGCCCGGTCCGCAAATGATCGTTTCTGTGTGGACAGGCAGCATTTCCCAGGGGTCGTTGGCTCCCTGTGCTCACTGGGCGGGATGCGGGGTTCGTGCCCCCCGTTTTGTCGCGTGGGGGCCTGCCGCGTGCTCCGTATGCTTCTGTTGCTAAGCAAGCCTGCTTGGCTTTATGGTTAAGCCAGCCTGCTTTCTTGAGCGATCATCACCTTCCTGTGGTCCCCGTATTTTTCCTACTTACAGTTCCCTGGCGGGACTGACTCTTTAATCACCTAGTTTGTGTCTTTCCTCTGTCCCTGTCACTAATTATATGGCGGGTGTCGGAGAGTCCCCCTTCTTGCAGGCTAGCAAATGGCCTGCCCTGGCTCTCTGGCTGTTGTTGAGGACACAAGACTCGGGTCAGAGACAGAGGGCAGCTGGGCACGCATGGCCACGGTGCCAGAGCGTGCGCTGTCTCCCGGAGCTTTGATTCCCACAGAGCAAGGCAAACGGGGCTGGCGACGCCTGCACAGGCGTCCTGTTGCGGGCTGTGCTCTGAGAGAGGGACCCCAAATTTGGGAAGCCTCAAATCCTTCATAATGGGCAGTATCTACCCTCTTCCGCAGAGGGAGGTGTTATCTTTACTCTGTGGATGAAGCAGACCCTGCCGTTGCTCTGTGTCAGGACACATCCCATCCGTCTCCCAAGGCTGTTTGCTGTGCAAAATTCTTGAACAAATAGCCTGTTGCAAAGGCAAGCAGTGCCTCTGCTCACAAGCCAGGAAGAAACGCAAGCGACTCCTGGAGAGCCATCTCCCAACAGCAGGGTTCAGAGCTTGCATTTTAATTAGGCTGGGGACAGAAAGCAGGAGGAACTCTGCGGTAAGGCCAGCGTTTTCAGCGGTGATGAGCAAGCTGGTGGCGTGCGCCTGTGTTGAACCAGAGCCTCCCCTGAGCCCTGCACAAGCCCCTCCACATTCGCTTTGTCTGCTTTGACCTACGCTGACTGTGTAGAGTCTGTCTGCTTGTGTTGGTTAGAATTATTTTTATCGAGTTCAGGGCTGTTTTCGCACATCCTGAGTCTGGAGAAGGACCTTTGTTGTAAACAGTCTTGATGAATGGTCCCCCGAGATGCCACGGAGTTCCCACCAAGAGTGAATCACTGCTGAGGAACGCTGCTGCAACATGGCTCGGGAAATAGCCTTTCTTTCCAGACCTGGCTGTTGAACCACTGCAGACTCACCATGAGTTATGGGGCCTTTGACGGGACACGAGGTAGAGGGCCTGTTGTGTGGTTGGCGTGATTTCTACAGTCCCGGTGACGGCCTGTACGCTTTTATCACAAGCCATTAACAAATCATGATTTCTGGGTGAGTATAAAAGATAGAACTCAATGAATCAGTTTTTTTCTTTTTTTTTTTCCTTTTGGAAAGGTCAGATTCTCTTCAAGTCAGGCAGTTCTCTCTTGAAATTTTAACAGATTCCTGAGTTAGAAATAGGCTTGGAATACTTGAAATTATAGAGTTAATTTAGTTATTTATTTTTATATCTTTATGGTCTGTGCCAGGCAGGGGCGTCTTTCTTGGTGTATGAAAGGTGCTCAGTAGCTGGTTGCTGCAGTAGATGGTTCCTGTCTGGCAGTAAACAAGCGTGTTAAGTTCCTACCAAGTGCAAGTCCCCAGGAGCATGGGGTTTGGGACCATCGCTTTGCATGTGCGTTCGTGGTATCGGTTCGTCTAACTAAGGAGTTTAGACCCATCGATCCTATTGATCTTTCTCACTCTGACTCCGGCAGTGCGCCCTGTACTTCTGACTCTACGAGATCCTGTAATCCCCCTAAGCACCCAGAGGGGCGGCTCTACCAGCGTGGAGATTTTACAGGTGGAAAGCGGGTCAGCAGAGTTACCCGCCGACCAAGCTGCCACTACTTGGTGGAGGCAAGAGGTGGGCTTAAGCGACACAGGCTGCCTCTGCGGTTACCTTGCGCGCATGCCAAGTGGCTTCAGTCATGTGCGACTCTGTGACGCTATGGACCGAAGCCCGCCAGGCTGCTCTGTGCAGGGGATTCTCCAGGCAGGAATCCTGGAGTGGGAACCCGGGGAGCGAGCCCGCATCTCTTCCGCCTCCTGCGCTGGCTGGCAGGCTCTTACCACTGGCGCCACTGCCCTGCTTCACCGAAACTCAGGTTTCACTTTAGCGCCAGAACGTGGGGTGTGAACAGAGATGTTTTCCCTCCCTTGAAAATGGAGTAATAGTGAAAGAAGTAGATTGTATCATAATAGATTCCGACGGTGTCCAGCTTATTGGAATTGTCCCGGGTATGGTGGCTGAAAGCGTACACTTCATCAGTCTTGGTTTTTTTTTTTTTTTTAATTTTTCAATTCTTTTTTTTTCTTTTTTTAAACTGGAAGATAATTGCTTTGCAATGTGTTGATTTCTGCCATACAACAACATGAATCAGCCATAAATATATGTATGTATATAGATCCCCTCCCATAAAGAAAGGGCTTTCAGAGGATGGGTGTGAGAAAAGATGACAAATGTCTGCTACACAACAACTGAATTCAACAACTCTCTGCCCATCAGCTGTCTTTGCTGAGTTGTATTCTATTCACAACCAGTGATGCTGTTTTTTCACTTACAGCAGTGCTACTTTGTAAATTAAATTTATTTAGGTGAAAAAACTCTACTGTTGATTTACAAAGGGGTGAAAAATTAATGGCAGTGTATCGGCTGTATCGCTGTGGATGGAGGCCGTGGTCCCCAGATATGGCAAGCATCGTGAACACAGGAGACAAATGTCCAGGATCCAGGCTGAACCCAGGAGTGGTTTCAGACCCTGCAATTCTTTGCATTCATAGTTATTTGTTTGGAAAGACTTAGGTGTCAAGAGTCTCAGGCAACATATATCTATAATTCAGGGCATCGCAAAGAACTAAGAATAGGCAACTCATAAGCTTCAGAGAGTTTAGCAGAGCGCTGAAGTTGCTGTGTGTTTCAGGTGAGTTTTCCAGCCCGTGCTGTTCTAACACACTCTTTGGACCTGGCTCCTATATCTCTAATAACCTACTGGGCATTTTCAACTATGCATCCCGCTGGTACCTTACGCTCAGCAGGCAGAGAAACGAACTCATCGCTACGTTCCCCCACCCCAGCCTGTGTCTCCTCTTGACTCCCAGCTGGTGCTCACCCGCTGTGCCTGCAGCCTTGGAGACACCAGGTGTGTGTATCTCCGTCACCTCCTAGTCACTGCCCCTTAGTGAATTTCCCCTGGAGAGTGTGGTCTGTCTCTCTTTCCTTCCCACCTTACCACTGTTTTCTAGGCTTTCACCTGCTCTTGTCCACTAGCTGGAGTCTCCAACCCTCCATTCCAATTATTCACGTACATCTTTAGCTTGATTACAGCGGTCTCTTGTCTCCTCATCATCGGTCATGCCAATAAATGACGGGCATGGAATTTAGCCCCTTTGGTAATTTCCAATAGTCCTGTAACCCTAAGGGAGCAAAAACGGCCACCAGAGTGCACTTGCCTTGTAGCCATAGCTTCAGCCCGGCTCTCCTGTTCAGCCTTCCAAACAAACTGCCGCTCTCCCGCTTTACCTGTATGGGCCCAACAATACGGCCCTGCATCGCCCTTTAAGCAGGTCGCAATCATTACTTTCTCTCTTAATCCAAATTCCCTCCTTCTCTTCATTCCCTTAACTTCTTGATCTATACTCTTACCTCTTACTAATCACCAGAAGGTATAGTCTGAAAAGAACATTAGCCTCACGACTTCCCTGGTGGGCAACTGGTTAAGACTTCACCGGTGGACAACTGGTTAAGACTTCACCTTCCAATGCAGGGATGCAGGTTCGATCCCTGGTCAGGGAGCTAGGATTCCATGTACCTCATGGCCGAAAAGCAAAACCTAAAACAGAAGCAATATTGCAACAAATTCAATACAGACTTTAAAAATGGCCCACATTAAAAAAAAATTAGCTGTGAACTCAAAATTGATAGGCAATGTTCAAACTTCTCTCCTTCCCCTGTGAGTCCCTGGAGTGTGTTGTTAAGATAGAAAAATTCGAGTAGCTAAACATTTGCATTTCTTATTTATTTTCCCCATCCCTTCCAAGTTCATTTGAATTAGGATACATCTGTTAAGCAAACATGCCCAGGACCTTGGACCAGTTACAGCCCTAGGTGAGCTAGGTAGGAACAGTGAGGAGCATCTGTTTGCCCCGAGCTAGTAAGATTTCTGAGGTTTGGTGTGGGGCACCAGCTGTCTTGCAAAGTCCTGATTTGTCACCGACTGTGGAAAAATGATAATGATCCAAAAATGACTAGAGCTGTCAAGGACAAGGCAGGAGAGGAAAGCCCTTTGGACCAGGGGCAGAGATGGCACCAGCCTGTTTCTCAGGAAAGTTTTCCTCCCATATCCCCCCTCCCCATCTCATCCCAATTCTGGGTTGGCCTGGGAAATTGCCAGAACTCCTTGGTATGGGTGGTAGCAGAGAGATAATAAAATGCCCTCCTATTTGACAAACAAATGGGCTCTTTAATTTTTACACTGCTTCAGGGCCAGAAGGCCGTCGCTTTAGGTAGTTTTGAGTAGTTTTAACTGATTCTGACCTGTCTTAGGTTATACGTCCATTATCCTCCACAGGGCTGTTTCGGAATGTTCCAGACCTTGTCAGGTCTCATGTCTCCAACTTCTGTAACTTCACCCTTTTCATCTATACGCAAACCGTGTGTTTGGCCTGTCCCACCGGAAGTTCTTAGGTCAACTCAGCATGACCCAAAGCATACAATTCAAAACTTAAATTGAATCTTTACATTGCACAGATTCTGTCTCTTCAAATAGAACGCACCATCCTTAATGGCAAAGATTATGGCATTTAATTCCACGCTTCTAATAGAGTACTCTGTCTTCCTGTGAACTCAGAGTGCTGGACACATAGCCCAGGATTCCATAAATGTGTTTCTGATTGATTTATTCTACAAAAAGGTTTTGTGTCTCGACTGTGTGTCCGACCTTGAGGTTGGCGGTGGGTCCACAGCTGTAAACAAGCTAGAGACGCTTCCTGCCCTCATGGAGAGGTGGGTAACGGCAAGTAAGCACAGGGCGGTGCAGTTAAAGCTTGGGATTGTGCTGTGCGGGAAGTGAGGCTGTTGCTCCAGCAGTCTGGAGAGGTGGTCAGGAAGGTTCTGCGTGGAGGTGATACGGAAACCGAGACCCGAGGAGAAGGAGCCGCAGATGCAGAAATGCAGACGAGGACACGGGAGGGGAAGAGGCTGCTCTCTAGGAGACCCTAGAGGCCCCGTGCCGACGGCGGGGCCGGCGCGTGTGTGAGGCCAGAGCACGCAGGCTCCGGCTGCGCTTCCCGGGCGGCCCCCTGGGGCAGACCCCGCCTGCCGTGCAGGGGCCACAGGCTCGGTCCCCGGGTCGGGAAGGTCCACCGCAGGGGCAGCCCCCCCTGGTGGTCCTGCCTGGGGAGCCCCACGGACAGAGGGGCCTGGGGTCTACAGTCCACGGGCTGCACGGAGTCAAACACGACTGAGGCAGCTCTGCCCACACGCAGGTCCCGGTCCTGCTCACGTGTGCGGAGCTGGGGTTTCGGTCTAAGGGGAGTGGAAGGCCGTCGGAGGACTAAGCGCAGGGGAGTGGCTCTGAAAAACAGAGAGCGAGGACTGGGGGGGCGGGCGAGGGAGGCTCTGCCCCGGACCAGGTGAGAGGGGTCGCGGCTCCTAGATGGTGATGGTGCGGCTGAAGGGCAGGGGTGGGCCGGGGAGGAACTGTGGAGGCCACGCCAGGTCAGTGAAGGATGGCGTGGAGAGGACAAGCAGGAGCCGGGTGAAGCCCGCACCGCTGCCTTCTGAAGAACGGGGTCCCTTGCTAAGATTTAGGGGAGAGACGTCGGTCTTCATCTTGGACATGTTAAGTTGAAGGTACAGATGAGTCGTCAAAGGAAAGATGTTGAAGGGGATGTTGTTTTTCTGATTCTAGAGCCCAGAAAAAAGAGATCTAGGCTGAAGAAATGAATTTGTGTTGCTGAGAGGTGGTATCTGAAAGCCACGAGAACGGGCAGAAGTCCGCCAAGGGGGCAGGACGCACGGCCGTGGGCTGGACGCTGCCGGGGGCTGGACGCGGCCGTGGGCTGGACGCTGCCGGGGGCTGGACGCTGCCGGGGGCTGGACGCGGCCGTGGGCTGGACGCTGCCGTGGGCTGGACGCTGCCGGGGGCTGGACGCGGCCGGGGGCTGGACGCGGCCGTGGGTGGGATGCGCTGCCGTGGGCTGGACGCTGCCGGGGGCTGGACGCTGCCGGGGGCTGGCGATGGGGGAGCCCTGTGCTGTCCACATGGGGAGAGTCCAGCAAAACCATATTTCGGATGCAGTGCTCCAACTCCCAAGGCTATTTCCACCATTAATGTCACGTCTCATGGACTTGATGCAGACTGAGGATTGAAACTGGGTTAAGGTATTAGATAAAAAACAACAGAACTCATCAGTGTCATTGTGAAACAATTTTTGAAGAGAAAAGAAAGTTGATGATAATTTCCCAACAATATGCAGCGATTGTGCCAAACTTGTTTTCATGTGGCAAGATCATTCAACGGAGTGATGACATGAAGGAAGATAATTGCACTGTGTGTATGGGACACAGTTAGTTAAAAGCAAAATAAATAAGTAGGTAAAAGTTTTACAGGGATGGGGGGGAAAGAAAGGAGAAATTCAATCAGCTTGCTTATCGCCCTTTTGTTATACCTTCGGAAGTGGGTGGAGGTGTCTTTGCCTGGTTCACTCCTGTTTATTTCAGCACCGAGTAGATCAAACAGGTCACTTTCAATTGCTTTAGTGTTTCCTCACTGTTAATCTGTAGTCACATCAGTAATTCCTGACCAGCTTTTCCCTGTTAGAAACGAACACGGCGTAGATATGGCTGGTTTCTTTCCTGATCTCTGCACTCAATTCAGCACTTAGCCCATGGATTTCACGTGCCCTTTAGCCTTTTTTTCAAGAGCATTCCCATGTGTCATCTTTGAAAAAAGACACATGTGTCCTTGGAAATATATACTGGTTTATTCTTTTTTTTTAGACATTTTTACTTTTAATGTGGACCATTTTCAAAGGCTATATTGAATTTATTTAAAGTCTGACTCTGTTTCCACTGTTTCCCCATCTATTTCCCATGAAGTGATGGGACCGGATGCCATGATCTTCGTTTTCTGAATGCTGAGCTTTAGGCCAACTTTTTCGCTCTCCTCTTTCACTTTCATCAAGAGGCTTTTTAGCTCCTCTTCACTTCCTGCCGTAAGGGTGGTGTCATCTGCGTATCTGAGGTTATTGGTGTTTCTCCCGGCGATCTTGGTTCCAGCGTGTGCTTCCTCCAGCCCGGCGTTCCTCGTGATGTGCTCTGCATATGGTTAAACAAGCCGGGCGACGGTAGCGCTGCTGCTTTCGTCATTTTGGCCGTGAGGGCGCTCAGCCCCCCACCCGGGGGTCAAACCTGCGCTCCCTGCATCGGAACGTGAACTCTCAACCACGGGCACCAGGGGAGTCCCCTGGCTTATTCTTTTACACATATCACTGTCATTTTTTTTTTTTTTCTGCCCAAAATATATCTTATATTCCTTGCTGCGTCAGGGCATAATGAGTTGCACAGCATTTAAAAAATGGTTAGGTAGAATTCTGTGTTGTGGGATGCACTGTCCTGTGCCACGCCTGTCTCCTGGCAGATCTTCAGACTGTTTCTGACTCTGTTCATACGGACAGGCTGCTGGGAGCATCCTTGACATACCTTGTGATCCGCAAGAGCCTTCCAGGAAGAACTTTCCAGTCAACGCTGTTCCTCGGAAGAGTGTGATTTGTGCCTGCAGATTCAGCCTTAGCAAGCATTGCCAGAGTCTTCCTTTGTTCTGGGCTTTAAAATCCCATGGATGGAGGAGCCTGGTAGGCTGCAGTCCATGGGGTCGCTAGAAGTCGGATGCGACTGAGCGACTTCACTTTCACTTTTCGCTTTCACACAATGGAGAAGGAAATGGCAACCCACTCCAGTGTTCTTGCCTGGAGAATCCCAGGGACAGGGGAGCCTGTTGGGCTCCTGTCTATGGGGTCGCACAGAGTCGGACACGACTGAAGCGACTTAGCAGCAGCAGCAGCAGCAGTCAAGCCTACGTCAGGGTGGAGGGAGAGGAGAATTCTCAGGTGAACAGCTGTCTCAAGGGGCACAGTGAGTGCTTGAAGCCAGGCATCAGAGCTGACCTGCACGAGGCGCCTCCATGGCGGTCTGAGACAGCTGCCTATAGTAATGGGGAAGGGCCTGGGGCACACTCCCGAGTCCTGACTTCAGATCCCGCTCTTTCCTGGAGGACGGGCTGCGGCGCTTTCTGTGTCACATCATCTCTCACAGCTCTGGCTTCCTTACCTGGAAAGCAGAGCTCTGAATGATTCCCTGATCAGATGGCGTGTGGCCTGTGGCTATCATGGATCCAACATCAGGAATGAGCTTCAAAAGGTAAGAATACCAAATGTACAAAACGTTATCCTGTGATGGCATGAAAACCAGTCCCTGACCTCAAGGGGATGAGGTTGCCTACCAGTAACCAAATCACTGCTGATGGTGACTGCAGCCATGAAATTAGAAGACGCTTACTCCTTGGAAGAAAAGTTATGTCCAACCTAGATAGCATTTTCAAAAGCAGAGACATTACTTTGCCGACTAAGGTCCGTCTAGTCAAGGCTATGGTTTTTCCTGTGGTCATGTATGGATGTGAGAGTTGTAACCTTTAAGGAGAGAGGGCCTCCAGGTATCTGACCAAAGGCCACAACCCTTTGTTTCCTTTTATCCCCCAGCCCTCAACCTGCTCAGAACTGCTACTGCCTTAAACACCTCTGGACCTTTCTCTTAGTTCAAAGAGATCTAAATCAGAAACTATTTTTTAAAATTTTGGACAGAAACTAGGAAATGGACCCCCTTTCCGTGAATTTCTGGTGATCTGGAAAGAAGCATGGCTGAGAAGAGCGCTGTGTGTGGAGACTTCCAAAGTAACGAGCAGATTTCAAGGGCCTTCTGTGCATCCCAAAGTATGTTAAGCTTTACTCAAGGTACTAGAACTCTAGGGTGCAAGATCCAAAAGACTTGCCTAAACTTTGCAAGAGCAAAGAGAGGATTTCTTGGCTCATAAATCATTCCAGTATAGCTCAGCTTCAGGCATGGTTGGGTCGAGGAGCTTCAACAGTATCGTCAGGCCCCAGTCTTCCTCCCCTGAGGGTTTTGGTCTGGGTGCCTCTGGCTGGCCTTCTTCCTCATTAGGTTTGCTTCTTGGGGTAGGGAGATGGCTGCCGCGCATTCTGAGTGGACGTCCTGTCCTTTCAGTACCTTAGCCTGGTGAGCCTCCCTCGTTTCCTGAGAAGGGAAAGAACGGGAGTCAAGCCTCACTTGACCTGATTTCTCTGCATCAGGAATGTGTCCGTCCTTAAACCAGTCGCCTGTTGTCAAGAGATGGGCTATTTCAATGAGCCAGGCCAAGGTCAAGCGTCTGTCCTTGCAGTGGGAGGCGAGTAGTCAGGACCCAGTCTAATCGCTTGGCCTGAGAGGGGGAAGGCCTGAGAGAAGATCAGGAGGCGTGGGAACGGGTCTTGGATTTGCAAAACTCTCAGATGCCGCATGTGAGTGTCACATCTAGTTCACACAGTATCTGTAGAGCGATCCTTGGTTAGATGATGAGACAGATGTTTTGAGTGCATAATTCACTTGTTCAAGGCCACTCAGCCAGCAGTTGGAGAAGTTGGGTTTCGAGTCTTGATTGGATTGCATTCTTAGTGGTTTAACTGCCCACATTTCAGCGTTACCATTCTACCCCTTTTCTCCGCTCCCACACTGTTCCCTTGCCCCAAAACAGAGGGTGGTCCATGCTGACAGTCACCGTGCAAATCCCATTAGCATTGGTGGTGCCTGGTTTTCCTAAATGGCACACAGCAAAGGCCAGCACACTGTCATATCAGGGAAATCTTTACTAAACCAATATATTACTATCGGTCTTTTCAACTTCTCAGCAAGTGACCTGCACTCAAGGGTAAAGCCAGGAGCTTTAAATCACAGGAAAGCTTCCCCTTGACCGGTTTCCACACAGGGATGTAAAACCAAGTGTTGTTTATTTTGTGTAACTCTACAATTAGTAAAAATCAGAATGTCTATGCATGCGTTCACTGTAGTAAATTATTAGGTAATTAACCTTAATGCCCCCTGCTCTGGATCACTAACTTACTTTGGCTCTGCAGCTGTTGAGAATCTTTCTCAGGCATCATGATATTTCATTGCACAGCAGCCTCATGTTGAGTGTAGCAAAGTTTGAACAGAGTGGAAGGGGTGTAGGATGGATCCGTTCCAAAAGAGGGAGGGAAGGGCTCTGTGTACCCTGAAGGAACAGTGCAGACTTGTGATAGGATGCAGAGTGCGGAGGAGAGGGGTTCTCTTAGCAGTCTCCAGCTCAGACTTTCTTTGTTTCTGCCAGCAAGTTTAAGCCTTATCACGTCACGCTCGGGTTGTTTTAATAGAGAACTTCCGAATGGTCTTTGTCTCTCTCTCCTCACCATTGTGCCAGATTAATCTTCCTGAAGTACAGGATTTATAGCACAGCCTGATTCATAAGTCTTTAGCAACTCCATCTTGCTAATAAACAATATACAAACACCTTCATGTAAATTTTTGATTCTTCCTCAGCCTAGCTTTCAAGCCACGTCCTCTGTTACTGTTCTGCATGATGCCTTTGAGCCTCTGGTCTCTGCTCTGCACACCCCTGCTGGGCAAGAGAAATACTTCAGGATTTTCTACTCATCTCCTCCTCTGAATCTGTCTCCTGCCTCACTTAATGCATTTGCCTCATCCTTGAATATGGATGATTTTGGTGAAAAGAATAATGATCAAGAAAAGGTTTGGGAAGTAGGGATCAATAGCAATATGGCTTATATCTTGCAAATGCCATTAACTTGTGCCACCTTGTAAAACTATGTGGAAGTTGTTTATTGCAACTGCCACAGACGCTGCGGTGCTCCTCTGTGTGTATGCCCCTTGGAGTATTTTTTAGGTTAAATCTCAAGTAGTGGTTTTGCTGAGACAGGGAATCTGTAAATTTCGATGGAAACTGTCAGGACGCGCTCCTGTCTCATCAGCAGTCTCTGAAAGAACGTGCCTGCTGCTGACGACGGCGCTTTGTGTCCCGGACCCTGACGCCTCCCACACTCTGCGGGTGCTGCTCTCGTGTTGAGGGATGGGTGACGGCGCTGGAGTGGCTCAGCTTCATCCGCAGTGTTTGAACTTTTATGAGCAGAATGAACTCGTGCATTACCCCTGAAATTTAAACTTCTTTTAAAGATTTAAGATTGCATCCCTGTGACTGACGTTGGAGGTCAGTGCTCCTCACGGAGAGGGGGCCGTCTGAGAGATCGGCGCCAGGCTGGGGAGGGGAGACCACGCGAGGAACGAGCGCGTTCTTAGGCTGAGACCAGAGCCTGGTGCAGAGACTGGGACTGGAGTCAGGGTCCTGCTGAACTGAGATTCTGAATCAGTAGCAGAAAAGACTCCAAGCTGGAGAAGCCAAGAGAGGAAAGAGAAGTCGGAAAGCAAATCACCAGGTCATCGGCCCTGGCGTTCGGTAAGAACTCATGGCAGGCAGTGAAGAAAGGCGCGGGCGCTCGGACTCATGTGGACGAAGCTTCCCTGGGGCAGTGGGAGAGGAAGCTGGAAAAGAAGCATCTTCTGAAAGACTCAAGTCTCCCTTTTGAGAGATGCCCTCACTGGCCTTAAAGACACAGCTCTCTGCATTAAACAAACTATATTACTGATATCTGAATAAGTTCTCATAATTTGAAGAAAGCTGAGCGCTGAAGAATTGATGCTTTTGAACTGTGGTGTTGGAGAAGACTCTTGAGAGTCCCTTGGACTGCAAGGAGATCCAACCAGTCCATTCTGAAGGAGATCAGCCCTGCGTGTTCTTTGGAAGGAATGATGCTAAAGCTGAAACTCCAGTACTTTGGCCACCTCATGAGAAGAGTTGACTCATTGGAAAAGACTCTGATGCTGGGAGGGATTGGGGGCAGGAGGAGAAGGGGATGACCGAGGATGAGATGGCTGGATGGCATCACGGACTCGATGGATGTGAGTCTGAGTGAATTCCGGGAGTTGGTGATGGACAGGGAGGCCTGGCGTGCTGCAATTCGTGGGGTCGCAAAGAGTCGGACACGACTGAGTGACTGAACTGAACTGAATGTCTCTTTTCCTCTCTAGAACTGGAGCCAGTTTGTAGTTACGTGTGTCTTCTCTTCTGGCCTCCTGTGTCTAGTCCAGGGGCTGGAAAGCCTTCTTGGAAAAGGCTGTCTGGTAAATAGTTCAGGCTCTGTGAACGAGATGGTCCCCATCTCAACTATTCAACCCTGCTGTCAGCCTGGGAAAGTGGGTATAGGCAATGCGTATGTGATTGGGCGTGGCTGTGTTACAATAAAGTTTTATTGAAAAACGTAGAGGATGGCCTGATTCAGGACATACACTGTGGTTTTCTGACCCATGATCTTATCCTCATTGTTATGTAGGGATGATAATAATATAATCTCCTCTGTTGATCTGAGAACTGAATGAGAACATGCAGGTAAACTACCGATGGAATAAAGCTCATATTTTATGGCAAGACAAAAAGTTAAGCGTGAAAATTTTCTCTGCCCATTTGGGGCAGGGTTAGTGCGCCTGCACTCATCAGCCCTTCTTAGGAGATAATATTCCTTCTTAATCTCATAACGGGGCACAACTTCTCAGAAGATACCTCCCTTCTTACTCTTGTAAGGGGTCATGAAGACCCTTGACCCCTATTCAACTTGCAAGTGTAGATCTGTGTTGTATAAACTGTCAGTACATCACCTAATAAAGAAACTTTGTCTCAAAACTTATATACAACTATGACCTCTAACGGATGGAACTCTGAGCTCTTTGCAAGACTGTCTCCCGGTTATAATCCTCGGGTTGACTGGAGTACCATTTTCATTTCTTTCCTAGGTTGACTATTGATTATTCTATTTTCACTAACACTACTTGGCTCAGTGTTTGGCATGTGGCTTTTTATTTTCCTATTTTCTTAATTAAATGTTTAATAAGTGTAAATTTTGTCCTGATCCCTGTAATTATTTTATAAGCCTATCTAGTGTGTCTGCTCATGAACCTGTTGGTTGGGTCTGGTTCCTTGTCATGATCTTGACCAGTGGGTCTCTCACGCTTAGAGGATTCTGAGCGCTTAAAACTGCCCCCCCCCCCGAAAAACCCGAGTGATTTTAATAAAGACTGAAAATGAAAGTGTCAGTTGCTCAGTTGTGTCTGACTCTTCGTGACTCCACGGACTGTAGCCCCCTGGGCTCCTCTGTCCATGGGATTTCCCAGGCAAGAACACTGGCGTGGGTAGCCGTTCCCTTCTCCAGGGGGTCTTCCCAGCCCAGGGGTTGAACCCAGCTCTCCTGCCTTAGCAGGCAGATTCTTGACTGTCTGAACCACCAGTTCAGTTCAGTTCAGTTCAGTCGCTCAGTCGTGTCCGACTCTTTGCGACCCCATGAATTGCAGCACGCCAGGCCTCCCTGTTCATCACCATCTCTCGGAGATCACTCAGACTCACATCCATCGAGTCAGTGATGCCATCCAGCCATCTCATCCTCGGTCGTCCCCTTCTCCTCCCGCCCCCAATCACTCCCAGCATCAGAGTCTTTTCCAATGAGTCAACTCTTCGCATGAGGTGGCCAAAGTACTGGAGTTTCAGCTTTAGCATCATTCCTTCCAAAGAAATCCCAGGGTTGATCTCCTTTAGAATGGACTGGTTGCATCTCCTTGCAGTCCAAGGGACTCTCAAGAGTCTTCTCCAACACCACAGTTCAAAAGCATCAATTCTTCGGCGATCAGCCTTCTTCACAGTCCAACTCTCACATCCATACATGACCACAGGAAAAACTACCAAGGAGGACCCTAATAGAGACTGGACATGTCCCTTAAGACAGCCTGACAGGAGCTCCGCGATTGTTCTTGGCTGAGGACGTCACCTGGCATTTGATCTTCAGACAACCTCCTGCAGGAAATGGATTTCAGATTCAGTTGGGAAGCTCAGCGATCTCTTGGATGCATAATAAAGACATCTCTTGACCAGAACCCCCTGAGGTTAGAGTGTCCTAGAAGTGATTAAAAGCTATTTCACTGAGTGTTACTCTTCAAAGTGAATGAATATTCTGATCAGTAGGGCTGTTTGAACTGAACTACTGTTTAAGTGGTAACTTGATTTGCTGTTTTGATAAGTCTGATGAAGTGTGTTTGAACATTAGCAGAAATTTAGCAGACATTCCGATTTGTTTGTACAATTACCCCTAAATTGTGGGAATTATCCGCTCATTAACGCTGTCATCTGCTCTTTGGGCTGAGGCGCGAAGTGAGTGCGTAGTAATTAGAATCAAACTGGAAGCACGCGGACAGATGGGTCAGTCCTCGCAGGAAAGGTGCTTCAGAGCAGCTCTGTCGCCTCGGGACGTAGGGAAGCCGCTGAGGTGAGCCTTGCTTCAGTCTGTTGCGTTGGGGTCTGATGCTTTATTGCGGCAAAGCTGTGTTCGCAGTGGCTGATGCCTTTTGAGAATATAGCTGCGTGTCAGGACGTTGGCCCTAACGAAGGGAGGGTCAGAGTCGCACAGAAGTGTTTGCTCCTTCTTATGAAAAGAAATATCAAAATCCTTTTAACTCCAAAGTGAAAACGTGGGAAATTTTCCCGGTTGGAGTTCTTGTCTAGACGAAGGATTCGTGTCTGGTTATGGTGGTGCTGGAGAGTTCAGGTTTCAGAGACCCCATTGTTTTTGCTGTTTTTTGCTGCAGCTGCTGCTAAGTCGCTTCAGTCGTGTCCGACTCTGTGCGACCCCACAGATGGCAGCCCACTGGGCTCCGCCATCCCTGGGATTCTCCAGGCAAGAACACTGGAGTGGGTTGCCATTTCCTTCTCCAATGCATGAAAGTGAAAAGTGAAAGTGAAGTCGCTCAGTCGTGTCTGACTCAGCGACCCCATGGACTGCAGCCCACCAGGCTCCTCCGTCCATGGGAGTTTCCAGGCAAGGGTACTGGAGTGGGGTGCCATTGCCTTCTCCGGCTGTTTTTTGCAGGTATTTTTATTTATTTTTCAAACTCTAACCTTTTTATTTTGTGTTGGAGTGCAGCCGACTAACGAGGCTGTGGTAGTTTCGGGTGAACAGGAAGGGACTCAGCCTCGCAGACACGCGGGTGCGTTCTTCCCCAGGCCCCTCCCATCCGGCCGCCGCGTGACACTGAGCAGCCTCCCCTGTGCTGTGTGGTAGGTCCTTGTTGGTTATCCAGTTTAAATACAGCAGTGTGCACATGACCTCCCCAAACTCCCTACTGGTCCCTTCCCCCGGCAGCCATGGTTCATTCCCTAGTCTGTGCGTCCCCCTCTGTTTTGTAAGCAAGTTCACTTGTATTGTTTCTTTTCACATTCCCCATGTAAGGGATGTCATCCCATATTCAGAGAGCTTGCTTTCATAATTACAAGCTAGCCGTCAGCTGTAAAGCTATGGGCTGATTATATAGGTACAGGCTGTAGGAGTTGACACATGTAGGCTGGAACTCTAAGACCACTCCTAATTAGCCGAGTGACCTTAGGCCTCGAGTCGCTAAGAGTAAACAGGGCGAGCAGCTTGTCCTGCTTTGTCCCAGGTCTCTTGGTTTGAGCACTGAAAGGGCCACGTGCTAGGAACCTCTGTCCCAGGCAAACCCGGACAGCTGGCGGTTCTCTCAGAAACCGAGGCCGCAGAGGATTGCTCGCTGAATGCCTGAGGCTGCGGCCCAGCGCGGGTCCTGCTCGGGGACGCTGGGTGACTCCTGAGTCTCTCTGAGCTCTCGGTGCCTCGTCTGTGAACGGGGGCACCAACACCTACTCCGCACTGCAGCTGCAAGGCCCACAGACGGGGTGTGAAGGGGGCCATCCGGGTCGCGGCGCCCACGTCTCCCTGCAGAGGCTCCTCTCGCGGCAGAGCGCCGGCTTCCAGCCTGCGGACCCAGAAGCTGCGGCTCCCCGACCCTGGAGCGCGGGCTCAGTAGGTGAGGGGCAGCGACTTGGTTGCTCCACAGCATGTGCGATCGTCCCAGATCAGGGATCAAGCCCACATCGCTTGCGTTGGCAGACCAGTTCTTTACCCCTGAGCCACCAGGGTGGCCCTTTTTACGTATGGGTTGGCCAAAAGGCGTGGATTCTACTGAATGACAGAAAGACTCATTCTGGGGTGAGCACTGACTGAGCAGAGATGGAAATTAACTTAATTAAGAGGCAGGGGAAGAGGGGCGGGGCCAAGTCTGATCAGTTGGTTGCTGCTCCGGAGCGTTTGGCCTCCAGGCATCTCTTCCCGTTTCTTCTGGAAGCAGGAGCTGCATTTTCCTTCGGGACTCTCAGCCCCTGCCTGTGTGCGTGTCTCCATCCTCCCCAGGAGGGCCTGGAACCCAGATTCAGCCAGAGTACACCAGTCGCCTGGGTACCACAGAGATCAGCATCCTTTGAATCCACGAGATTCCGACCCGAGACTTGCTGGCGTTCTTGGAAAGGACTGCTGATCTTCCCCCGCAACCTCAGCTCTGAAGGAGTCTTGAGCTGCGGCAGCCACGCTCCACCACGTGGAGGACACCTGGCGGGAAGGACAGAGACAGAGAGGGCAGCCGGGCTGGCGGGTGAGAGAAGAAGGCAGACCCTGCAGCCGGGCTGGCGGCGGTGAGAGAAAAAGGCAGACCCTGGGGACCGTGCCTCAGACCTGCGTCCTGCCAGGCTTGCGGTGAAGCTGTGCTTCAGCTTTGTTGAATGAATGAATGAATGAGTCAACCATTCTCTTCCCTGCGGTTAATTCAGATATGTTTCTTTCACTTGCAAAAGGACCAACTCTGAGTGACAGAAAGTTCTGGAAAGGCTGTGTAGCTTTGCCACACTGACAGCCGTATAACCTCTCCCCACAAGCAGTTCAGAGCTTGTTTGAAAACTTTCTCAAGATCTGTCAATAGTTCAGTTCCTATTCAATGATCTGCCAACAATCTCCCTCATCTCGGCATAAATCTCTCACAATTTCAAACTTAGATGCTCACAAACTACTTTTTAATGGCAACCCAGGTATTCTATTGAAATCATTGTATGTGGTAATTAGTAATCTGCAAGATAATTTCAGTTAATTTTAAATTTAAAATCCATCATGCAAAACGAGTTGGATCAGAGTGGAGCTACTAACAAAAGAAATGAATCAGAGTATGAGAGAAGCTGCGCTCAACCCTGGAAATAAAAATGTGCCGATTTCTCCGGGAATAATCATTGCCTCGATTTTTACTTGTAATTATAATTTAATTATGAACCCACTTTTGCAACATTTTAAAAGTACATAGTTAGCATTTAAGTACTTTCCATATAATTACGTGTTATTGAACCAGCTCATTATGGACTGGTTGCTGCATAAATTGCTATGCTTTGTGTAAAAATATTTTTCCACTTCAGGATGACTTGAAATAAAATAAGACACACTATTTGAATGGTATTTAGAGGCTGCCCTGTACTGCATGGGAGCTCTGAACTTGACTGTCTGAAAGACTGGTGAACTTGCTAATGTTGGTAAAGATCATTTCTGGAAACCCAGGAGATTTTTCTTTTTTTCTTTCTTTTTCCCCTATGAATTTACTTCTTTCTTCATTATTCCCCTCGAGATATCCCTAGAGAATCCTTGAGAACCCTGCTTCTGACACCTCCGTAGTCCCTCCAGCCTCACGGAGGGAAGTCGGTGAGCGTGTGATTGAGAGTCCACCACGGGGCTCCTGGGGCGGCTCGGTGCTAAAGAATTCGCCTGCCCATGCCGGGGACACGGGTCCGAGCCCTGATCTGGGAAGAGCCCACCTGCCGCAGAGCCGCGGAGCCGAGGGCCACCGCCGCTGGGCCTGTGCCCTGGAGCCGGGGAGCCCCCACTCAGAGGCCAGCGAGCCCGGGGCCCTGGCTCCGCAGCAGAGAGCAGCCCCCATCCCCCACAGCTCGAGAAGGCCATGCAGCAACGAAGGCCCGGCAGAGCCAAGAGCAGCAGCGGTGAAGGCTCAGTGGCTTTACGCAGCTGACACTAAGGGCGCGGTTAGGTTAAAGGGAAGAGAAGAGTGCTGTGTCTTCAAAAGGCCCGCTCCCCGAGTGGACCGTGGTTGAGGACGAGAAGAAGCGCTGACATGCGAGCGCTGTCCTTCTCTTCTCTCGCTCAGCCTCGGCCAGTCCCGGAGGAAGGCAACAGCAACGTGTGTTCTGATGCTGCCCCGTTTACAGACCAGGAAACTGAGGCACAGAGGTTGGCACCTGGCACAAGCTTGCAAGGCTGAAGGAGCCAGGCAGGGTCCAGCCCCAAGCAGTGCATCTCCAGAGAGCAGGCAGGTAACAGCCAAGATGCCTCAGCCCAGGAGGCTCATGCCAGATGCTGGGGCCCCCACAGGGGCCACTGCGGAGCGTGAAGGGCGCTGAGTCCCGCAGAGGGAGGGGCAGTCCTGCACCTTGCAGGCGAACGAATTTCTAGGACCTGGATTCCAAAAAGGAGTTAGGGCAACGGGGAGGAGGGGCCCTCCATCAGCGCTCACCCCCGTCCCGGGGCCGCCAGCCCGCGGGTGGGGTGTGCTTGCGGGGCGACCGTTGGCGCTGTAGGAGAGTGCGGGGCAGCGGTGCGGCTGCCTGTGCCTGCGGGCTTGCTTGTCGAAATCCCCAGGATCTGAGAATATTCCCAGGAATGCAACACCGAGACTGCTTTAATTGTCAAACTTCATTTCTTCATGTCCATAGATCAGTTAAAATTAAGTGCTGCCGTAAGATTGAAACATTATCTTATAAATAATGATTGCATCTCGAGTTCCAAAGGAAAGGGATACTGTCTCTCAATTACGCTTAGGCTCCTCGGTGCTCGATTTAAAGGCCGTGGAAACATGAGAAGGAAGTAAGCACTGACAATTATCAAGTGCCTGCTGATCATCAAGATGGGTGCTCGCCAGAGAGGAGCCTGCTGTGAGCAGACACCCCGGGATGAAGTATTCCCGTTTTGTAGGTGAGAACCTTGAGGTGTAAGTAACTCGCCCAACTCACTGGTGGCGCTGCGCTTCTGGGCGAGTGTGTCTGGTTTGAATGTGCTTCCTCATCAGTTCTGAAGTAGAGGATTGTGCCCCTCCAGGTGTGCAGGCTGGGTCAGGATGGCACCTTGGGTCCCCCTCTTCTCAGAGACACGCAGGGCGACCCGCTTCTCACTCACAAAGGGCCAGGTGAGGCTGAGACCAAACACGAAGGCACCAGGCGGCTCATTTCTGGGACACTCAGCAAGAGGAGGATGAGCAAGGTGGTCTCAAAGCCTGGACATGTCGAGGAGGACACTCGCTGTGGGAACGGGAGGCCCTGGAGACCGATGGGAAGGCCTAGGTGCCACGGCGGGATGGGGCCTAATCCAGACGGGAGCCGGGTGGAAGGAGCCCGGTCCAGGCTCGGCGGTGGTGACGAGGCGCGGCGGGGCTGCGTCCACAAGGGCGCCCTCCTCCCTTTCCTCCTATCCCCAGACTCTAGTGCCCTTTAGGGTCCAGTTCAAAGTGCCCCGCCCCCGAAGTCCTTTCTGCTTTCTAACTTTGCTCCACTGTCTTCTCCTGAAGATTCCAGCTCAGAACTTTATCACAGAGCGCTCCCGTGCTCAGGCGCTCGGTCGTATCCGACTGTTGTGACCCCATGGATCGTAGCCCACAAGGCTCCTCTGTCCGTGAGATTCTCCAGGCAAGAACAGCGGAGCGGGTTGCCTTCCTTCCCCAGGGGGCCTTCCTGACCCAGAGATGGTACCCACNCACCCTTGCTCAGGCGCTCGGTCGTATTCGACTGTTGTGACCCCATGGATCGTAGCCCACAAGGCTCCTCTGTCCGTGAGATTCTCCAGGCAAGAACAGCAGAGCGGGTTGCCTTCCTTCCCCAGGGGGCCTTCCTGACCCAGAGATGGAACCCATGTCTCTGGTAGTTCCTGTGTTAGTAGAAGACTCTTTACCCCTGGGCCACCTGGGAAGCCCACCTTGTCTGGACTATGCGCCCTTGCCAGGTGAGCAGTTTGGCAGCTGAAAACAAACCACTTATTTCTACTTCCTTGTCTTGATCTACTGGTAACCAGACCCTTTGCTTTAAAAATAGAATGGACTTGGAATAAGCAGTGTTAGAACTGGTGCGGCTACAACTGTGTGTCTGAACTTCCCCAGGGGACACATGAATGGAAGAGAGCTGTGTTCTGTTGCTTCTCCATTCGTGCCTACCCAGTCCTAGTGAACTGCCTACATGTGCAAATATTCAGCAGAGGGTTGGATACATGAGTCTGTGTCTTACCCAGTTTGTTCCCTGTGTCCTCCCACCAGAATGAAAGATCCCTGAGCATAAGGTCTTGGTTTTGTTTAGCATAGCATCCCCAGGGTGTTACACAGAGCCCTGAAACATTAGGGTCTTAATGAATATCAGATTGATAAAAGAATCAACTATTCTTTTGCTCCAGATATCAGTCAGGCTGGAAAGTTTTAGCTTGTTTGCACCATGAAGGGACTCATTCTGCACAGTCGTTTTAGGGACAGTCTCACCAGCAAGAATGAAAGGGAGGCGGAAACAATCCGCACGCCCACCAGCTGACCCAGGGACAAGCCGGTGTGGCCGGGCTGCGTGCTGGAACTGTTGTTCTGCTGTGAAAAGGAAGCACTGGCTCAGCTCCGGCATGGACGGACCTGGAAGACATTGTGCCGAGTGGAGGGAGCCAGACACAAAAGTGCACGTGTCGTCTGCTCCCATTTATATAAAAGTGTCCAGAACTGGCAGCTCTACACACACAGAGAGGAGACGGTGGCTTCCAGGGGCTGGAGGGACGCAGTGAGGGAGCGAGGCCTCTTTCTGAGGTGATACGGCTGCTCCTGAATTGGGTGGTGGTGATGGATGCGCAGCCTGTGATGCCGCTGAAAGCCACTGAACTGTGTGCTTCAGAGGCTGGACTTTATGAGACGCAAATTACGTCTCAACAAAGCTACTTGAAAAAGAAAGCCGAGGGGAAGATCACGCGTGATCAGAGCCTGCAAGGTTCTCCGTCCCCGGGAGCCGTGTTCTGGGCTCTTCTCGGGGTCTCCGGCTCTAGAGAGGCTTTCCCTTGCGTGTGACCCCGCCCTGCAGCGGCAGAAGTGACAGCAGCGGGCTTTGTCAATTGCCAAGGGCAAGAGTAAACGATGAGGGGCTTCCTTGGCGGTCCAGGGGTAAAGAATCCGCCTGCCGATGCAGGGGAGGCACATTCAGTCCCTGGGCGGGAAGATTCCTCAGGCCGCGGGGCAGCTCAGCCCGCGCGCTGCAGCTGCCGAAGCCCGTGAGCCCAGAGCCGGTTCTGCAGCAGGAGGAGCCGCCGCAGTGAGAAGCCTGCGCTGGAGCGTGGTCCCTGCTCCCCACAGCTAGAGGCTCTGCGTGGCACCAAAGACCCGTGCGACCAAACTAACCACACAAAAATTTAACAAAAAGCGTAAGTGAGGAATAAGATAGATTAGAGGAGGAAAGCGCTGGATCACCTCTTGGATAATGATTCCAGAACTTCTGAAAAAGTAGAACTTGATAACAGACAATGTTGATATTTATTTTTGAAAACGTATGTCAAGCAATTAGTCCTATACCTTTATATAACCCTGCACTCTGTCCAGTTTTTCCCAACTCAGAAATCCTCAACTACCAGGGCAGTTTCGCCCTCTAGAGAATATCCATCCGTCTCTAGGGGCAGTTTCGGTTGTTACATTGTGGGGGAGGCGCTGGTAGCATCTAGTCGGTTAGGCCAAGAAAACTGCTGACTTTATCCTACAGAGCACAGGTCAGCTCCCTGCAGGCACAAGAATGAAACTCTTATACAGCCATCAGTATACCAAGGTTGAGAAACCCCACTGAGAACCCATCACCAACTTCCTGGTCCAAACTACCATCATCTCTTAATTGAACTTTTGCAGTAGTTTCCCAACAGATTTCTCTGCTTTCACGCCAAGCATTGATAGAGAAATCTTCTCCAAACATAAATCTGATCATCTGTCACTGGCCACCATTGGGCCATTCAGACCGACTGTTCCCGATTGCTGCTGTAACGACTTACACAAACTTGGCGGCTTTGAAGGATAGAAAGGTGCTATCTTCTATTTATCTGCCCATGTAATAGGGCATTTGAAAGATGACAACATGCAGTTTGAGGAAAGGCAAACTGTGAGTGGTCAGAAGACTCAGTTCCTCCCTGTCGGCTGTGGACAACAGGTACAAGCCATGTTCCAGCACTCTCCACGACCACCTCAACGGTCACCAGGGAGATCTGGAGACCTTAAGGCTAAAGTATTCAGTGTCTTTGTGTTTATTTGCAGTAGTCTGGGTTTAAATATGCAAGTCCTGACACTGGCTGCACATTTCAACTTTACGGCCCAGCGAGTTTTCTCTGCAGATGGACATGTAGAAGGATCAGTAGCCGCTGGTGGTCTGAGGACAAGCAGAGGTTTTTCTCTCTGTCCTGCCATTATTCCAAGAAGGAGAAAGGTTTTAGGCAAAGATAAGTGGAAATTATCCAGTAGCTTCAAATATATTACTCCCCAGATCTCCTGTCTGAGTAAATCAGAGATACTCACAACTAAGGATAATGAGATAATTAAAGACTAGTAAATAAAAACGTGGGGTGCTTTCTATCGTTAGCCCAGGACATGAATCCGATTACGAAACACTGACTCTGTATTTTGAAATGTCATATCAATTACATGAGACACTTTTACAGATCTCCTGGAAAAATATTTACATAAAATGATATTTTTATACACGATGTAAAGTACTGAAGTATAGATTTAATCAAAACTGTAAATAAGACTGAAGCTGTGCTGTAAGTGTAAAATATGCAAGCATAAAAAGTTTTAGCAAAATTTTAAGTGGATTTCACTCTGCAGTACATTGGTTTCCCTATTACCTGCATATCCAGCTCCCCAACCTACTCCTCCCCCGCTTTGGTTTAATACTCGTTCACTGGAGAGAAGACATTTTGGGGGAAAATACAACAACAAACCCACAGCGTTGTTAGGTTTCTGTGTTTTGGGGGAGAGGGATGTGAACTCAGTGCATTCCTGCCTCGGTTCTGAGTTACATTTTCAGCCTCTCCCTGGTCCCGGGAGGCCACATGGGTCCCTGAAGGGAGTCAGGCTTGGGTGATGGGCTGAGACTTGGGTGTGAATTCTGCCTCTGACCTGGAGCTGTCCGAGCGGTGTCTCTGGACGAGTGGCTTTCTCTGGGGCTGAGCTTCCTCACTTGCACAGTGGGACTCCTGTCGCCCACCTCCCGAGGCCTGGTGAGGGTGCCGGGGAGGCGCGTCCGAGGCTGCTCCTTCTCCCGCGTCCAGCGCACCTCATTTCTGGGGCGGCTGAGGCTGACCCTTCTCCGCACCAGGCTGGTAGCGACGGGCTGTACGTGAGGGACGCCGAGTAACCCGGGTCATCCTTGGGTCCCGGGGATGCTGCGGAATCGGCAGGGGCTCTTGGCTTCATTTCCGGAATCTCGTGAATCAGAATGTCTCACAGACCTTGACTTACAGAGGGTCTCCTTTTGCAAGACGCTTTAGCCCCGGTTCACCAGAGCAGGGTACGCCAGCAGGCAGAGGCCAGATGAAACGTGAGAAGGGGAAGGGGGACTGGGCAAGTCTGGTTCATGAAAACCCCACAGTTGAGTAACCAACCTGTCCTAGTTTTCCTGGGACTGTCCTAGTTTAGCAGAGAATATTCCGTGCCCTGGAAACCCCTCAATGCTGGCAAAAACAGCATGCCCCATCACCCTACGCAATTTAAATTCTGCAATAGGCAGTCAGAAACAGGAAGGTTCGTGGTTCCATAAGGCTGGGGTGAGAACAGGGTATGCCTCTAAATGACCACACAATTTCTTGCTAGGACGATGGAAATTTTCTAAGCTTGGATGGTGGTGATGGCTGACAACTCCATAAGCACGCTAAAACCCTTCGTCTCTTAAAAACAAGTCTGTTCGTCTGGGGCTGCTCCGGGTCCTGCCGGCGCACACAGGCTTTCTCTGGCCGTGGCGAGCGGGGCTGCTCCCCGGCGCGCGGGCTTCCCACCGCCGTGGCTTCTCCTGCGGAGCGCGGGCTCCAGCGGGTGGCTTCCGGAGCCCTGGGGCGCAGGCCCAGCTGCCCTGAGGCGGGCGGAATCCTCCCCGACCATGAATCGAACCCAGGCCGTTGCACCGGCAGACAGACTCCCCGGAGACCACTGGGCCACCAGGCCAGTCCCAGCTCAACGTGTACTCTTAAGACAGATGGCTTTTATGATATGTGAATTACATCTCCGCAAGATTGATTAAAAACTGATTATGAAATTATATTTCCATAATCAAGCATTTGATTTTTTAGAGAAATAATAATATCCTGCACACAAAATGCATTAAGAATTTCAACTAAATTGTCTATCAAATTGAAAAAGATTTATTAAGATTGACAAAACTCAGATTTGATAAGGATATGAGGAAAATGTCTCATGTTTAAATGGTCAAAAGTGCAAATGAATAAAATGTTTAAATAGGACAGTTTTGTAGTATGAACCAAAGTGCAACATAGATACACTCTTTGACTCAGCAACTTTATTTCCAGAGATATATCCTAGGCAGATAACTGTCAAGTGTTCAGAGATATATGTGCAAAGATGTTCATCACAGATGGTTTGTAATAGAAACAATGGCTTATAATTAGAAGCAATCTAAATTTTCATTAGTGATGGATGGTTTGGATGAGTTATAACAAATCCGTATAATGAAACACTTTGACTATGACAGCGTTGAGATGGTAGCATAAATCCACACGTGCGTCTGACCGACTGCTCCAGCCCGCCTGGGGCAGCCCTGGTTTCAGTGCTGAAGGTCCCCGCGTCCAGGGAAGCCCTGTCTCGGCAAGCAGACTGACTGTCGGTGCCGCTTAGTCGCTCAGTCGTGTCCGACTCTTGCGTTTCCCGGGACTGTAGCCCGCCAGGCTCCGCTGTCCACGGGATTTCCCAGGCAAGAATCCCGGAGTGGGTTGCCATCTCCTTCTCCAGGGGGTCTTCCCAACCCAGGGGGTGAACCCGATTCCCCTGCTTTACCCTGAGCCAGAGAGGCTGACGTGGGCTCGAGTCCCTCTTCCGTTTCTTGCTGTTGAGCGTCCTTGGACGGGGCTCTGACCCCGCTCCACTCCTTTGCTTCCTTATCTCTTAAGTGGATAAAATAATACCCGCCCCTAGGGCTGCTGTGCCGATTCCATGATGTGACAGTATATAGAAAGCCCCCGGGGAACGGCCTGCCACTGTCCGTAACTGCTAATTTATGTTCCTTACCATCCTTCTTACATTCCATTTTGTCTCGGTAACTAAAAACTTATTTGAAACCATCAAAATCTTTATCATCCATGTGTAAAACAGTAGGTGATATGACTTTATGAATAAAACCTCTTGTCAATCTGTAGACTTTATTTTTGCCATGTCTTGACTACCTGGGTGGAGACAGGGCTTGATGAGATGGCTTAAAAATGCCTCCAATCTGGGGAAGCCTGCTAGTTTTCACACAAAGAAAACTTGTGTTAATAAAATATCACTCCAGTTCACTGGAAACCTACACCAAAAGCAGCTTCTCTGATTGTATAAACCGTCTCTACCTAGCTGCTGTTTTTGGCCAAAGCCAAACATGAGGCTCAATTACAGAACTGGGGTGCCAAGCATCAGACGCGAGTTTGTCGCCTGCCACTCACAGGTAAAGCACTCAGCGACTCCGAGCTTCTTTGTGATCCTCAAGCTCTTCAGTGTCTTAGAGGTTGTCCTGCCCACAGTTTAGGGCTCTGTGCCTGTGTTTCATCCAGGGGTTCCTATTTCCAGGTGAGCTGGCAGTCATTTCTAAAGAGCTTTATTGTTTTGTTAAGTTTTCCAAATATAGGCATAAGTCATAGCTGGAGGACAAGAATTCATTCACCAATGATCTCATTCACCCACCCTTCCTTCCATCCATCTTCCTTCCTTCTGTCTACCCTTCCCTCCAACCAGCAATATTTATTATAACCCAATGGTGCGACTGTTCCATTCATTTCCACCAGTTTTTCGTAAGTACCTTCTATACATTTAGAATGTGGCCTTTGTTGAGTGTCAGGGATTAACAGAGGAGACAGTCATGTTTCTTAACTGTTCAAGGATGGAGGCATTAACAAAACAGTCCTATATATGCATATGCATGTATTGTATATAATGATAAACTTGATAAATGCAGTGAAAAAAAGGTCATAGAGACATGAGCACTTCTAATGATAATAGGAGGAAACGTACTTTAATCTATGGGAAAACAGAAGTTTCCCCAAGAGAGTGAAGATTGTGCTGAGGTCTAAAGAGCAAGCGAGAGTTAATTAGTACAGGAAAAGAGGAGCAAGTGTTAAGGGAAAAGGGGCGGGCGTGTCCGGTCCCATGCTGGAGGGACGGTGGCAGGAAGGAGGGGCTGAAAATCCTGAGTGGAGCAGAGAGAAGGCAGGAGGAGAGCTTGGTAGAGACCGTGTAGAGCTCCGTAGGGCGTTTAAGAAGTTTGAAAAAAGTCCTCAGCGCATCCAAAATGCACTGAAGAGTTTTCAGCAGGGGCGTCTCTCAGGTGAGGGAAGAACAGGCTAAAAGGGCTGGTGTGTGGATGGATAGTTCAGTCACAAGCCTTTATCAGCAGCCCAGATGGGAGATGCTGGAGCCTTGAACTGACATTGTGTTAAAACCATGCGAACTGATGGAGAAATATTTCATGCTAAGGCCCAGTGAGGGAACTAGAGACGCAATGTATAGGCAAATGAACTGGCAAGTAAGTTACATCAGATAGCAGGGCAACAGGTGGCGTGGCCATCTGAAATGGGAGTCAGAGGCTCAGAATAGCTTTTTGAGACTGGGAATTAGGGAGGGCCGTGAGAGGACAATGAGGGAGGGACTCAGAGGGCATCTCAGATTGGTGGAGCAAGTGAGCAAAGCCAGAGAGGAAAGAATTTGCATGGTTTGTATAGAGGAAGCTGAGGAGGCAAAAGAAAAAAAAATTGCTGAGACGGATGGTGCAGAGCAGCTGTGACAGTCTTTCCAGACAAAGTGATTAGTCATGACTTAATTTCATGGCAGAAAACTGACTCAGACTGGTTCAAGGGAAAAAGTGAATGTATTTGCTGATACGGATGGAAAGGACATATGTAAACGGCATCAGGTAAAGCTCGATCCAGGTGCTCAAATAACGGTGCCAAGACCTTTTCTCTCTCCACGTCTTGACTTTGCTTTTTTCTGAACAATGATGTCAGCTGATCTAGGTTTACTTACCAATTAGACAATCCAGGTGGTACTTTTAGCAAAAGTTGGAGATACAGTCTTATTGGCATAGCTGATATCACATGTCCATCCTTGAACTAGGATGCAGGATATTCAATGCTCTGATGCATGGATTAAAAAAATTTTTTTCAAGCTGGGGAGAGGATCATGGTCCCCTTCCCTAAGTCAAATGGACCAAGAGAAGCGGGGAAGTTCCTCCACTGGAGAACTTGGCAGAAGTACCTTTATTTTAAGAGATTCCTTCTTGATGTGAGAGAAATGAACTGTGATAACATCTTGGGACACACACTTCATTTTAAAACCATGAAGGTTCTTTACTTTATGGAACAAGTGCATCTGCATTTTATCCTCAAGATTGGTGGTGTCTCCTAGAACCGAGAGAATCTTCAAATGTCTGACTCAGGTTCCTAAGACTGGGATCAAATACCAGGTTCATATCTGTGCTCTCTTTTCAAAGTTGACATTATCTTGCTCATATGATTTTTTTTTTAATATATAAAAGCAGAAAGAACATTGTCATAGAATTGGGAATTGAGTCATACCTGGAAGGTAAAGTGAATAGACTTGAGTCATTCTGTTCTGTTTTTTTTAGTAGAGGGAGACTCGTATGGGTCTTTGATCGTACATTCGAGTAAGGTGTGTTCTTGACAGTGATTCAAGAGAGGTGTCTCATTTAGAGCACCTATTAGCCCATAAGTTATGTTTTTCATTTACTTCTCTGAATTCTTTCATCTTTAAGTGTATATATTTTTTAAATTTAATTTTATGTTCTTTCATCTTATCTTGATTAAGCTTTGGAAGGCTTTTATCAAGATCTTATTCTGGCTGATAATTAATTTTAAGGTATTCTTTCTTGGTTCATAATAGTTTTGTTATTGTATAATTAAAAACGAAATTAAAATATTTCTGCCCCCTCACTTTTTCTAAGCCTGTAATCCAGCTCCTGGAGACACAACAGGAGTGTCACAATCAGAGGCAGAGCGTGGAGCCTTCACTGCCGCTGCAAGTAAATTAAAACCCCAGTCACAGGAAACACAGCAAATATTGAGTCATTTCCCAGGAATGATGAACTTTGATGGTAAATGAATTCCCCCCATTCAACACCCTTACCTTTAGTCTTTGCAGGGTTCCAGGACAAATGGGCGTAAGGATTGTATCGTCCTTACCTAGCACAGCACTCACTCCCCTTGTGTGGCTTGCAGGTCCCCACGGAAGTCACACAGAGCCCAGACTCAGCAAAGGAGGACCTGAAAGGGAGCTATACCAGCCCCGGGCCTCTCCACTTGCCAGAAGGGCTGTGATAGGCAGAATTCTAAAGATGCCTCCAAGATTCCCATGTCCAGGTTATTCCATCAAACACTAATCTAGACACTTCTCTAAAGAGATTTGGGAGCAGCAGTGAAGGCCCTGAGTCAGATGACCTGAGGCATGGCGGGCCTTCTTTAATTAAATAAAAATTTTCACTGGCTTGTGTCAGAATCAAGAGCCAGAGACACTCAGGAATCTTCAGGAATTCATGGCACCAGGGCAGTCCTGTTCTGCAGACGGGAAGGACCACGGGCAAGGACCAAAAGGTACCACGTGGAAGATGAGAACTATTCTTGGCTGACAGTGAGGAAATGGGACCTCAGTCCTTAAAACACAAGTAACTGAATTCTGCCAACAGTTTGAATGAGCCTGAAAGCTGATTCTCTCCCCAAACCTCCATAAGAGAGTTCAGGCCGCCAGGGCCCAGATTTCCACCTGGTGAGACACTGAGGTGAGGAGCCAGCTGACCTGGGCGGCCTCTGACCTTCAGGCCTACAGCCCGGGGCGGGGGCAACATAGCAAGCGGGTGTTGCCATTAGCTACAGTTTGTGACGTTTTGTTACACTGGATAGAAAACTAATTCTGGAGTTTCAAAGCAGAAACTTAAGGCCACAGAGAAGTAGTTAGACGCTAAGAGCCTCTGAACAGTACGGAGCTGCTGAAGGCTATGACCCTAGGGCGCAGCTGATGATTCGGGCGCCTCAGTGCTTGTCTGGCAAGCTTTTTAAGTGTATTTTTTTCAATGAGGAGATAGAAGAATTAAAATCTATAGTGCTCTATTTAGGAAAATATTTTAGTGACACTCCATCATAAGATTAAGAGCAGAGTGAAGGGAGAAAGGAAATGCAGACTCTTGAATACAAGCTCTATGATGATGGGAATGTGTTCATCTAAATCTTCTTGTATCCCCAGTGAAAAGTGTTCACTGAAAAAATGAAATAAAGAGAGAGAGATTTGTCAATGCCTAGGGGAGCCTGGTGGGCTACCGTCTATGGGGTCGCACAGAGTCGGACTCGACTGAAGCGACTTAGCAGCAGCAGCAGCAGCAGAGACATTTTTGGTTGTCACATTTGGAAGAGGTTGCTCCCGGAATCCAGGTAGAGACTGGGGATGTCCAATTGTGCAGGAAAGCTCCTCCCACCTCCTCCACCCCCTGCCCCAACACACACACAAGAGGTTATTTAGCTAAAAATATCAATAGTGCTGAGCATTATTAGAGCATTATATTTCTAAGTGAGATGGGCTTCTTTTCTCCTACTTCCTTATGGTGGCCTGATTTCCACAGATACTATGTTCTTGATGGTTTTCTAGAATATTTCATCATCTGTCTCAATCTCAGTCTTTGAAATCCATCTGATTTCTTAGCTCCTATGCATTTAGTAGGGCTTCCCAGGTGGCAGAGTGGTAAAATGATCCATCTGCCAATGCAAGAGATGCAGGGACGCGAGTTTGATCCCTGGGTTGGGAAGATCCTCTGGAGGAGGAAACGGAAGCCTACTCCAGCAGTCTTGCCTGGAGAATCCCACGGCCGGAGGAGCCAGGCGGGCTGCCGTCCGTGGGGTCGCGTAGCGTCAGGCACGCCCGGGCACGTAGCGCATGTGCCTTTACCCCTTCCATCCTTGCCCATCGCCATCTTCATCCCAGGCCAGCTGGGACTCAGCCATTATACTGAGTCCCAAGTATATGCAACCGAGCAAGCCACACTTTCTGTCCTCAAAGAGCCCTGGACACACATTCAGTGAAGCAGGCCATGGTGTTCTCACTGTAACAGACATAAGCGAAAGGTGATGTTTTGAGGCTGGACAGTGGAAAATGAACGTGTTCCTGGAACAAATACTTCACATTGTCTTTGTTGACAGGCTTAGGTACAAAGAAATGTTGTTAATTATTTTACGCTGGCCTAGCGCTTTCTCTGTTGCAGAGGCTGTTAGACATGCTATCTCCTTTCGTCCACTAACAAGCCCAAGGCCAGGTAGGCCAAGTATTACCGACTACATTTCACTAATGAATAAAGAGAAACTCAGGGAAGCTATAAGCTTTGCTAAGAGCTCATAGTTGTTAAATCATGGGGAGTGTGGGGAGGAGATGGTTCCCGAGAAGAGCAGGATGGCCAGGCTGACAGCAGTGGTTGTTTATCAACTGGTCTAGATATATTTCAACATTTTAATAACCAGAGTGACCAGTGAGGGATCTTCCCTGGTGGTTCAGTTGTAAAGAATCTGCCTCCAATGCAGGAGATACAGGTTCAGTCCCTCGGACGGGAAGATCCCCTGGAGAAGGAAATGGCAATCCACTCTGGGATTCTCGCCCAGGAAATCCGAAGGACAGAGGAGCCTGGTGGGCTGCAGTCCATGGGTCAGAAAGAGTCGGACACAACTTAGTGGCTAAACAAGATCAGTTATACCATCTGACCATCAGCCCGACTTCCAAACCAGTACATTATCAACTCCTGATGCTTCATTCCAAAGAGTTTATTAATTTTCTTTTTTAAAAATACCTTTTATAGTTAAAAGTTACCTATACACGTTATTAAAGTATTAGTAGTGCTAAAGTATATAAAAAAGAAGGAAATGTTTTTCTCTTTCCCCAGAAAACCAGTCCCTCAGTCCCTTCCCTAGAGGCAATGACAACTTCTGTATCATTTACAAAATTTTGCATAAAACCTGTGAACCGTTAGATACAAATGGGACTGTGCATTTCTCATGGATTTGCTCCTAGCATTTTGTGCTTAATGTTAATATTCTGTATCACAGTACATGGATCACCTCATTCTTTTTCATTGCTATAGAGGACTATCTTATCGGAACTATTTATTTATCATATATAATCAATAGATTATATAATATATATTACATATTATATCTACAACTGAATATATATTACATGCTTAAGTTATTACAGAATACCTATTCATATATAAATGCACAATTTATACATCCATTCTCATAATCTGTAAATAAATATAGATTATTTATTTACCTACAAAAGTCACTAATGGAGAAGGCAATGGCACCCCACTCCAGCACTCTTGCCTGGGAAATCCCCTGGATGGAGGAGCCTGGTGGGCCGTAGACCATGGCGTCGCTAAGAGTTGGACACGACTGAGTGACTTCACTTTCAGTTCTCACTTTCATGCGTTGGAGAAGGAAATGGCAACCCACTCCAGTGTTCTTGCCTGGAGAATCCCAGGGACAGGGGAGCCTGGTGGGCTGCCATCTATGGGGTCGCACAGAGTCAGACACGACTGAAGCGACTTAGCAGCAGTAGCAGCAAAGCCACTAAATCAGGGACGGGAAAACTATGGACCAAGGGCTAAATCCAGCCTACCACCCAATTTTATGAGTCAAGTTTTAGTGAGACATGCACATACCTGTTTGTTTATTTATCAGTAGAGCTGAGTAATTGTGACAGAGGCCAGACTGCATGAGAGCCACGTTTACTGTCTGGTCTTCGGCAGCAAATTCTGGCGGTGTTGCATGTGGGTTACTTATTTATTTTACATTATAAAATGAAAAAGTATAAATTATTTAAACGGTATCGATTAAATAACTGAACTTCGTGTGGCTTGGTTTTGGTTGAACTATTACTAGAAACATTTAGATTGTTTTTAGTCTTCTACAATAGATGCTGCAGTGAATGTTTTTATATGTAAGTTTATTGGCAAAATAAACTGGGATGGAATTCAAGATGCTGGAGTAGGAGGACGTGCGGTCATCTTCTCCTGCGAAAACTCCAAGATTACAACTCGCTGCTGAACAACCATCGACAGGAGAATGTTGGATCCCACCAAAAAATGATGCCCCACATCCGAGGGCAAAGGAGAAGCCCCAGAAAGACGGTAGGAAGGGTGAAATTGCATTTAGAATCAAACCCCGTACCTGCCAGAGACACTCAGAGGGCTCAAACAAAACGTGCATACCAGGAAAGGCCACAGAGACTGAGCCAGATGTGCCTTTGAACGTCTCCTGTGCAGGTTCAGGTCAGCAGTCGCCGGCCGCAGGGGCAGGGGGCCCGGGTGCAGTAGACCTGGGTGTGGCATAAGCCCTCTTGGAGGAGGTCGCCGTTAACCCCACCACAGAGCCGCCAGAACTTACACAGGACGGGGAAACAGATTCTTGGAGGCAACAACAGAACCTGTGCGCCCAGACACAGGAGAAAGTGGCCGTGACCCCACAGGAGACCGACCCAGACTTGCCCGTGAGTGTGCAGGAGTCTCCGGGGAGGCATGGGTCAGTGGTGGCCCGCTGCAGGCCTGGGGGCACTGGGAGCAGAGGTGCGTGCATGGGCCCCTGTGAAGGAAGTGGCCATTGTCCTCACTGCCTCCACCAGAGTTTGGCCTCAAGTCAAACAACAGGGAGGGGACAGCCCCGCCAATCAGCAGAAAATTGGATGAAAAATGTATGGAGCTCGGCCCCAACCATCAGAACAAGACCCGGTTTCCCCCGTCAGTCTCTGCCATCAGGGAACTTCCATAAACTTCTTATCCTTCTCCATCAGAGGGCAGACAAAATGAAGACCACAATCACAGAAAACTAACCAAACTGATCACATGGACCACAGCCTTGTCTGACTCACTGAAACCATGAGCCATGCCATGCAGGGCACACATAATGGGCGGGTCATGGTGGAGAGTTCTGACAAAACGTGGTCCACTGGAGAAGGGAATGGCAAACCACTTCAGTATTCTTGCCTTGAGAACCCCGTGAACAGTATGAAAAGGCAAAAAGATAGGACACTGAAAGATGAATTCCCCAGGTCAGTCGGTGCCTAGGATGCTACTGGAGATCAGTGGAGAAATAAGTCCAGAAAGAATGAAGAGATGGAGCCAAAGCAAAAACAATACCCAGTTGTGGATGTGACTGGTGATAGAAGCAAGGTCTGATGCTGTAAAGAGCAATATTGCATAGGAACCTGGAATGTTAGGTCCATGAATCAAGGCAAATTGGAAGTGGTCAAACAGGAGACGGCAAGAGTGAACATCGACTTTTTAGGAATCAGTGAACTAAAATGGACTGGAGTGGGTGAATTTAACTCAGATGACCATTATATCTACTACTGTGGGCAGGAATCCCTTAGAAGAAATGGAATAGTCCTCATAATCAAAAAAGAGTCCAAAATGCAGTACTTGAATGCAATCTCAAAGACAACAGAATGATCTCTGTTCACTTCCGAGGCAAACCATTCAATATCACAGTAATCCAAGTCTATGCCCCAAACAGTATTGCTGAAGAAGCTGAAGTTGAACAGTTCTATAAAGACCTATAAGACCTTCTCGAACTAATACCAAAAAAATTGACCTTTTCTTTATAGGGAACTGGAATGCAAAAGTATGAAATCAAGAGATACCTGGAGTAACAGGCATATTTGGCCCTGGAGTACAGAATGAAGCAGGGCAAAGGCTAACAGAGTTTTGCCAAAGAGAACACCTGGTCATAGCCTGGAACAGGTCAGTTTTCATTCAAATCCCAAACCCACGTCCAACAACACAAGAGAAGACTCTACACATGGACATCACCAGATGGTCAACACCAAAATCAGACTGATTATATTCTTTGCAGCCAAAGATGGAGAAGCTCTATACAGTCAGCAAAAACAAGACCGGGAGCTGACTGGCTCAGATCATGAACTCATTATTGCCAAATTCAGACTTAAATTGAAGAAAGCAGGGAAAATCACTAGACCATTCAGGTATGACCTAAATCAAATCCCTTAGGATTGTACAGTGGAAGTGACAAGCAGATTTAAGGGATTAGACATGAGAGACAGAGTNGAACTCATTATTGCCAAATTCAGACTTAAATTGAAGAAAGCAGGGAAAATCACTAGACCATTCAGGTATGACCTAAATCAAATCCCTTAGGATTGTACAGTGGAAGTGACAAGCAGATTTAAGGGATTAGACATGAGAGACAGAGTACCTGAAGAACTCTGACAGAAGTTCATGAGACTGTACAGGAGGCAGTGATCAAGACCATCCCCAAGGAAAAGAAATGCAAAAAATAAAATGGCTGTCTGAGGAAGCCTTACAAATAGCTGAGAAAAGAAGAGAACTGAAAGGCAAAGGAGAAAAGGAAAGATACACCCATCTGAATGCAGAGTTCCAAAGAATAGCAAGGAGAGATAGCAAGAACAGCCTTCCTCGGTGATCAATGTAAAGAAATAGAGGAAAACAATAAAATGGGAAAGACTAGAGATCTCTTCAGAAAATTAGAGATTCCAAGGGAACATTTCATGCAAAGACAGGCACAACAAAGAACAGAAATGGTATGGACCTAACAGAAGCAGAAGATATTAAGAAGAGGTGGCAAAAATATACAAAAGAACTATACAAAAAGGATCATCATGACCCAGATAATCATGATGGTGTGATCACTCACCTTAGGCCAGACATCCTGGAATATGAAGTCAAGTGGGCCTTAGGAAGCATCACTAAGAAGGAAGCTAGTGGAGGTGATGGAATTCCAGTTGAGCTATTTCAAATCCTGAAAGATGATGCTGTGAAAGTGCTGTACTCAATATGCCAGCAAATTTGGAAAACTCAGCAGTGGCCACAGGACTGGAAAAGGTCAGTTTTCATTTCAATCCCAAAGAAAAGCAATGCCAAAGAGTGCTCAAACTACCACACAATTGCATTCATCTCACATGCTGGCAAAGTAATGCTCAAAATCCTCCAAGCCAGCTTCAACAGTACGTGAACCGTGAACTTCCAGATGTTCAAGCTGGATTTAGAAAAGGCACAGAAACCAGAGATCAAATTGCCAACATCTGCTGGATCATCAAAAAAGCAAGAGAGTTCCAGGAAAACGTCTACTTCTGCTTTATTGACTACACCAAAGCCTTTGACTATATGGATCACAACAAACTTTGGAAAATTCCTCAAGAAATGGGAATACCAGACCACCTGACCTGCCTCCTGAGAAATTCATACGCAAGTCAAGAAGCAGCAGGTATGCCAAAGAGTGCTCAAACTACCACACAATTGCATTCATCTCACATGCTGGCAAAGTAATGCTCAAAATCCTCCAAGCCAGCTTCAACAGTACGTGAACCGTGAACTTCCAGATGTTCAAGCTGGATTTAGAAAAGGCACAGAAACCAGAGATCAAATTGCCAACATCTGCTGGATCATCAAAAAAGCAAGAGAGTTCCAGGAAAACGTCTACTTCTGCTTTATTGACTACACCAAAGCCTTTGACTATATGGATCACAACAAACTTTGGAAAATTCCTCAAGAAATGGGAATACCAGACCACCTGACCTGCCTCCTGAGAAATTCATACGCAAGTCAAGAAGCAGCAGGTAGAACTGGACATGGAACAACAGACTGGTTCCAAATCGGGAAAGGAGTCCGTCAAGGCTGTGTATTGTCACCCTGCTTATTTAACTTAAATGCAGAGTACATCATGTGAAATGCCAGGCTGGATGAAGCACAAGCTGGAATCAAGATTGCCGGGAGAAATATCAACAACCTCAGATTGCAGATGACACCACCTTTATGGCAGAAAGCAAAGAAGAACTAAAGAACCTCTTGATGAAAGTGAAAGAGGAGAGTGAAAAAGTTGGCTTAAAGCTCAACATTCAGAAAACTAACATCATGGCATCCGGTCCCATCACTCCATGGCATATAGATGGGAAACATGGAAACAGTGAGAGACTTTATTTTTTGGGGCTCCAAAAATCACTGCAGATGGTGACTGCAGCCATGAAATTAAAAGACGCTTACTCCTTGGAAGAAAAGCTATGACAAACCTAGAAACATATTAAAAAGCAGAGACATTACTTTGCCAACAAAGGTCCATCTAGTCAAAGCTATGGTTTTTCCTGTGGTCATGTATGGATGTGAGAGTTGGACTATAAAGAAAGCTGAGCACTGAAGAATTGATGCTTTTGAACTGTGGTGTTGGAGAAGACTCTTGAGAGTCCCTTGGACTCCAAGGAGATCCAACCAGTCCATCCTAAAGGAGGTCAGTCCTGAATATTCACTGGAAGGATGGATGCTGAAGCTGAAACTCCAATACTTTGGCCACTTGATGCTAAGAGCTGACTCATTGGTAATGACCCTGATGCTGGGAAAGATTGAAGGCAGGAGGAGAAAGGGATGATAGAGGATACGATGATTGGATGGCATCACTAAGTCAATGGACATGAGTTTGAGTAAGCCCCAGGAGCTGGTTATTGACAGGAAGGCCAGGTGTGCTGCAGTCCATGGGGTCACAAAGAGTGGACACAACTGAGCGACTGAACCGAACTGAACTTATTGGTAAAAAAAAAGTGGCTGTGCATATAGGGTAAATACATAGCAGGAGAATTTATGGAATCATCCTTACATACCCTTTGCATTTGTATAGATGCTTCCTCTATAATGCCCTCTGGAAAGACGGCACTGTTCTCCATTTACACAGTAGCACTTGAAAATATATGTTTATTCATGGGCTCACCTACCCTGGGTATCGATCTTTGCTTTTTTAAAATTATGAGTGTGAGCAAATGACTTTATGTTCAAAAGTCATATTGTACCCCTCTAAAACAAGAAATTACTGTCTTCTCTCACTTGGAGAAGGAAATGGCAATCCACTCCAGTATTCTTGCCTGGAGAATCCCATGGATGGATCGCAAAGAGTCGGACACGACTGAGCGACTTCACCTTCACCTCACTTTTATAAATTGGGGAAACAGTCTTTTAAAGTATTCTTTTTGCTCCAGGGAAGTTAGTATTTTGTCATATTGATTTTAAAAACTTTGTTAGACACCTGTGTTTTTTATAATAAAAGCAAAATAATTCAATTAGTGAGATCTATAACCCATTTCTTAGAAACATTGTTCCTATTTCTAGACTAGAAAGATCTTGCTTAGGAAGTAAGCTTGATTTTTTAAAGTATCATGTTTTCTTCTAGTGCTTTTAAGGCTTTGTTTCTTACTAGTCATATCACTGACCCATTTGAGATGCTTTTTGGTGGAAGAAATGATGTAGGGCTTCAATTTTAATTTACTTTATACTTAGAAAGCTTTGAGGAGTCCCAAATACATGCACTGAGTAATTTATCTTTCTCCTACTGTTTTAAAATGAAAACTTTCTCATAAATTAAATCTCCATCTGTATTTGTGTCAGCTTTATCATTCAATTTTGTTCCATTAATCTTTCTCTCCATTCCTGTGTCAGGAATTGTGCTAAGAAATTTGCATTCATTATCTCAATAAATTACTCTATCTTTATAATATTTTATATTTCAAGGCTGATCCCACCATCTACTTACTCTGCTGTTTCAGTTTTTCTGGTTATTTTTGTATCATTAATTTTCCCTGAGACTTTAATTAACTTTTTCCTTCCTTAAAAAAAAAAAAATCCACAGACTGCCCAATAGGATAAATTATGGTAATAGGTTATGAACCTTATCTGGGCATGGTAAATCTATATATTAGCATGTTAATTTTGCTGTTATTAGTATTTTGTTTAACTTTTTTTGCATGAATATAAGTCAGATCAGTTGGCCGTTTTCCTTTGCTTTGTCAAAGGTTGATGTTGATGGTGTCAGGGTTTCACAAAATGACTTGTGATGTGTTTTTCCTTTATGTGTGTTCTGGAACAGTTTAAGTGGTTTGGAATTATCTATTCATTGAGGGGACGTTGAATTCATTTGTGAAAATCGCCGGCCATCAGTGAACCCTTTGGCGGAGGGCAAAGAGGGCCTCTTGGGTTGGATTCCCTAGAAGCAGAGTCTGAGACAAGGATTCATGTGAAAGAGAGTTTTTGAGGAAGTGCCCCCGGGAGAAGTGAAGAGGGAAGTGGGAAGAAGCTAAGCAAGGCTGTGGTCTAAGCTGGCCTGGCGCCTCGGCTTGATCCTGGGGGGAGGCCTGGGGCAAGAACAGCCTCACAGCGGCAGCCTTCTTGAGACTAAATGTCCAATGTGAGTTGCTCAGTCACGTCTGACTCTTTGTGACTCCACGGACTGTTGCCCACCAGGCTCCTCTGTCCATGAAGTTCTCTAGGCAAGAATACTGGAGTGGGTGGCCATCCCCTGGGTAGATCTTCCTGATGCAGGGATCAAACCTGGGTCTCCTGCACTATAGACAGCTTATTTACCAGGGAAACTGGGAGCTTACAGTGAACGGCGTCAAATTCCTGATCTCCAAAGAAGATTTAACTTCAGGACCAGGGACCGGGCTTGATCACCCAAGAGCTTTTGTGTAGCAGAGTTTTATGAAAGTGAAAAGGGACACAGAAATCTTCTGACACAGACATCAGAAGGGGAGAATGCTCCCTCTCTGGGGTTAGCAAGGGAGTTATATACTTCTTTAATTAGTTATTACAATAAATCAAAAGAATGTCTCAAGGGTGTAAAGATCTTACTAGATCCACTCACATAATTTACATTTTAAGGTAATAGGATTAGCCAGAAGGTTTTCAGAAAGGAGAAACTGTCCTCAAGGAGGATACATTGTTGTTGTATAATCCCTAGTACAGAGTTTAAACTGAGTTGTTTTGCTGTGTACAGTATGAAAAGGCAAAAAGATAGGACACTGAAAGATGAATTCCCCAGGCCGGTAGGTGCCCAGGATGCTACTGGAGATCAGTGGAAAAATAACTCCAGAAAGAATGAAGAGACAGAGCCAAAGCAAAAACAACACCCAGTTGTGGGTGTGACTGGTGATAGGAGCAAGGTCCGATGCTGTAAAGAGCAATACTGCATAGGAACCTGGAATGTCAGGTCCATGAATCAAGGCAAATTGGAAGTGGTCAAACAGGAGACGGCAAGAGTGAATGTCGACATTCTAAGAATCAGTGAACTAAAATGGACTGGATTGGGTGAATTTAACTCAGATGACCATTATATCTACTACTGCAGGCAGGAATCCCTTAGAAGAAATGGCGTAGCCATCATGGTCAACAAAAGAGTCTGAAATGCAGTGTTTGGATGCACTCTCAAAATGACAGAATGATCTGTGTTTCCAAGGTAAACAATTCAATATCGGTAATCCAAGTCTATGCCCTGACCAGTATTGCTGAAGAAGCTGAAGTTGAATAATTCTATGAAGACCTACCAGACCTTCTAGAACTAGCACTCAAAAAAGATGTCCTTTTCATTATAGGAGACTGGAATGCAAAAG
>SJYT01010615.1:0-57322 GCA_006410635.1 Cephalophus harveyi | reverse complement strand
TTCTGCTTCTGTTAGGTCCATACTATTTCTGTCCTTTATCGAGCCCATCTTTGCATGAAATGTTCCCTTGGTATCTCTAATTTTCTTGAAGAGATCTCTAGTCTTTCCCATTCTGTTCTTTTCCTCTATTTCTTTGCATTGATTGCTGAGGAAGGGTTTCTTATCTCTCCTTGCTATTCTTTGGAACTCTGCATTCAGATGCTTATATCTTTCCTTTTCTCCTTTGCTTTTTACTTCTCTTCTTTTCACAGCTATTTTTAAGGCCTCCTCAGACAACCATTTTGCCTTTTTGCATTTCTTTTTCTTGGGGATGGTCTTGATCCCTGTCTCCTGTACAGTGTCATGAACCTGCATCCATAGTTCATCAGGCACTCTGTCTATCAGATCTAGTCCCTAAAATCTCTTTCTGACTTCCACTGTATAATCATAAAGGATTTGATTTAGGTCATACCTGAATGGTCTAGTGGTTTTCTCTACTTTCTTCAATTTAAGTCTGAATTTAGCAATAAGGATTCATGATCTGAGCCACAGTCAGCTCCTGGTCTTGTTTTTGCTGACTGTTTAGAGCTTCTCCATCTTTGGCTGCAAAGAATATAATCAGTCTGATTTCAGTGTTGACCTTCTTGTGGTGTCCATGTGTAGAGTCTTCTCTTGTGTTGTTGGAAGAGGGTGTTTGCTATGACTAGTGTGTTCTCTTGGCAATAGTCTATGAGCCTTTGCCCTGCTTCATTCTGTACTCCAAGGCCTAATTTGCCTGTTACTTCAGGTGTTTCTTGACTTTCTAAGTGCCACTAGGGGAACCACTGTGTCTGGCAGTTGGTCATTCTTCCTCAGTAGGGCTCGTGTCCCATCAGTGTTCATCTCATTACTTAAAATTCCTTTTCTTTAAAAATTTTTTAAATTTATTTCTTCCTTTCATTTTTGTTGTTCAGTCATTCAGTCATTTCCAATTCTTTGTGACCCCATGAACTGCAGCCTGCCAGGCTTCCCTGTCCTTCACAGTCTTCTGGAGCTTGCTCAAACTCATGTCCATTGAATCAGTGATGCCATCCAACCACCTCATCCTTTGTAATCCCCTTCTTCTCCTGCCTTCAATTTTCCCCAGCATCAAGGTCTTTTCCAATGAATTGGCTCTTCACATTTATTTTCAGTTTTTTAAGTGGAGGAAAATTGCTTTACATTGTTGTGTTGGTTTCTGGTGTACAACAATGAGAAATAGTCATAAATATACATACACATACACACACACATATATATATATCCCCTCCCTCTTGAGCCTCCTCTTCCCCCCTAAAAAAAAATCTCAGGCTAGTATTGCAAAGAAATCTTACCAAATCTCTTCTCAGAGAGCCTCAGTGATTCTTCCTTTTCTTAGTCAATGTATTTTCCACCCGTACCCACCCTGGGGAACATCCAGGGGTGTGTGTGTGTGTGTGTGTATTTAGGGAGGTCAGAGGGGAATCAGGCACAGTTTTGTAAATGGCCAGTGCTGAGGTTCTCTGAGAGTTGTTGCACTGCAGCTGCAGCCCGGGACGTGGGTGACTGCACCCCAGCCTAGGGGTAGAGGGCTGCCCACTCCCTCTGGGCACTGACATGCTCATCGCTCACAAGCAAGCATGGTGTGCTCAGTCCCTCAGTCCTGTCTGACTCTGTGGCCCCGTGGACTGCAGCCTGCCAGGCTCCTCTGTCCGGGGGATTTCCTAGGCAAGAATATTGGAGTGGGTGGCCATTCCCTTTTCCAGGGAATCATCTCCACCCAGGGATCACTGTATAGCACAGGGAGCTCTACTCAACATTCTGTGGTGACCGAAATAGGAAGTAAATCCCTCAAGGAAGGGGATACATTTATATATATAGCTGATTCACTTTGCTGTACAGTAGAAACTAACACAGCACTGTAATGCACACACACACACACACACACACACACACACAATGTTAGTCGCTCAGCTGTGTCTGACTCTTTTGCGACCCCCCTGGACTGTAGCCCACCAGGCTCCTCTGTCCATGGGATTCTCCAGGCAATAATACTGCAGTGGGTAGCCATTTCCTTCTTCAGGGGATCTTCCCAAACCAGAATCAAACCTGCATCTCCTTCATTGCTTACCACTGAGTCACCTGGGAAGCCCAGGAAAAGAAGATATGGTCAGACAATAGACCATAAAAAAAAGTTTTGTGATCATTAGTTATCCGAGAAATGCAGATTCAAAACATGAGGATTATCATTGCACATCCATTTTTTGTTGTTGCTCAGTTGCCCAGTTGTGTCCGAGTTTTTGCAATTTCATGGACTGCAGCGTGCCCAGCTTCCCTCACCGTCTCCCAGAGTTTGCCTGAGTTCATGTTTGATGAGCTTGTCAAACATATTCATGTTTGAGTTCATGTTTGATGAGTTCATTGGCGATGCTGTCTAGCCATCTCCTTCTCTGATGCCCTCTTCTCCTTCTGCCCTCAATCTTTCCCAGCATCCAGGACTTTTCCAATGAGTCATCTGTTTGCATCAGATAACCAAAATATTGGAGCTTCAGCTTCAGCATCAGTCCTTCCAGTGACTGTTCAGGATTTATCTCCTTTAAGATTGACTGGTTTGATCTCCTTGCTGTCCAAGGGACTTTCAGGAGTCTTCTCCAGCACGACAGTTCAAATTTATCAATTCTTTGGCTTCCAGCTCTCACAACTGAATGTGACCACTGGGAAAACTATAGCCTTGACTATATGGACCTTTGTTGGCAGCGTAATGTCTCTGCTTTTCAACACACTGTCTAGGTTTGTCATCTGCTGTTAATAAAGCTGTTAATAATGCTAATGGATGCGATGAAATTCCAGAACTATTCAAGTCCCTAAAGGATGATTCCATCAAGGTTTTGCATTCATTATGTTGGCATATCTGGAAGAGCTAGCAGTGGCCACAAGACTGGAAAAGTTCTATCCTCATCATCCTAAATCCCCAGAAGGGTAGTACCAAAGAATGTGCTAACCATTGGACAATCGCACTCATCTCCCACGCTAGTAAGGTCATACTTAAAATCTTGCATGCTAGGCTTCAGCATTATGCGAACCAAGAACTTCCAGATGTCCAAGCTGGGTTTAGAAATGGAAGAAAAACTAGAGATCAAGTTACCAACAATCACTGCATTATAGAAAAAGTGAGGGAATTTCAGAAAAACATCCATCTCTGTTTCATTGACTTTGCTAAAGCCTTTGACTGGGTCATGGCAAACTGTGGAAAGCTCTCAGAGAGATGGGAATACCAGACCATCATACCTGTCTCCCAAGAAACCTGTATGTGGGTCAAGAAGCAACAGTTAGAACCCTATATGGAACAACTTACTGGGTCAAAATTGAGAAAGGTTCAAAATTGGTTCAAAATTGTCGTAACAGGGCTGTCTACTGTCACCCTGCTTGTTTAACCTATATGCTGAGCGCATCATGAGAAATGCCAGGCTGGATGAGTTACAAGCTGGAATCAAGAAAGGTGAGAGAAACGTCAACGGCCTCAGAGATGCATGTGATACCACTCTAATGGCAGAAAGTGAAGAGGAACTAAAGAGCCTCTTGATGAGGGTGAAGGAGGAGAGTGAAAGGGCTGGCTTAAGACTAAATATTAAAAAAATTAAGAGCGTGGCATCTGGCCACATTACTGCATGCCAAATAGAAGGGGAAAATATGGAAGTAGTGACAGATTTCCTCTGCTTGGACTCTAAAATCATTGCAGACGGTGAATGCAGCCGTGAAATCAGAAGACTCTTGCTTCTTGGCAGGAAAGTGATGACGTATCCATTAGGATGACTAAAATGAAAAGGACTGCAAAGATGGCTTGTTGGCTGGAGCAACTAGGATTCCCCTGCACTGCTAGTAGGAATGTAAAGTTGCACAGCCACTTTGGGAAATTGTTTGGCAGTTTCTTAAAAAGTTAAAAATACGTCTTCCATATGACCCAGTCATTTCACTCCTACATGTTTACTCAAGAGAAATAAAGACATATGTCTCCTCTAAGATTTTTACATGAATTTTCTTAGCAGCTTCGCTTGTTGTAGCTCCAAACTGGAAGACATGAAAATGTTCGTCAAGTGAATGCATAAATGAAATGTAATGTATGCGTTTCATAGAATGGAATTCTGGCCAGCAATGAAAAGAAATAACTACTAATACATGGTACAATATGGATAGACGGATGGATCTCATGACAATATGCTGATTGAGAAAAGCAAGACAGGACATGCACTGTATAACCCAATTTACATAAAATGAAAACTAATCCGTACTAACAAAGAGCTGGTCGGTGGTTGTCCAGAGATGGGAGGAGGAAGGAGGAGATGGACTGCCAAAAGGGATGAGGCATTCTTTAGAAAGCATTCTGTAGGTTAATTGTGGTGATATTCTCGTGGGTACATAGAGTTGTCAAAACTTTTTAAATGGTGCACTTTGAATAATTCAATCTGTTGCGAATAATCCTCAGTAACGTTGATAAAGAAAAAAAGAAACTTTGTTTAAAGCAAAAATAGCAATAAAGTTTGTAACATATATAGAACATATTTTTGTCTCAGCAGTGACATAATGGATGGGAGAATGAAAAGGAATTATGTATTGTATTGTTACAAGGGTCCTACATTATCCTTGAAGTGGTATAACACTATTTGAAGGAAAAATGTCATAAGTTAAAGTAGCATGCTTTAGGCCATAGAAAAATTGCTGAAAAAAATGAGTAACAGTTTAAAATCTAACACTGGAATACTAACGATTATTCAGTTAATCAAAAGAAGACTGGAGCAGAGGGAAAAGAACATATGGGATAAACAGGGGAAAACTTGTGAGGCAGCAGTTTTAAATTGCCGTGTTAATAATTACATTGAATTAAATGATTTAAACACTCCTACTTTCAGATTGTCAGACATGATAAATTAAGACTGAACTAGATGTTTTCTACAGGAAACTCACTTAAAGACAAATAGGCTACAAGTATGAGAATAAAAAATTTACACCTGCAAACATTAACCGTAAAAGAGCTGGAGTGGGTTTACTAATATCAGATAAAGTAGACCTCAGAAAAAGGAACATTACCAGAGGTAAAGAAGATCGCTTCATGATGATTAAGGAGTCTACTCATCAAGAAGATGTAACAGTCTAAATGTGTACGGATTCCACAAAACGGCATCAAAATACAGGAAGCAAAAGTGGAAAGCACTGAAAGGGAAAATGAGCAAATCCTCACGTAGAGTTGCAGACATCAGCCCTTCTCTCTGGGTAATCGATGAAACAGACAGAAGGCCAGTGATGCTGTAAATCATATGAAGAGCATTACTGACAGACCCAGTGGCGTTTGCCAATCACTCTGTTGGGCACGAGCAGAATACCCACTCTTCTCAAGGGCACGTAGATCATGTGTCAAGACAGACCATGTAGATTTAGAATGACTGGCACGATACAAAGTATATTCTCTGGTTAGAATAAAATTAAGCTACCGTTAATAACCAAAAAATATCCTGAATGATCCTTACATACAAGGAAACCAAATAACACACATCGTTCATAGGTCAAAGTAGAAATCACAGGGAAATTAGAAAATATTTTGAATGGAGATGAACATAGCTTGTCAAAATTTGTGGTATGCAACTAAAATAGTACTCAGAGAAAAATGTATTCCTTTAGATGCTTGCAACACAAAAGAAAGGTCTAAAACCACTGGAATAAATTTCTATTTTAAGAGACTATAAGAAGATGAACAAGTTAAACCCAAAGTAAGTACAAAGAATAATAAAAATGAAATAAGAAATGGTCAAATAATAGAGAATAAACAAGCCCCAAACTATTTTTCTTTCAATAAATAAATAAAATTGAAGGACCTTTAAATCATCCCACCCTCACCTGCCTCCACTGAGTCCAAAGGTCTGTTCTTTATGTCCGTGTCTGCTTTGCAGGCCTGCATGTAGGATCACCGGTACCATCTTTCTAGACTGATGCAGAAAAAAATAGACACAGGTTACCAGTATCTAGAATGAAATTTAGATCCCACAGACATTGAAAGGATAAAATTAAATATCATTATTATTGATGTGATGTTAATGTAGTACCAATACCTTTGACAGCATATATGAAATAGACAAATTTCTTGAAAGATGCATAGTCCCGAAAGTGACACAGAAAGAAGTAGAAACTTGAATAGCTTTGACATTACTTGTGAAATCCATTAAATACTTGAAAAAAGGAAACATGCTGATTTTATACAAATTCTTTCAGAAAAGGCAAAAACTACCAAACCCAAAGAAATTGTGAGACTGCTATCCCTGATGAGCACATGTGCTCGGGACACACTGCACCCATCAGCGGTCTCTGCTTGACTTGCAGGTATGCCAGCACCCTTCTGGATGAGGACATCTTCCACGGGAAGGAGCTTGTCAGCAGCCGCCCGCTGCAGGCGCTGGTGGCCGGGCTGAAGGCCTACAGCACCTGGGAGAACGTCAGCTGCCTGCAGGACTGTCGCGAATGCACCGGAGGCATGGTGAGCGCCCTTGGACCTCTCGGGCGACTGGTCCAGCAGAGTCTGCATGGCTACAGGTTACAGGCTACACATACAGCATGTGTTGGGGAAGGACCGTGTGGCCAGTGGGCTTTGGAATCAGGTGAAATTCCCGTCTGCCCTTGTGACTCTGGGTGCACCCCTTAGCTTCATCATCTGTGCATGTCCGTCTTCTCTGATGCCCCCAGACAGATGCAGACCATGCCTGTAAAATCCTGGGTCCATGGAGGCCCTTGGTACCTGTCATGAAACTTGGTGGTGGTGAGTTGTTGACAGTATAGGAAAGGGCCAACAGGGGCCAGATGATCCAAGCTCGGCTCCAGTGTTTCAATCCCTTGGGGAGAATGCAGGAAATGACCCCACAGGTTTCTACCCTGGGGACGAGGCAGATGGGGACATGCCAAGCACTTAGGGCATGTTGAGAGCATCCCCAGCGCTGGCCTCAGACTGGACTGTGCAGTGAGGTATGAGAAACCCTAACGTGAATCTTCGGAGAGTCGAGGGGACTCTGAGACCAGCTGGATCTATGCCCTCTTCCTGTACAACCCTGAGAGTGGAGGCACCTGCAGGAGCCCAGAGCTGGTGAGAAAGGGGAGCCAAGTGGGGTCCTGGAGGGCAGCACGTGGGAGGGGTGTGCGGTTTTTAACCTGTGACTTGGTAGCATGGCACGGCTGTGGACATCAGCTCTGGTGGCCTCTGAGCTCAGCCCCAGACGACAGTCCTGTGTGGGCCACACCCGCGGACCACCCTGCCTCATCGTCATGTGGGCCAGAGGCAGGCACTGCAGGGGAGGCGGGGAGGAGGGCGCCCCTCTTGGGCCTTGAGCCTCAATTCCATCGAGAACTTGGCTGAATATTTGCCTGGAAACAGCAGCTCCGACCCTGAAGGGGCGGTTGAAGCATTTCAGTCGCAATGAGAAGAGGTCAAGAGCAGATCAAGGGCTGCTGTAGAAGACACAGGGGGAGGCTGAGTTTCTGGAGAGCCCAGAGCATCGGAGCCCAGGTCCAGGGAGGGCCAGGGAGGGCCCGTGTCTTCACCGCAGGCGCAGCCTGAGGTCTGCCCCGTGTGGAGTCTGGCTGGGAGTGAGAGGCAGCCTGGTCCCTGCTCTTGCAGGGGCTGAGTGAAGATGTGCGAGTGGTGAAGGGGCCTTGGTTAATCAGGCTCGCACCCTGTGCCCATGATAGTGGTGGACATGCTTGCTTTTCCAGTGGGGATGGTGTCGGGCTCCATCAGGAAAGGAGGAGGAGGAGGATAAAGTGACAGCTGGAGCTAGGATGCAGCGGAGTCAGGAGCCAGGGTCCCCTGAGGCAGCCGGGGGCGATGGCTCCTAGTGGCCTGACATATTGTAAGACCCCTGCCAGGGGCTGGTTCCTGCCCTTCCAGTGATCCTGCCCGGTCATTCCTCTTTCACTGTCCAGCATCACCCGGAAGTGCAGAAATGACCCCTCCACCCACCATACTATGGAAAAGAAGCTAACCCTGGAGGGCTGCTTTTCTGGGCTGGGAAGATGCCAGATGCCAGCTCTGTAATCCCGGGCACTGCTGCCTCCAGTGGCTTTGCTTCCCAGCAACTCCTTGGAAACAGGAGGGGGTCCCTGTTTTCTAGTTTTGTTCCTTCCCTTCTCCTCTCCACCCCCGTATCCACCCAACACCTTATCCAGAACTGTTTGTAGAGACATAAATGTTTGTTGAAGGGGCTTCCCAGGTAGCTCTAGTGGTAAAGAACCTGCCTGCCAAGGTGTGTTCGATCCCTGGGTCAGGAAGATCCCCTAGAGGAGGAAATGGCAACCCACTCCAGTATTCCTGCCTGGAGAATCCCACGGACAGAGGAGCCTGGCGGGCTACAGTCCACAGGGTGGAAAAGAGTCGGACACGACTGAAGCCACGTAGCACATACGCAAATATTTGTTGAAAGAAAAGCATGTGCATCTTCTAATTGTTTTAAGCTGTATTTTCAGACACTACATCTGTAGGCAGGAAGTCTCCAGGAGTGAAGTGTGGCTGAGTCTGGGGGCTGCTGAGATGGTAATGAAAACCACTTCTGTGGCCCTTAGGTCTAAGGAGGTCTCGCTTGCAAAAAAAAAAAAACAAAACATATTTCAACTCACATTTACTGACTTTGAAGCCAGTAACACTATGGGAAAGTGATTGCTTTCTCTTTGCCTCATTTTTCACATATATAAAATGAGGCTAAGCTTTCCTTTGTAACAATTGTGAGAGTTAAGTTGAGCAAGAAGATTAGCATAAAAATATATAATGGTGAAGGAAGACTGAAGATCCTGTGTGCTGCAACTAGACTCGGCACAGCCAATTGATTAATTAAAAATTTATAATTGTTTAAACAAAAATCATAACAACATGATGTGAGGTTTATAACTGAGAAGGGGCTGGACCAGGAGCTGGGGAGGCACCGTGCATTCCTGGGACAGCCCTGATGTTCCCAAGGGCTGGGGCTTCACGCTCACACATGGTCTGCACTGTGGCTTCTAACTTCAGTGTGTAAGCTGAGTATCCACCAGCCTGGTTTGGAAGTGATGAAAACTCTTTACCTGCCTGCACGTGAACTCAGAAAACAGACTCCACCCCTCAGAGTAGTCATGTGACTCAGTTCTTTTGCTTCCTTAGCTCCTCACCTTCCTTCTCCAAGGATTGATGGGTAAACCAAGTCTTCAGACTGTTGCTGTTTCACTGGACTTGCATTGGCCTCTTTTCTCCATATCCAAGCAAACCCAGATTGAATTTCCTACCACCAGCTGAGTGAGGAGTGGGAAACAGAGCCCTGGAATTCATTGCACCCCTTGTGGGGCCGCCTGGTGGGGAGGAAACCCTGGGAGGTGGGAGGGGCAGCTCCTCAAGGAAGGGGTGGGATCTCAGGGTCAGGATGCTGTGCCTTGGGCTTTTCCTCTGGGAGCCTCAGGTTCCTTCTCTTTTAAAGCCTACAGCATAATATTGCAGTGTTCTTACCTGTGTCTGACTCTTTGTGATCCCATGGACTGTAGCCCGCCAGGCTCTTCTGTCCATGAGATTTCTCAGCAAGCCTACTGGAGTGGGTTGCCATTTCCTTCTCCAGGGTACCTTCCCCACGCAGGGATCGAACCTGCGTCTCTTACGTCACCTCTGTTGCAGGCAGATTCTTTACCGCTAACACCACCTGGGAAGCATGGTAGGCTTCAGTAAAGACTGTCCTTGTCTTTCTTTTTCCTGGCTGTGACTACAGTGAAGCATCCCAGCTGTCTCTGCTCCTCCCTAAACCCCATCCTGATGCATATGATCTGTGTGGGAGCTGCATGGGTGGGGCTCTTCAGGGGGCAGCCTTGGACTCTGGAGGCAAGTATTTTCTCAGCAAATCTGACTTTCTAGCATCAGGGACTGCAGAGACAGGCCTGGGGCCAGCATAGGCTGCATGGTCCCCCCTCTGCACCCCACCCCCACTCCACTGGGGCAGAGCTGCGGCCCAGCTGCTGACCTTGACCCTGCCCAGCAAAATTCTTCACGGGGAACTTCTACAGTATCCCCTGACCCTTGAGCGCTGTCTGTACCTGGATGTCCACGGCCTGCAACTGTGCCCTCCAGCACTGGGAGATACCCACCCTGGGATCCCTGGGCCAGTGGTCAAGATCAGACCCCACTGCAGGATTTTAGGCACCCTGCCCCCTACCCGCCACTCCCATCAGGGCCTCTCCCTGGAAGCCTTCTCATCTCCGCCCCTGGCTGCCGCACTTCTCAGCGTGTTCCCAAATTCCATGGGAGAGCGAAATTGGCCGAAGCAGCCTAAAGAAATATGCAGACGAGACTGGAGCAGGATAAAGTCTCAGGAGAGATCTCTGACCCACCATGATGATAAGGTTATCAGCAAACACGCGTTGACTGTTCCTTTCATGTTAGACATGGAGCTGCTGTTTGCTGTTCAGAGATACAATCCAGCCGGGCAATGACAGAATCGCTGTAAGATTGTACAAGAGGGCACTGAGACAATTACAGGTGTTTGTAAATTAAAGGAAAAAAAAAAGCCACGTGATGCTGAGCTCGCTGGGTGTTCCGTAGGCTCCGTCCCAAGACTGGATCCTCAGGAGATGTACCATCACCTCGTTTATCTGACATCCACTGTTTCTTGGAACACAGCTGAGGCCTGAAATAGGCAAAAGAGAACTCTGAGACTCCCAGAGAGAGGGCACAAAGTCCCTGTGCCGAGGCGCAGGCCCTCAGTCCACTCCTGAAGGAGTCTGGCCGGCCTCTGCTGGGAGCCTGCTCCTGGCAGCCGACTCCTGCATGTGATTCCTGGTTTCCTGCCATGTCGCAGGCCAGTGAGGGTATCCAGTCTCCAGAGGCAGGCAGTTAAGAGGGCTAGTGGCCAAACAAGAGCCAGAAGAGGTAGAAAAACTAGACTCAAAAATTCAAGAGCTCTGGGACTTCCCTGGCGGCCCAGTGGTTAAGATTCCATGCTCCCACTATGGCAGGCACAGGTTCGATCCCTGGTCGGGGAACTAAGATCCTGTATGCTATGTAGCACGCCCCCAACCAAAAAAAAAAAAAAAAAAGATTCAAGAGCTTAGTGGGCCAGTGCCCAGCCACAAGAAGGATCAAAGTTCTTCTAGGAGGCCAAGTGGGCTGCAGACAAGGTAGGCTGTGGGAGACAGGCAGGGAAGCTGTTGCAAGAAGGACAATCATTCGAGGTCCTCCCTCCCTCCCGGCCGCTGCAGATCTACTGTTTCCCAGAACACAATAGATGATGTTTGTTTAAGGGCTCAGCTTTTCACAGCAATCCCCTAGACATGTATCTCTCAAAACAGATAAGTAGGTCAGCCTGACTTGGATCTAATATGGCAGAGACGATTTTGCTCCCCCATCTAATTTCGTAAGAAGAAACAGAGCCACAGAAAGTCTTGCCTGGTGCCTGGGCATGAGGAGCTAGTGATGCTTGTGGTGGATTCCGAGTCTGAAGGTCAAGGGCCCAGTTGGCCAGGAATGTGTATGTGGGTGGGGTAGGGGCAAGTTAAGCTGTAACATGAAGTAACTGGGTAGCACAGTGGAAAAGGTTCAGCCCATACTAAGAAAGGATCCAAGACTCTATCTGGCAAACCTCCTAAGAAGGGACTGGCTGGGGCCCAAGTGTTGACCCCAATAGAAGGGCCTTCTTAGTGGTTGCCATGACAGCTTTATCAGCCAGAACCTTTGCTCCGCCCCAGCCTCATTTTTCTAGGGAACCAATGAGTTGTTGATTTCATGGATCAAAGACCCCTTTCTCTGGACAGATTGAGAGCCTGCAAGAAGAATCCCAGATGAAAACCTAGGTTTCTGCTTATTTCTGCTATCACTTTCTGATTGTAGGGATTTAGAAAGACAGCACAATAAAAAAAGCTTTATGATGATTAGTTATTTCTCAACTTTGAAAGAACCTTGTTCCAAGATTAGAGGAATTGTTTCTTATTGTTTAAAAGAGGTTTCTCTTTCTGCCGCTCTGACATTCTTTGGGTCCATGCTAGGTGAAATGCCAGGACCTGTGTAGATGTGGCTATGTTTAATCCTCCAACAGTCCTATGAGTGGGAGTAATTGTCTACACAGTTTCCCGTGGATGAAGGAAATAAGACTGGAGGTGGTTGCTGTTTCTCTCAGTCAGTTGCTCAGCCGTGTCCAGCTCTTTGTGACCCCTTTGGACTGTTGCCCGCCAGGCTCCTTTGGCCGTGGAGTTCCCCAGGCAAGAATACTGGAGTGGGTTGCCGTGTCCTCCTCCAGGGGATCTTCCCCACCCAGGGACTGGACCTGCATCTCCTGTGTCTCTTGCGTTGCAGGCAGGTTCTTTACCACTGAGCTACCTGGGTAGCCCTGAAAGGTGGATGCAGGGCTCTCATTCAGGTCTTCTCATCTTAGTCTTTTGTCCTGAATTCTGGACCTTGCTTTCTTCCTGGGGGAGGGGGATGACAGCTTTGTCTCTGGCCCCTGGGCCCTGTGTTGATCACTGCTCTACACTTAGCCCTCATTTAATATAACCCACGATTTGTAAACAAGTCTCCGTGCTGTGTTGTTAACCTCTGGTCACAGGAAAAAAAAATCTCCTGGTGAGAAGATTCACATGTCATATTTGTGAGTGTCTTATGTTAGTAGGTCTTATCTTGTCAAGAAAATGAGTTGGGAGAGTAGCAGGCAGTAAAACTGACCCTCCTCACTGATATAGAAAAGAGAGATTATTAAAATGACCCAAGGACAATCCACTTTGTTGGCAACGTTCCTTTGAAGATCTCAGTCCAAACTTCTTAAGGGCGTAAAGAAGGCAATTATAAATTTTATATGCGATGGAGAACATCCAGACATATGAGAGAATAATTGATAGAGTTGGAATCCATCCTGGGACAATTTGCCAAATTTTGAATCTACCATATTCTCTTTTTACCCTCCCTTGAGATGGTTCACAGCTCTCCAGAAGGATTCAGTCCATCACATCAAGGAAATAAGAAAAAGAAAAGAAGCTTTGCAAGACTGACTTCTAAACTTGTTAAGAATTAGTTAAGATTCTTTGGATGCAAATAAGAGAGACCCATTACAAATTTGCTCAAGCAAGAAGGGAGACTGTATCTTAAGAGAGAGAGAGATGTGTTCTGGAAGTCACATCTCATGAGGTCCGGGAGGTCTCGTGAGGACCAGGAACTGGGAAGGAGCCTAGAGTACCGGCAACCCTGCCGTTGGTTTCTACTCCTTTGGGGCGCAGTCTTAGCCTTTGCCTCCTGGTGTCTGCCCATTCTTCTTGCTCCTCTGCGTATGTGGCTGCCCTTTGGCTGTGGAACTTATAGCATCTCCTTTCCAGCTGCTGTCCGAGATGGGGTCTTGTAGATCTTGTGCTGAATCCCTGGCTCAGTTGGAGTTGGTGTCCTTCCCAACCCAAACACTTTTGGCTAGGGAATGGAGTCACATTGCATGAACATGCCTGCTGATGACCCAGTTGTATAGGTGGAGAGACAGTTGTCAGATAGTAGCTGAGTAGATATCTGTTGTGATATGTGTGATAGGTTTTAAATAGTTTCTCAATAATCCTTTCAGCCTGATGTATAGAAATGGAGTTGAATTTTGTGTATTGATCTTATATCCAGCAACCTTCAGCCTGATGTATAGAAATGGAGTTGAATTTTGTGTATTGATCTTATATCCAGCAACCTTCAGCCTGATGTATAGAAATGGGGTTGAATTTTGTGTATTGATCTTATATCCAGCAACCTTGTTAAACTGTCATGACCGTTCTGATAAGCTGTCTGTAGTTCTTTTGTGTTTCCCTATGATCCTAATCATATTCCCTGTGAAACATGAATAGCTTGCTTCTTCCTTTTCAATTATTTACATTTATGCCTTTGCCATATCATTGAAGTGACCAGGACCTCCCATGCAGTGGTTAAAGAAGAGGCTGATAATGGGCACTTATATTTTATTCTTGGCTTTAATGGAGACATGCTTACTTGTTCACCATTAAGGATTTTATTTGGTGTGAATATTCTGGTGTTGGTGTTTGGTGTGGCTATTTATCATGTTAAGGCAGGTATGTTTTACCCTTAGTTTATGTAGAGGCTTTTGTGTGTTTGTGTGTGTGCTCGTTTTTTTGTTTGATTTTAAATGTATGGCAAAACCAATACAATGCTGTAATTAGCCTCCATTAAAATAAGTAAATTTAAATTAAAAAAATAAAAATAAAATTATGAATGGATCTAAATTTTATAGAATTATTTATATTCCTTTATTTTAATGAGATAATCACACATTTTCCTGCTTTTATCTGTTTTTGTGGTGAATTTGCATGAATGCATTTTCTAATGTTTAACGTATCTTGGGTTTGGGAATGAATACAGCTGAGTCAGGATTGTGTGTGTGTCTTCAATTCACTGCTGGCTCTGTCTGCCAGTGCTCGTTGAGGACGTTTTCATCTGTGGTCATGAGACTGTCTTGTGTTGTCCTTTCCTAGTTCTGCCCTTGGCTAATTTGGGCATCACGATTATAGTAGCCCATTAAGTGAATTGGGGAGGGAGGCTTTCTTCTTTTCTGCTCTTTTAAAGAGTCTGCATAAAACGGAATGGTCTGTTCCTTGCACACTTCCTACGAACACCTGGAAAGTCGTACAGGCCTCATAGTTCTTTGCTTAGAAGAAGCAAAGATGTTTAAAATGATTAATTCTCTTTCTTGGAGTAACTGTAGCCATTCAGGTTTTCCATTTCTTCTTGAGTCTGTTTTGGTAATTTATGTTTGCTTATTAGCTTGTCCATTTCTTCCTTTTAAAGTTTATTAGTGTAAAGTGCGGAAGCCCCTCTTACCTTTTATCCCTGTTGTATCTGTAATTATGCTGCCTTTGCCACCCTGATATTATTTGTTTTCCCTGTTCCTTTATCTCTTGATCTGTTTTCTTTTTCCTTCAAATAATAAAGTTTTGGTTCTGTTTGATCTCCAGATTGTACCTGAGATGTCCAAGTCATTGATTTTTATCTTCATTGTTTATTTCCTTCTACTCCCTTTGGGTTTATTTGCTTTCTGCTCTTCTTTTCACTTTCATGCATTGGAGAAGGAAATGGCAACCCACGCCAGTGTTCTTGCCTGGAGAATCCCAGGGACGGGGGAGCCTGGTGGGCTGCCGTCTATGGGGTCACACAGAGTCGGACACGACTGAAGCAACTTAGCAGCAGCAGCTTCTTTTGTTACATTAACGTGCATGTTATCTCATTAATTTTTGCCTTCTCTCCAATTCTATTATAAACATTTAAGTTTTAATGTCCATAATGATTTATTTGGCCTGCTAATTGGCTGAGTGGTTTTTTTTTTTTAATTTCCTAATATCTAGCATTTAAAGATATTAACAGCCAAACTTTGTTGAATTCTTACTATGTGCCAGCCACCAATCTTCACATTTAACGTATATTAACTTATGTAATCCTCCCAACATCTTCACCAAGTAGGACCATTATGACTCCAATATGATGTATGTGAAAAAATGAGAACACACAGAGAGTTTAAGCAATTTGTCCAAGATCACGGAGCTCCTGAGTTGGCAGAACCAAGATTTAAACTGAGACAGTTTGGCTGCAAAGTAAAACCACTGTACATATTGTCTTTTTAGTGACTGCTGCTGGTGCTGCGGAGTCGCTTCAGTCGCGTTCGACTCTGGGCGACCCCACAGACGGCAGCCCACCAGGCTCCCCCGTCCCTGGGATTCTCCAGGCAAGAACACTGGAGTGGGTTGCCATTTCCTTCTCCAATGCATGAAAGGGAAAAGTGAAAGGGAAGTCGCTCAGTTGTGTCCGACTCTTAGCGACCCCATGGACTGCAGCCCACCAGGCTCCTCACCCATGGGATTTTCCAGGCAAGAGTACTGGAGTGGGGTGCCATTGCCTTCTCTGTTTTAGTGACTCTTTGATTCTTATTTTGTTGTCATTATAATAATTGTTATTATGTTGCCTTTTCCCTTAATTCCATTGTAGTCAGTAGAAAATGGCCAGCATGATACAGATTATTTTTTAATTTTTTTTTGTTGAAGGATAATTGCTTTACAGAATTGTGTTGTTTTTTGTCAAACCTCAGCATGCATCAGCCATAGGTATCCAAATTTAGTATGAGCTACTTTGTGACCTAGAATATGGCCAGTTTCCATGTGATCTTCAAAGGAAGATGGATTCCTTAATAAGCTAGACGGTTTTAAATGTGACCAATCAATCAAGCTGATTAGTGGCGTTATTCCAATATTCCCTATTCTTCCTGGTTTTGATCTGTCTGATCTATCAGTGACTGAGTGGACTATATCTTCCACTGTTGATGGTGGGTTTGTTGGTGTCTCCTTGTGTTTGTACCAGTTTGGGTCTCATTCTTTTGAAGTTGTGAAATTGTGCTATTAGATGTTTACAGATTTAGAATTGTCTTATTTTCCTAGTGAATTTAATCTTCAGTTTCTTGCAGCGACTCTCTTTAGCTTTACTAATGCCTTAAAGTGTATTTTGCCCAGTTTTAATTTGAGGGTAACAGCTTCTGTTTGGTTGGTCTTTATGTGTAACATTGGAGAAGGCACTGGCGACCCACTCCAGTACTCTTGCCTGGAAAGTCCCATGGACGGAGCAGCCTAGTGGGCTGCAGTCCATGGGGTTGCAAAGAGTCGGACACGACTGAGTGACTGACCTCACTTTCACTTTTCACTTTCATGCATTGGAGAAGGAAATGGCGACCCACTCCAGTGTTCTTGCCTGGAGAATCCCAGGGCCAGGGGAGCCTGGTGGGCTGCCGTCTGTGGGGTCGCACAGAGTCGGACACACCTGAAGCGCCTGCAGCAGCGGCGGTGTGTGTAACATGACTTTACCCAGCCTTTCTGCATTAGTGTGTTGCGTTTACGTGTCTTATAAACAACGCTTATCTGGCTTTTAGATTTTGTTTACTCTGACAACCTCATTTTTATCTGTTTAGTCTAAATGTTTGTTTTCATTGCTGGTGTCTCTGAGTTCATTTCTTCTATCTTACTCTTTGCTTTCTGTTTTGCTGTGTCTTACCCCTGTTTGTTTGGGTTTCTTGCTTTCTTTCAGATTTATTGTTATTCCCCAACCCTCATCCCAACCTTTCCATTCTTCTCTCTTCCCATTTCCATTCTACTGTGTTCTTTTTTGGGGGCTGTACCATCCCTGGTCAGGGAAACTGGAACTGAACCTGTCCCCTTGCGCTGGGAGCGTGGAGGCATAACCACTGGACTGCCAGGGAAGTCCCTATTGTATGCATTTTGTGGTCACTGTAGCAGCTGGAGTATGTACTTTAACATACAAACTCTAAAATGAATCATTATTTTTCCATTCTCCTTTCACTAATCATCAGCTCCCATGTTCAATAGCATCCTTGTCCATTACTCTAGTAGTATGTTTTTTAATCCCAGGCATTAGCTATCATATTTATTATCATATGGAATCAGGATTTCTCTAGAACTACCACTTTTTTTTTTTAACCAATTTCTTTGCTCACAATTCCTTCTTGCGTTTCTTTTGTCATTTTCCTTATTCATGGAGTACTTTCTTCAGAATAGTGTGGGCCTTTCACAGTAAACCTAATTTTCTTTGTCTAAATGTGTCTTTATTTCATTCTCAGCCTTGAAGGGTTAAGCACTGTTAAGGATAGAATTCATGGGTGACAGTTCTTTTCTCTCAGCATTTGAAGTTTTAACTGTTATTCTGGATTCTCTTGTTGCTGAGGAATCAGTTGTGTGTCTCATTATAATTTTTCATGGCTGTCTCTTTTTTTCTCTTTGCTTCTTTAAAGATTTTTATTTTTTGATGATCTATGATTTCACTGTAATGTATCTAAGTATGAATTTGTTACCTTATTTTCCTTATTTGGGGTCATTTGTGTATGCTGAATATGTAGATTTGTGTCTCTTGACAATTTGGGACAATTTTAGGCCACTGTGCTTTTTTGAATGTTTATTTTTTATTTGTTTATTTCTTTATTGGGCTGTGCCAGGTCTTAGTTGTGGCACGTGGGATCTAGTTTCCTGACCAGGGGTGGAACCTGGTCCCCCTGCATTGGGAGCACAGAGTCTCAGCCCCTGGACCACCAGGGAAGTCCTAGGCCGTTGGTCATTTTCAATATTGTCTCTTTGTGTTCTTATATTGTCCTTCTTGGTGTAGTAGCTAATATCTGCTGCCTCTGAAGTTGTGATTCTGTTTATTGTTATCTATCTCTTCTGATTGTCCTTTCCTTGCTTTTGCACTTTGCTCATGCTAGAATTTTGGAGCTTTATCTCCGTAAGTTCTTTCCAGGCAGAAAGGAGCTGCATTTATCTCTGCCAGAGGACTGGAGACCACAACCCACTTGAACTGGTTTGTAACTTTGTCTTTGTGTTTGTAGTTTTGAGGGCCTCATGGAGAGTATGGATTCTGGCCCTAGAGTCATATGAATGCAGGTCAGGCTCAGAATTCTAAGCAGAGTTGTTTCTGTCTCTCCACCCCAGCCAGACCTGAGACTAGCAAATTTCCTCCTTATCTTCTTGAGTGAGGAGTGGTGTTTTCTCAGTTAATCGCTGGTAGACATTGTTTTCCCAGAGGACTGTGTTTATACAGGTGTCTTTATTTTTTGACCTTTATTTTCTTTTAAAAATTTTTATTTTTGTAAATTGGAGGGTAATTGCTTTGCAATATTGTGTTGGTTTCTGCCATACATGTACCTGAATCAGTGATAGGCACACATATGACCCCCCCTCCCACCCCAGCCCACCCCTCTAGGTTGTCACGGAGCTCCCTGGAGTTCCCTCTAGGTTGGAGCTCGCTGTGTCGCACAGCACATTCCCACTGGCTCTGTTTTACATATGGTGGTGTGTATGCTTCCGTGCTCCTCTCCCCATCCGTCCCCCTCTCCTTCCCCCATTGTGCCCACAGTCTGTTCTCCATGTCTACGTCTCCACGGCTACTCTGCAGACAGGTTCCTCAGTGCCATCCTTCTAGATTTCACATATATGCATTAATGTGCAACATTTCTTTTTCTCTCTCTGACTTACTTCACTCCGTATAATAGACTCTACATTTATGCACTTTAGTAGAACTGACTCAAATGCATTCCTTTTTTATGGCTGAGTAATGTTCCATTATATATATGTACCACAACTTCTTTATCCATTCATCTGTGGATGGGCATCTATGTTGCTTCCATATCCTAGCTATTACACAGATTTCTTTATATATAACTTCTCACTTGGTCTCATCACCTGCTACCCATTTAGGTGTCATGCTTTCTTATTGAGTTCAGCTTCTGAGTATATCTCTTTATTAGTTTTATATGCATCAAAGTGATTTTTAAAAAATATTTTATCAAGCATATTTTCAGTGGTGATTTAATTTTTAGTTAAAGACTGTCTCATCTGCTGTATTGCCAGGGACAGATGTCCCAAGCAAATTTGGTTCTCCTGAGTCATGCCTGCATACTTATTGAACTGTGTTGGGCCAGTCGTTGTTGACTCCCTGAGACTCTGTCCAGAGGATCTCTCTGGGTCCCCACCTGCCTGAGCTCCTGGCAGCCTTTGCCCTGGTCCACCCCTCTCTGCCAAACACAGCGTTCTCCCAGGCTGTCAGGATACCATGCTCTCACCTTCCTTTCTGCTTCTTTGTCTTCTTAGTCTGCTCTGCTAGTTTTCTCCTACTTGACCTCAGAATGTTAGCAGTTTCCATAGCATGAGCCTGAGTCCTCTCTTCTCTGTGTAGTTAGTGTGTGCGTGCTAAGTCGCTTCAGTGGTGTCCAACTCTTTGCAACCCTGTGGACTGCAACCTGCCAGGCTCCTCTGTCCATGGGATTCTCCAGGCAAGAATACTGGAGTGCATTGCCATTTCCTCCTCCAGGGCATCTTCCCAACCCAAGGATCAAACCGGTATCTCTTTCGTCTCCTGCATTGGCAGGAGGGTCCTTTACCACTGGCACCACCTGGGAAGCCCCTGTGTAGTTAGACTCTTGATAATCCTGTTCCTTCCATTGGTTTTGAAGAGTTATGTAATGAGGACGCTATATCTCCATCCCAGACATCTATTTGCATCTGCAGAGTCTTGTATCTAACCTTCATTTTGACCAGGCCCCTTGGATATCTCACTGATTCTCACATCTAACATTTATAGATATGAACATTTGATCTTTTCCTGTAGACATACTCCCTGCCAGGCTGCTCAGCTTGGTAAACACCACACCGTACACCTCCCATTCACGTGGCCTGGGCTTTCTCTTTCTCACAAACACACACACGCAGCTCATCCAAGCCCATCTCCCTCTAACTCCAGGCCACCCAGGTCTCCCATCTTGACCAACTAGTCCAACCCTTTCTCTCTTGCCTCCAGTGGGCTGTGATCACTTGGCAGACAGAGCTGTCTTTTAAAAATCACAAGTCATCTTATCCCAAAGAATAAAATTATCTTATGATTTTACATTGCACCTAACTTAACATCTTCAATTAAACGAATGTCCAAGATGCCTCCTGAGGTACTGAGTCACTTGACACCTGTCTTGACACCTGTCTCCAGCCTTATCTCTGGGCCCTCTCCCCCCTGCACACCACCTCCAGTCCAGCCTTCCTTCCAGTCCTGAACATTATGAGCTCCTTCTTGGCCATGGGGTGTTTGCATGTGCTCTTTTTTCACCTGGAGTAAGCTGTCTCCATTTCTGGCTTGGCTGACCTCTTTATGGCTCCAAGTTAAACAAGCCCTGAAAATTTTCTCTGGCATCTCAGTTAGAAGAAATCTTTCTTGTTTATTCTCTCTTCATGGAATCCAGATCTTTTCCTTTCTGGCGTTTACCTCAGAAGATTTTTTTTTTTTTTTAATTATTGGAGTATAATTGCATCACTGACTCAATGGACCTGAGTTTGAGCAAACTCCAGGAGATGGTGAAGAACAAAGAAGCCTGGCGTGCTGCGGTCCATGGGGTTGCAAAGAGTTGGACATGACAGAGTGACTGAATAACAGCAAATAATTGCTTTCCAGTGTGGTGGTAGTTTCTGCTATACAGTGGAGTGGATCAGCTGGGTGTGTGCACCCCTTCCACCCCACCCTGCCAGGTCACCCCCGAGCGCAGAACGGAGCCCCCTGTGCTGGGCAGCAGTTCCTCACCAGCTATGTTACACACGGTCGTGTGTATCTGTCAGTGCCGATCTCCCAATTCATCCCACCCTCTCGTCCACACATCTGTTCCCTGCATCTGCATTTCTGTTCCTGCCCTGCAAGTAGTTCATATGTGCCATTTTTCTAGATTCCACATATATGTGTTAATATATGCTGTGCATTTTTCTGATTTACTTCACTGTGTATGACAGACTCTAGGTCCAGCCACATCTCTGCAAATGAGCCAGTTTGGTTCCTTTTTATGGCTGAGTAGTAGTCCATTGTGTATATATATAATAGCACATCTTCTTTAGCCATTTATCCTACCACAGATTGTTTGATCACCTGTTTTATTTGTCTGCTTGACCGGTGCCTGTCTGTCTTCTGAGGACTGTGTCTGTGGCTTGCAACGTGTGGCACCGTGCCTGCGGTACAAACCCTGAGCAAACGTTTGGTGATGGGACCCACAGATGAATTCCCTGGCGGTTCATAAGCCCTGAGAGTTCAGGGTCATTCCGCAGCACGCAGGGCAGGGCAGGATGACTCGTCACTACGTGCATCAGGGCATCCATTGTCTGCTGGGCTGTCAGGAGATGCCACCCTGATCACAGCTGTCCCAGGAGAGGGAACAGTGACACACACACACACCAGTCACCCACACACACGGGTTCTCTTCCATGCCAGGTGGCACGGATGTGTTGTTGTTCAGCCACCCTGTCATGCCTGACTCTTTGCAACCCCATGGACTGCGACACACCAGGCTTCCCTGTCCTTCACTGTCTCCTGGAGTTTGATCAAGCTCATGTCTATTGAATCAATGATGCCATCCTACCATCTCATCCTCTGTCGCTCCCTTCTCCTCTCGCCCTCAATCTTTCCCAGCATCAGGGTCTTTTCCAAGAGATAGGTTGGTGTAAAATTGACCCAAGAAGTCCCTCCTGGATAGTCTCTCTGTTTTCCACTGACCCTCCTTTAGCCAGAAAGATAAAACTGATTTTATCTTCTTCTTCTAAAACTGAACAAAATGTACCCTCCATGGGTTTAAAGGGTTGGGTAGGGGGAAGAAAGCCTGTTTCTAATTTTATTCTGATATACTTATTCAACGTAATCATATAAAAAAAAAAAAAAAAATCAGAGATGTGAAAAGCAGCAGGAACATATTAAACTTTTCAGTGTACAAAGTTGAAACCATAAAATATGTTTTGTGGGGCCCTCACTGAAATGGGACACAACCTTAATGACTTTCACAATTACTTGCTTGGAGGCCGATGTAACCCAGAAGGCAAGGCTAGAGTAACGTGTCTACCCAGCCTGCTCTTTCCTCCCAGATCCTGGCCCGTGTGTCTCCTGAGGATGCTGTTGGCTTGGGGAGCACATCGTTTAGAGTTCCTTCTGTCTAGTCCACATTTCTCTCTTTATTCACAGTGAAGTAAGCTAATGGAAAATATTATTCACTTTTTGGGGGCATTAAACCTCTTTCTTCCATCACTCCCCCTTGTTTTTCTCATCTCCCCAGTCCCCAACCTGAAATGTATAAGCCAAGGCCCCTACTTAGAAGAGTCCAAGGTGGAAGAGAAGAAAAATGATGGAAACAACCATTTCATTTTATAATGAAAACCCAAGTGTTAGGGAGTGCCTTGAGAGGATGGTGGAGAGAATAATTTCCTGAGACTCCAGGGGATCTGTTCACATTGGAGCAACAGTTCGTGTCAATTTCCTCTGGTGGAGAACAAGCAGGATTCGGGAGGATGCTGCACACATACAGGCAGACACCCATGTCGTGTGCACACACAGACACTGCACAGGCTGCCATAGCAAAGCTTAAGCAACAGAAATGTATTGTCCCACAGTCCTGGGGGCTAAACGTCCTAATCCAGGTGTCGGCAGCATTGGTTTCGCCCAAGGCCTCTCTGCTTGGCCTATGGTGATGGTTTCATTGCTCAGTCGTGTCCAACTCTTTGTGACCCCATGGACTGTGGCCTGCCAGGCTTCTCTGTCCATGGGATTTCCCAAGCAAGAACACTGAAGTGGTTGCCATTCCTTTCTCCAGGGATCTTCCCAACCCAAGGATTGAACCCAGGTCTCCTTCACTGCAGGCGGATTTGTTACCAGCTGAGCCGCCCGGGGAGCCTTATTTGTGACCGTCTCCTCCTCCCTATGTCCTCATATGCTCTTCCCTCTGTGTCTGTGTCCCAGCGCCTCTACTTTTTTTCTCTTTCTTTATTTCTTAAATTGTGAAAGTATGATGATGCACTTACAGGAGACTTGGAAAATACAGAACATGTAGTTCCATTACATATTCCAATTATTTTTTAAGTAGATAAATTAAGATTTTTTAGTTGGAATTTCAACATCAAAGTCTCAAAAATTAATAGAATGTATATACAGAAAAGTAGAAGAATGTAGTAGACCTGAAAAGCACCATGAACCAGTTCAACAGAATTAAGATTCATACAGTTTTCACACAATAGCGGGATTGTTGTTCAGTTGTTAAGTCATATCCAACTCTTTGCAACCCCATGGACTGCAGCACACCAGGCTTCCCTGTCCCCCACCATCTCCTGGAGCTTGCTTAAACTCATGTCCATTGAGTCGGTGCTGCCATCCAACCATCTCACCCTCTGCCACCCCCTTCTCCTGTTGCCTTCAGGATTTCTCAGTATCAGGGTCTTTTCTGATGAGCTGGCTCTTCACATCAGGTGGCCAAAGTCTTGAAGCTTCAGCTTCAGCATCAGTTGATACAAATTCCTAATGTCTCTTCTGATAAGGACACCCGTCATCATGGATTAGGACCCATCCCAATGACTTCATTTAACCTTGATTACCTTTTCACAGGTCTTATCACCAAATACAGTCATATTAGAGGTCCTGAGGGTTAGGACGTCAATGTAGGAACTTCAGGGGTCACAGGTCAGCCTAGAACACACACACACACACACACACACCCCATACTCAGGCACATGCTCTCTATAATGTTGTGATAGGGCCTCTCCAGAGTAAATTTTTAGATTTGGCTTGAGAAACACTGGAGGCCGAAGTTTCAGGCCTGTGGTGGAGAGATGCCCAATGTGACAGGCAGGGTGGGAACCCAGTCGGTTCCCCAGCCAGGCTTCAGCCACGGACGCATCAGGAGCCTAGAACTCTGGGTCATGTGCAGTCCTCTGGCCGAGCGGGCCTCTTTGGCTCCCCAGTTAAAGCTGAGACCATTTTGAGGCTTAGAAAAACGAAACAGAATCCCAGCAGGGCACGAGGGAGCCCTGTGGCTGAAAGATGGGGGAAATGTCTCGGGCAGGGGTAGGAGTGCAGTACATACAGCCTGCGGCATTTCGCTAGAAAACGTCGTATTCTCTGGGAAGCACCGAGGAGGAAGCCAGGCCCCTCCGTCCAGGGCCCCGCAGAGGCGCTCCTCCTCTGGGCAGAAGCGGGGCTCACGGGTGTTGGCTCTGGGGAGGATGGGCTGTGGGAGGGGACAGTGTGAGGTGTCATGATGCCCCGGGTGGTCTGCTCTGCCCCTCTCAGACTATTCTAAGGAGACTGCATCATAGCTCCTCCCCGGTGGTTTCAGGAGCTTGGCGGTGATGTGCAGGCCATGGTACTGCCCCGCACGTGGTTAGCCTTTGGGTTTTCTCTCCACTGCTTTATTTCAGTTGTCCACTAGCTCTTTGAGGGCCATGAGCCCTGTCACCTCGGCTCAGCCAGGACCCTGGAGAGTCTCAAATGATCCGAATCATAGTCACATAGTTTTCAAATGAAGGGAGGCATTCAAAGCTGAGTTTCAGCATCAATTTCAAATCAATTACCTGAGTCTCAAATCAATTATAATGTGTGTGAAGAACTAACACAGGAACATGAGGCATCTTTATATTCATGGAATTCCAGTGCCCGTTCTGTGAGAGTCAGTGGGATTCTGTGCTGGTTTGCTGCCTTTCAAGTGGACCATTGGTCTGGTCATTTGAAAGCCCCGATTGGCCTGGTTTCCAGGGCAGAGTGTGAACAGTTCAAAAGTGTCAGAACTATAGAGCTCCTGTTCCTCCTTCCCCGGCTGGAAGGGATCAGAGCTCAATGCGCAAGGGAAAAGTACTTTGTTTCTTCAGATTTGTTATTTTAAGCCTTTAGCAGGTGTGCTTCTTCCCAAGTCCGAGGTGGTATATGCTATGTTCATCTTTTCTGCACCAGAACTTGATGGATTATCCAAGAATATAGCCCTCCAGACTCACTCCCTTCATCTGTAAAATAGAGTAATGCCTACCTCACAGGGCTGAGAGGAAGAAAAGGATTAAGTGACATCATAAATGAAGTTGGGTCAGGCACCCAGTGAGGTATCTGGCTGGTGGCGGGTACTTCACAAATGGTAGAACAATGACGATGAAAGTTGACTCAGCTACTCCCTGGCCAGGGAAATACTCTCCGGGCCTGATCACACTCAGTCAGAACCCGATCTCATGTGGTTTGCCTGAGGGGTAGGAGTGGGGTTTACCTTGTGTCTATGATGGGATGGGGAGGCCCAGCTTCTCCAGACTGGAAATGCTACTGATTTATTTATGCATAAATACCGTGATGGTGCTAGCAGGAAAGAACCTGCTTGCCAGTGCAGGAGACTTAAGAGACACGGGACCCATCCCTGAGTCGGGAAGATCCCCTGGAGGAGGGCATGGCAACCCACTCCAGTATTCTTGCCTGGAGAATCCCAAGGACAGAGGAGCCTGATTATAGTCCATAGGGTAGCACAGAGTCAGACATGACTGAAGTGACTTAGTACACACACACACACACACACACACACTCATTTTACCTTTATGAAAGTAATGAGAGTTGAATAGGCCCTTGCTTCTGTAAACTACATTGTGCAGAAGGCCTGCTCAGACTGCGCTGATGCTGAGGGGAACAAGAAGAGGGAGGGGAGCATCAGAGGACGATTCTTGGGGCAGGAAGCAGGGATGCTTCGCATGGGCATCAGGAACCCAGAGTGCCCCCTTCTTGCCCACTTCTGTCACTCAAGTGGCCATGTTCATAAATGAAGTGGGACCCCCAGGAAAATGCTTCCCAAGTGGTTCAGCAGTAAAGAATCTGCCTACCAATGAAAGAGATGCAGGAGACGCAGGTTTGATCTCTGGGTCGGAAGCAGGAAATGACAACCTGCTCCAGAATTCTTGCCTGGGAAATCCCATGGGTGAAGGAGCCTGGCGGGCTGCAGTCCATGGGGTTGCAAAGAGTTGGACATGACTGAGCACACCGCCCCACCCCCCAAAGATAATGGGCACCGTGAGTTTGCAATACACAGCTGCCCCAGGGAGGGCCCTCTGTAACTCTCCCTGGCCCCCGTGGCTTGAAGATTCCCACAGAGGCTGAGGCTGGTCGTTCCCTAGCAGAGCCAAAGCACTAAGTGCACGTACTCCCAGGAGAGGCGGCGTGACGGCAGCCTCTGGTGAAACTCACGAGGCTGGACTGATCTGGAAGCAGATTTTGAGAGAGGAAAGGATCCTGAGAGCTAAGGGGAAGAATGATGAGCTGGAAGGAGAGCGCAGGGGCCTTGAGAAGGTGACGGGCCCAAGGCCAAACACGGGCAGCCCTGCTCCCTCCGCTTCTGGCCTGGGGCTGATCCCCTTTCTCGTGGGCAGCTGGTTCTCCCAGGGTGTGTGCAGAAACACTTCAGAACTTTGGAAAGGAGCCGCAGGCTGCTGCCCTTTCAACAAGGATTTCAGGAAGTGAGAAAAGAAAAAAAGAAGAAACGGCCTGGAAACAGTGTATATTCAGGATACAGAGTATTTAAGGACATTAAGAGACAGAGTGGCAATTTAGTATTTTTACGACATCGCCCAAGAATCATAGGTAGCTTTGCTAATTCTTTTCTGCTTTATTTTTGTTTTTAATTTATTGGAATGCAGTTGCTTTGCATTATTGTGTTTCTGCAGTACAGCAAAGAGAATCAGCTATGTGTATACATATGTCCCCTTTTTTTTGGATTTCCTTCCCATTTAGGTCACCACAGAGCATTGAATATAGAGTTCTCTGTGCTATACAGTAGGTTCTCATTAGTTACCTATTTTATACATAGTACCAATAGTTGGGTTGGGTTGGGGGAGGCATCATTCACCTGCATTTTGTGGGATATAATCATGAATTTGTTGTTTAGTTGCTAAGTCATGTCTGACTCTTGCGACTCCATGGACTGTAGCCCGCCAGGCTCCTATGTCCATGGGATTTCCTGGAGAAGAGTACTGGAGTGCGTTGCCATTTCCTTCTCCAGGGGATCTTCTTGACCCAGGGATTAAACTGGAGTCTCCTTCACTAGCAGGTGAATTTTTTACCACTGAGACACCAGGGAAGCCCACTTTGATTTGGAATAGAAAAGCTAGCATAATTTGTTGAAATATTTTGGAAAAATGTGACATGACTGTTTTTAGATGTTTTTGCTGCTAATGAAGACCACATCGCAAATAATATTTATGGACCCAAAGCCAATGGGATGGGTCAAAATTCTTAGTTATTCTGGATAGGAGAAATAAAGTTATTTTCTTTTTTTTCTAATTGTATGTTTTTAATTTGAAAGAAAATGTTAGTCCTTTATAGTGATGGGACTGCAAATATAAAATTTGTCTTTTTTTCCCTCTTTTTTGCAATAGGGTTACATGATGGAAAATCAAATCTCAGGCTTAAAATGCGACACAGATGTGTTTGTCACTTTTGAAGGTGACAATGTCGTCATGCTGCAGGTAAGACACGGGAAATGCTTATCCTTTTTAAACAGTGAAATTTTCAAGATCAAGTGTTATCCAGAAATCTGAAGCTCTTCCTATGTCTTATCTTCATCTGAAGTCTTTGTTTAATTGGCAGGTGTTTTTCCATTAGGCACTTGCTTTTTGCAGTAGTTGAATGGGGAAAGGGATTAATTAATTTATTTCCTAGCTGATTTTTGATGTTGAAAGGTATCTTTTTTGGCTTAAGAAAATTACATCTTGTGAGTGTAGAGTCATATATCTTCTACCTGGGAGGCTCTTCCCAAAGACTTTGTAAGTGCTCAAAAGGCAACCACATTTCCCAAGTGACTCAGTGGTAAAGAATCTGCTGGCCAATGCAGAAGCCTCAGGAAACGTGAGTTTGATCCCTGGGTCAGGAAGATTCCCCTGGAGGAGGAAATGGCAACCCACTCCAGTATTCTTGCCAACATAATCCCATGGACAGAGAAGCCTGGCGGGCTACCATCCATGGGGTTGCAAAGAGTCTGATATGACCGAGCACGTGTGCACCCAGAAGATAAACAGGCAAAAGACAGGAAGAGCCAGTTTACAAAAGGAGGGCAATTGATCAGCCACGGAAGTGACCAGAGAAACAACTTTGGGGCCTCTGCAATACTGATCTCTTTCATATCTCAAGTTGCCTGTTGTTTAAGAGTATGTTCACATTCCCACTGTTGGTCAGAACAAAAGGAACTTCTTCCATGTTGCTCTTGGCCATGTGTAATTCTACTTCTGGGACTTCATCTAAACTTATAATCCAAACTGCAGAAAACTTTTGGTCACAAACATTCTCATTAGTGCATTATTTATTACAGCAATAATATTGGAAACTAAATTTTCAACAATAGGAAAACGATTAGGTAAATCATGCTCTGGCCAATCAGTGGGGAATTCTATAGCCTTTAAAATTGTACTTATAAAAGCTCTCCAGAAAGTAGGAATAGAAGGAACATACCTCAACATAATAAAAGTTATATATGACAAACCCACAGCAAACATTATCCTCAATGGTGAAAAACTGAAAGCATTTCCCCTAAAGTCAGGAACAAGACAAGGGTGCCCACTTTCACCACTACTATTCAACATAGTTCTGGAAGTTTTGGCCACAGCAATCAGGGCAGAAAAAGAAATAAAAGGAATCCAAATTGGAAAAGAAGAAGTAAAACTTTCACTGTTTGCAGATGGCATGATCCTCTACATAGAAAATCCTAAAGACTCCACCAGAAAATTACTAGAGCTAATCAACGAATATAGTAAAGTTGCAGGATATAAAATCAACACACAGAAATCCCTTGCATTCCTATACACTAATAATGAGAAAGTAGAAAAAGAAATTAAGGAAACAATTCCATTCACCATTGCAACGAAAAGAATAAAATACTTAGGAATATATCTACCTAAAGAAACTAAAGATCTATATATGGAAAACTATAAAACACTGATGAAAGAAATCAAAGAGGACACTAATAGATGGAGAAATATACCGTGTTCATGGATCGGAAGAATCAATATAGTGAAAATGAGTATACTACCCAAAGCAATCTACAGATTCAATGCAATCCCTATCAAGCTACCAGCGGTATTTTTCACAGAACTAGAACAAATAATTTCAAGATTTGTATGGAAATACAAAAAACCTCGAATAGCCAAAGCAATCTTGAGAAAGAAGAATGGAACTGGAGGAATCAACCTGCCTGACTTCAGGCTCTACTACAAAGCCACAGTCATCAAGACAGTATGGTACTGGCACAAAGACAGAAATATAGATCAATGGAACAAAATAGAAAGCCCAGAGATAAATCCACACACCTATGGACACCTTATCTTCGACAAAGGAGGCAAGAATATACAATGGAGTAAAGACAATCTCTTTAACAAGTGGTGCTGGAAAAACTGATCAACCACTTGTAGAAGAATGAAACTAGATCACTCTCTAACACCACTCACAAAAATAAACTCAAAATGGATTAAAGATCTAAATGTAAGACCAGAAACTATAAAACTCCTAGAAGAGAATATAGGCAAAACACTTTCCGACATAAATCACAGCAGGATCCTCTATGATCCACCTCCCAGAATACTCGAAATAAAAGCAAAAATAAACAAATGGGATCTAATTAAAATTAAAAGCTTCTGCACAACAAAGGAAACTATAAGCAAGGTAAAAAGACAGCCTTCTGAATGGGAGAAAACAATAGCAAATGAAGCAACTGACAAACAACTAATCTCAAAAATATACAAGCAACTCATGCAGCTCAATTCCAGAAAAATAAACGACCCAATCAAAAAATGGGCCAAAGAACTAAACAGACATTTCTCCAAAGAAGACATACGGATGGCTAACAAACACATGAAAAGATGCTCAACATCACTCATTATCAGAGAAATGCAAATCAAGACCACAATGAGATACCATTTCACACCAGTCAGAATGGCTGCGATCCAAAAGTCTACAAGCAATAAATGCTGGAGAGGGTGTGGAGAAAAGGGAACCCTCTTACACTGCTGGTGGGAATGCAAACTAGTACAGCCACTATGGAGAACAGTGTGGAGATTCCTTAAAAAACTGCAAATAGAACTGCCTTATGACCCAGCAATCCCACTGCTGGGCATACACACCGAGGAAACCAGAATTGAAAGAGACACATGTACCCCAATGTTCATTGCAGCACTGTTTATAATAGCCAGGACATGGAAACAACCTAGATGTCCATCAGCAGATGAATGGATAAGAAAGCTGTGGTACATATACACAATGGAGTATTACTCAGCCATCAAAAAGAATTCATTTGAATCTGTTCTAATGAGATGGATGAAACTGGAACCTATTATACAGAGTGAAGTAAGCCAGAAAGAAAAACACCAATACAGTATACTGACACATATATATGGAATTTAGAAAGATGGCAATGATGACCCTGTATGCGAGACAGCAAAAGAGACACAGATGTATAGAACGGACTTTTGGACTCTGTGGGAGAGGGAGAGGGTGGGATGATTTGGGAGAATGGCATTGAAACATGTATACTATCATGTAAGAATGAAGCACCAGCCTATGTTCGATACAGGATACAGGATGCTTGGGGCTGGTACACGGGGATGATCCAGAGAGAGGAAATGGGGTGGAATGTGGGAGGGGGATTCAGGATTGGGATCTCATATACACCCATGGTGGATTCATGTCAATGTATGGCAAAACCAATACGGTATTGTAAAGTAAAGTAAAAATTAAAAAAAAAAAAGAAAAAAAAAAAAGAAATTTGTAAGATATGGTAAGTAAAAATGATATAAGACTGTATACAGAATGGGATTCCAGTTAGGCGTTTTTAAAGATGAAGAATAGGGACTTTGGGTTTTGCTAGGATATAATGGCCCCATTCCCCCCAGGGCTTTCCTCTTAACAGTTAAACACCCTGCATAGAACACAGTGAACAAGCATAGGGAGATTCTTCTTGAAAAATTTTTAGTTGTAGTTGATTTAAGTGTTGGGATAGTTTCAGATGTACAACAAAGTGAATCAGTTATGCATATTTCTACTCTTTTCCTGGGTTGGGAAGATCCCCTGGAGAAGGAAATGGCAACCCACTCCAGTATTCTTGCCTGGAGAATCCCATGGACAGAGGAGTCTTGCAAGCTATAGTTTATGCTGTCACAAGAGTCAGACACAACTTAGTGACTAAATCACCACCACTCTTTTTTCTGGGTTCTTTTCCCATAAAGGTCGTTACAGAATATTGAGTAGAGTTCTCTACACTATACAGTAGGTCCTTATTAGTATCTATGTTATACATAGTGATGTGTATATCTCAATCCCAATCTTCCAATTTGTCCTCTCCCGCTTGCCCCTTAGTAACTATAAGTTTATTTTTTTACATCTGTAACTCTATTTCTGTTTTGTAGACAAGTTCATTTGTAGCCTACTTTTAGATTCCACATAAAAGCAGTATCATATGATGTTTGTCTTTCTGTGTCTGAGGTCCATTCATGTTGCTGCAGATGGCATTATTTTGTTCTTCTTTGTGGCTGAATAATATTTCCTTGTATAAAGTGGGAACAAAGAAGGCAGGCTGCTCAGGGACCTAGGGACTGGGGAAGAAAATGAAGTAAGTTCTCTGGGTTTCCTTATTGCCTCCTGTAAATCCTGGACAGCATATACATGTCCTAAATCTCTAACTGGCACAAACAGAATATGCTTCAAGAAAGCCTGCGCATCCAGTCAAAGGGTACGGAAGGTGGTGGCCTCACAATAGAAAACCTCATAGGCAACACTCCCTCTCCACCTGTTACACGCAGCAGAATATCCAGACCAACACACACACACACCCCAGCTTCACCAGGGCCTGGCAGGAACCGACCTTCCCCCTAACCTCCAGTCTGAGGAAGTCAGCGGAAGCAGGTAGCAGGTATAGCGATGCCCTTCCCCCGCCTGGTGGGGCTGGTGGGGCTGGCTGTGTATGCGCAGCTGATCAGTCCTGTCTGACTCTTTATGACCCCGTGGACTCTAACCCTCCAGGCTCCTCTGTCTATGGAATTTCCCAGGCAAGAATACTGAAGCGGGTTGCCATTTCCTTCTCCAGGGGATCTTCCTGACCCAGGGATCAAACCAGAGTCTCCTGTATTGACAGTTAGATTCTTTACCACTGAGCTGTCTGGGAAGCTGGGCAGGGAACTAATCTTCCATCCCTAGCCTGGCGGAGGCAATGGCACCCCACTCCAGTACTCTTGCCTGGAAAATCCCATGGACGGAGGAGCCTGGTAGGCTGCAGTCCATGGGATCATGAAGAGTCGGACGCGACTGAGCGACTTCACTTTGACTTTTCACTTTCATGCACTGGAGAAGGAAATGGCAACCCACTCCAGTATTCTTGCCTAGAGAATCCCAGGGATGGGGGAGCCTAGTGGGCTGCCGTTTATGGGGTTGCACAGAGTCAGACTTGACTGAAGCGACTTAGCCGCAGCAACAGCAGACTGGGGGAAGCAAAAAGAGCCCAGTTTCTCCCACTGGGGTAACGTCAGCAGGATCCCTAGGTGAGATAAGACTTCACCTGCACTTAGCAAGATCAAGACCCAGTGAGGTGACGCAAGGTGGAGCTAATTACGAGCGCCCTTCAACCTCAGCGCCAGTGTCAGCAGAGTTCAGTGGGGAGTGAACACTACCCCCGCCTGACATCAACTAGACTAAGCCAGGAGGTGTGAGTTAGGGCTAGTGACCACTCACATTCTCCGCATCCCTGGTGTCAGTGGACCCAGGAAGGAGCTGAAGCTACACATGTACCCAGCAAAAGGAAAGCTAATTCAGAGCCCTCCCAGGTGGCTCAGTGGTAAGGAATCCACCTGCCAACGCAGGAGACACGGCTTTGACCCCCGGTCTGGGAAGATCCCACATGCCTCAGAGCAGCTAAGCTGTCTGCTCCACAACTACTGAGCCTGGGCTCTGGAGTCTGGGAGCTGCAACTGCTGACGCCCGCAAGGCTCAGAGCCCGTGCTCCGTAACAAGAGAAGCCTGCACGCTGCAATGACGAGTAGCCCCTGCTTACTGCAACTAGAGAAAGCCCACGCTGCCACGGAGACCCAGCACAACCAAATAAATAAAATTAAAAAAAGAAACTTAACTAGACAGCATGAGGGAGGGCTCGTGGGCTCTTTGATCCTCCTCGCCCTGCTCTCTCACCCCCATACCAAAGGGGCTCAGTAGACTCTGAGTCTCCAGCCTTCCCTGACTTTGGGGTGGAGTGGAATGGTATGAGCTGGGTTGGTTAATACTCCACTTCCTGTCTCCCTAGTTTCAGTAGAAGCCAAGAGGAGGTTCAGCCTCTGCCCTCACCCATCATCAGTTAGTTAGGAAGAAGTAGTGGGAATTGGGGCTGGTTGGCAGTCTGTGTCCCCACCCCACCCCTTTCTCTGGTATGAGCGTGACCAACAGGATGCTGGAGTGTCACCCCACCTGTCCACAACAAGCCAGTGTGAGCCGGTGTACGGCTAGTGCCAGGGCAGTACCGGCAGCACTCACTGGGAAGCTGAGCATTCACACCCCCAGACCTTGCACGGCACCTCCCGATCAAACACGATCTCCTAAAGTAATATCCAAGCCCCCTGGATACAGTAGAAAAATCACTCATTATAACAACAACAGCAAAAAGGACAACCACAACTTGAACGGGAAAATCGACAGGTGATGATACCAAAAAGAATCGGATGTTGGAATTATCTGACAGAGATTTTAAAGTACCCATCAAAAGAATACTTCAAAGGTAATTGCAAGTACTCTTTAAAAAAATTTTTTTTTTATTTTTACTTTATTTTGCTTTACAATACTGTATTGGTTTTGCCATACATTGACATGAATCAGCCATGGGTGTACATGAGTTCCCAATCCTGAACCCCCCTCCCACTTCCCACCCCATATCATCTCTCTGGATCATCCCCGTGCACCAGCCCCAAGCATCCTGTACCCTGTATGCAAATACTCTTGAAAGAGATAAAAGTGGCAGAACATTTCAGCAGTGACAGAAGAAATAAAAGGAGACCCAAGTGTAACTGTAGAATTGAAAAATACATTTGAAAAAACAAATTGGTGGAATGACAGTAGAAGAGATGATCGAGGAAAAAAAAAATCTGTAAAGTCAATAGAATTTACTCAGTCTGAACAAAGTAGAAGAAAACAAAAAGTCCCAGGGATCTGTTGTGCCTGGTCCAACTTCCTCATCCCTACCACCAGGTGCCGAGGCGCTGCTGTGAAGCGTGGACATGAGTGCTCCTGTGTAACACAGAGCACAGAATCAGTGCCCCCTACCATGTGTGAAACACATAGCTGGTGGGAACTTGCTGTACCGCTCAGGGAGCTCAGCTCAGTGCTCTGTGATGACCCCGAGGTTTTAGGTTCAGCCTCTGCCCTCACCCATCATCAGTTAGTTAGGAAGAAGTAGTGGGAATTGGGGCTGGTTGGCAGTCTGTGTCCCCACCCCACCCCTTTCTCTGGTATGAGCGTGACCAACAGGATGCTGGAGTGTCACCCCACCTGTCCACAACAAGCCAGTGTGAGCCGGTGTACGGCTAGTGCCAGGGCAGTACCGGCAGCACTCACTGGGAAGCTGAGCATTCACACCCCCAGACCTTGCACGGCACCTCCCGATCAAACACGATCTCCTAAAGTAATATCCAAGCCCCCTGGATACAGTAGAAAAATCACTCATTATAACAACAACAGCAAAAAGGACAACCACAACTTGAACGGGAAAATCGACAGGTGATGATACCAAAAAGAATCGGATGTTGGAATTATCTGACAGAGATTTTAAAGTACCCATCAAAAGAATACTTCAAAGGTAATTGCAAGTACTCTTTAAAAAAATTTTTTTTTTATTTTTACTTTATTTTGCTTTACAATACTGTATTGGTTTTGCCATACATTGACATGAATCAGCCATGGGTGTACATGAGTTCCCAATCCTGAACCCCCCTCCCACTTCCCACCCCATATCATCTCTCTGGATCATCCCCGTGCACCAGCCCCAAGCATCCTGTACCCTGTATGCAAATACTCTTGAAAGAGATAAAAGTGGCAGAACATTTCAGCAGTGACAGAAGAAATAAAAGGAGACCCAAGTGTAACTGTAGAATTGAAAAATACATTTGAAAAAACAAATTGGTGGAATGACAGTAGAAGAGATGATCGAGGAAAAAAAAAATCTGTAAAGTCAATAGAATTTACTCAGTCTGAACAAAGTAGAAGAAAACAAAAAGTCCCAGGGATCTGTTGTGCCTGGTCCAACTTCCTCATCCCTACCACCAGGTGCCGAGGCGCTGCTGTGAAGCGTGGACATGAGTGCTCCTGTGTAACACAGAGCACAGAATCAGTGCCCCCTACCATGTGTGAAACACATAGCTGGTGGGAACTTGCTGTACCGCTCAGGGAGCTCAGCTCAGTGCTCTGTGATGACCCCGAGGTTTGGGGCCCAAGAGGGAGTGATAGATGTATACGTGTGGCTGATTCCCTTCTTTGTACAGCAGAAACTAACACATCATAAGGCAACTGTACGCCAATAAGAAAAACAACTCAGTCCTCAGCGATGACCTTCACACTGTCCCTTCTCTCAACTCATCCTGAGGTGCTGGTTTGTAAAGCTTTATGAAGGTGCTGGCTTATGACCTGGCTTGGCAGGTGTTTCCAGCCTCAGAACCCAGGACTGTCCCTCAGCCTGCCACCCAGAGGTGCTGCGGGTGGCTGTGAAGTCAAGATATTTGCTCCTTTCCCCACATCTAGCGCTCTCACTTTCCTCTATAAAAGACCCAAACATAGCCACTTGAAATAGACAACCTATTTAGTCCTGTAATAGAAATGAAACTTAATGTTTAATAATAATAAAAAAGCTCCCCCCAAAGAAATCTTTAGGTCTAGGTTTCATTGGAGAATTCTACCAAACATTTAAGGAAGAATTTTACCCAATCTCTTGCAGAAAATGGAAGAGAAGAGAATGCTTCCCAACTTGATTTTATATAGCTATTATTACTCTGATACCAAAAGTAGATTACTATCTACAAAAAAAGGGGAAGCTACATATCAAAAACTTACATGATCATGCAGTGTATAAAAAGAGTTATACACTGTGAAGAAGTGGAGTTCTTCGCTGGTGTACAAGGCTGCTTCAGCATTCAAGTCAGTCAATGTAAACCATCATATCAAGTGAAAAAAATTATATGATTATATTGGTTTACACAGAAAAAGCATTTGACAAAATCCAACAATAGTTGGTGATTAAAAACTCCCATCAAACTAGGAATAGAGGGGAATTTCTGTAACTTGTAAGCTTTCCAGGTGGCGCAGTGGGAATCTGCCTACCGGTGCAGGAAACGCAAGAGACACAGGTTCAATCCCTGGATCAGGAAGCTCCCCGGGAGAAGGAAATGGCAACCCACTCTAGTATTCTTGCCTGGAGAATCCCCATGGGCAGAGGAGCCTGGCAGGCAACAGTCCATGGGGTTGCAAAGAGTCGGACAAGACTTAGTGACTCAACAACAGCAAATCCTTCTCTGGACTGGATTATGCTTTGAATCTACTTATCAAAGCAGAGGTAGATATTTCAGAGACCAGTAGTCAATGCTTTCATAGTATTCTTCTGTTACCAACGTGCTTTCAACCCTCTTGGAGAAGGAAACAGCAATCCACTCCAGCACTCTTGCCTGGAAAATCCCATGGACAGAGGAGCCTGATAGGCTATAGTCCATGAAGGTGCGTCTCTTTAGTGATCCTGAGGGCGCCATGGCCTATGCCGCGTGACTGAGATGTGGACACAGCAGGCCTGTGCTTCTCAGTTAGCGTGCTTTACATGTTTCCCTTTGAGTGGGATCGAAGGTCGGCTGACCCTTTCATTATTTTCCTGGGGCAGGGGTTGTGAGCCCTTGGTGCAATTTAATTACACCCTCCACCAAATCCAATTACTGTCCACACCCATGAAATTCCATTATAACTTTCTTCTGCTTCATTAGAGATACCCTAGGACAGGTCCCTTCTTAACCCACTGTGGCAGATTTCCTAAGGAATATCAGCCACAGGCTTTGCATACATTGTTTATTACTCCAAGAAAATATATGCAAAAATTCAAATGACCTATAGTCCTACTTGCTTAAAAGCCAAGCACATATCTGGTTTCCAGTAAGAGAGCTGATTTCTTAGGGATTTCACCGTCCCCTCCCCATCCCTGGAGTATTTTCCCGAGAATTCGGATATTTTGTTTTGTTTTTCTTTTTTCCAACTTTTGAAAATTTCAAACAGAAATTTCAAGAGAAAATTGAACTATTGGTATAATATCACTTGGGCATATTCTCCACCTCCAAATGTTAAGATTTTGCTTTATTTAAGTGGTCTCATTCTTATTTTCTCTATATACACGTGCATGCGTGCGCACGCACATGTGTGCGTGTGTGTGTGTGTATGTAACCATTTGAAAGTTGTAGACATCAGACATTTCATCCCTAAATTAAACGTCAACATTCATTTTTAAAAATAAGGACATTTTCTTACAAAAGCACAATACTGTCATCACACCTAAGCAAATGAACAGAAATACCATAATGAAAGTGAAGTAAAAGTGTTAGTTGCTCAGGCATGTCTGACTTTTCGACCCTATGGACTGTAGCCTGCCAGGCTCCTGTGTCCATGGAATTCTCCAGGCAAGAATACTGGAGTGGGTTGCCGTTTCCTTCTCCAGGGGATCTTCCCAACCCAGGGATTGAACCTGGGTTTTCTACATTGCAGGCAGATTCTTTACCTTCTGAGTCACCAGGGAAGGCCCAGTACCGTAATACAGGCTATCTAATCGGGAGAGTCAGAAACTTAAGGAAGATGGAGCAAGGTGAGCAAATAGAACTACTGGCACTGGGGAAAGCAAAAAGTAATTAGTATTCCTGGCGATATGCGATGCCTTTGCATCCATAAAACAAAAACATCCCGGGGACCTCCCTGGTGGTCCAGTGTAACCACAGACTTCGAATGTGTGGTGGTTGTTGTTTAGTCTCTAAGTCCTGTCTGACTCTTTGTGACCCATGGACTGTAGCCCACCAGGCTCTTCTGTCCATGGGTTTCTCCAGGCAAGAATACTGGAGTAGGTATTTCCTTCTCCAGGGGATCTTCCCGACCCAGGGATTGAACCCGGGTCTCCTGCACCGCAAGAAGATTCTTTCACTGACTGAGCCACCAGGGAAACCGGAAGGGTAGTAAAAGGGAAAGGCTAAGAGACATGGATGATCGTGTCCAGGGAACTGATGACATTCCCCAAAGAGGGAGCGGAGAACACAGAGAGGCAGATGAAACCAGAGAAGTGAAAGAAGACAGTTTCCCAGACCTGAAGAACGTCACAAGTCTTTCTTCACAACAGGCAGGACCCACCAGACAAAGTCAGAGCCTGAAAACAGGCTGGAGGATTTCAGATCACCAAGCAGGGACAGAGAGAGGGCATCCGGACGTTAGACTGAAAAGCAGCATCAGATTATTTGCTAAAAAAAGAGTCAGATTGGCCTCAGCCCTATTGGCTGCCGCTCTGGAGGCTGGAGCAGCGCCTCCTGACTCCACTGCACCCACACGTCTCTGGGGCTCTTGTCACAGTCGGACTCTGTGGGTCCTGGGCTTCTGCATTTCCAGCAAGCTCCTGGGTTACGGTGACGCTGCTGTTCTGGGGACCACAGTTTGAGTGGCCAGGGTCTAGAATAAAATGGAACGATGCCTTTAGAACTCAGAAGAAAATTACTTTGAATGTAAAATTTTACAGCTAGCTAAATTATCCATCAAATATGAGCCAGATTTAGAGATATTCGAATGTTCTGGAAGTTTACTTTGCCATGCACTTTCTGAAAAATATTACTTGTAGATGAGGTGGGAAAAGCGTAAAACAAGTGAATAATTAGAAAGATATCTGTGGATAGCCAATGGAAATTTGCTGTATAGCTCAGGGAGTTCAAACTGGGGCTCTGCAACAACCTAGAGGTCTGGGATGGGGAGGGAGGTGGGAGGGAGGCTCAGGAGGGAGGGGATGTATGTGTACCTATGGCTGATTCATATTGATGTTTGGTAGAAACCAACACAACCCTCTAAAGCAATTGTCCTTCAATTAAAAATAAGTAAATTTAAAAAAAGAAAGACATCTATGCTTTCTGGAGCTAATCCAAGAGGAGTTTGTGTAAAGAAATACCTGCATAGTCGTGGCCAACACAATTAGTCCAAATTAGGACACGAAGTCAGAGGGCTCAAAAGAATGACTTTGAGAAGGAAATGATTTCTATTCAACAAGTAGAATAATTAAGAAGCAGGAAAATGCTTAGTCATGATGGAAAAGCCATATGCTTCTTCTTGAAACAAGTGGGTTTAAAATAGTTGATCAGGACTCTAGGAAAAACAAAACTGCTCGAGAAAAGCATGTTCCAAATAGGAAGCAAGAGAAATATGTTTGACCTTGGCATTTGGAAGCTTCTTCTCTAGCAGAATGAAAACTGCTTAAGAATGGTTATTTCTGAAGTGACGTTCTAGAGGTAAGGGGTTGGATAAGAGACTTTCACTTTTTATTTAAGACCATTTAATATGACCTAAACTTTTTAAGTTGGAGGAGACTTGCTTTACAATGTTGTGTTAGTTTCTGTTGTACAACAAAGTGAATCAGCCATGTGTATACAGGTATCCCCTCCCTCTTAAGCCTCCCGCCCACCCCATCCCACCTCTCTAGGTCTTCACAGAGCACTGAGCTGAGCACCCCGTGCTATTTATTTTATAGATGGTAGTATATATTGATATATGTCCATCCTCCTCTGCCAGTTCATCTCCCCTCTCCTTCTTGCCCTGTGCCCACCTGCCCACTCTCTGTCTGCGTCTACATTCCTGCTAAGCAAATAGGTTCATCAGTACCATCTTTCTAGATTCCAGATATAATATATGACATTTGTTTTTCTCTTTTGATTTATTTCACTCTGTATGACAGATTCTATACCCATCCACATCACTACAAGTGACCCAGTTTTGCTGCTTTTTATGCCTTAATGATTTTCCATTGCATATGTACCACATCTTCTTTATCTGTTCTTCTGTCGATGGACAGGTAGGTTGCTTCCATGTCCTAGCTATTATAAATAGTGTGCAATGATCTTTGGGGTACATGTGTCTTTTTGAATTATGATTTTCTCAGGATATATGCCCAATAATGGGGTTACTGGGGCATGTGGTAGTTTTATTCCTAGTTTAAAAAAAATTTTTTTTTTAATTAAAAATTGAGTATATTTAAAACCGTTAAAATAAATTGGCCCTCCCTTATAGAAATACATTTATTGCATTCTTACTCATTGGTGTGAATCAATATTTACTATGTAAAATAAAGGAACTATGAGTAAAATTATAGAAAAAAAAGAAATAGTCCTTCCCTTAAATATAAAAAATGAGGGAGGGAAGAGAAGGATGAATGAAAACTGCTTAAGAATGGTTATTTCTGAAGTGACGTTCTAGAGGTAAGGGGTTGGATAAGAGACTTTCACTTTTTATTTAAGACCATTTAATATGACCTAAACTTTTTAAGTTGGAGGAGACTTGCTTTACAATGTTGTGTTAGTTTCTGTTGTACAACAAAGTGAATCAGCCATGTGTATACAGGTATCCCCTCCCTCTTAAGCCTCCCGCCCACCCCATCCCACCTCTCTAGGTCTTCACAGAGCACTGAGCTGAGCACCCCGTGCTATTTATTTTATAGATGGTAGTATATATTGATATATGTCCATCCTCCTCTGCCAGTTCATCTCCCCTCTCCTTCTTGCCCTGTGCCCACCTGCCCACTCTCTGTCTGCGTCTACATTCCTGCTAAGCAAATAGGTTCATCAGTACCATCTTTCTAGATTCCAGATATAATATATGACATTTGTTTTTCTCTTTTGATTTATTTCACTCTGTATGACAGATTCTATACCCATCCACATCACTACAAGTGACCCAGTTTTGCTGCTTTTTATGCCTTAATGATTTTCCATTGCATATGTACCACATCTTCTTTATCTGTTCTTCTGTCGATGGACAGGTAGGTTGCTTCCATGTCCTAGCTATTATAAATAGTGTGCAATGATCTTTGGGGTACATGTGTCTTTTTGAATTATGATTTTCTCAGGATATATGCCCAATAATGGGGTTACTGGGGCATGTGGTAGTTTTATTCCTAGTTTAAAAAAAATTTTTTTTTTAATTAAAAATTGAGTATATTTAAAACCGTTAAAATAAATTGGCCCTCCCTTATAGAAATACATTTATTGCATTCTTACTCATTGGTGTGAATCAATATTTACTATGTAAAATAAAGGAACTATGAGTAAAATTATAGAAAAAAAAGAAATAGTCCTTCCCTTAAATATAAAAAATGAGGGAGGGAAGAGAAGGAATGAAGAGTAACAAAGAAAGGCCTCACTGAGAGGACAAATGCTGCATGCGAGTGCACACACACACACACACACACACACACCCCTTACTGTTCTCCCCACCCCCATCGCTGGAGTGAATTCCAGATTCTTCTCCAAGACAGCCTGGACCTAAGGTGCTACAACGGGGCGTTGGGACAGGTACGATGCTGGGCGAGGACTAGACCTCAGGCTGTAGAACCCTGACTCCCTCTGCCCCTAAAGGAAGCACACAGTTCCTTTAGAAAACCTGAAAGAACATTCCCTCTGGGGCCCCAGCCTTCTGGCTATCGGTGAGTCTTAGCGATCAGCAGGTGGAGGTGTTGAGATGCTAGAAGGAGCGAGGAATCAGAGATGAGGGCTGGGGCGACCCTATCACAGGGCTTTGGAGCATCAGTTCTGAAAGATCCGAGATCTGGCTGCACCAGGAAGGGTCTGAGGAACAGCTGGTACGGGGGTGACAGCCAGTCGTCCTGAAAGACCAGCCGCCCTCCCCTTCTGAGGGCCTCTTGGAGAGAAAGAACGAGGGTGTGGGCTGAGGGCCTGCCCAACCCAGCAAAGTCAGACAGTTCAACAGATCTTCCGGAGGTTTACAGGTGGGATCTACAGATGAGGTGTACAAAGTCACCTCAGATGATGGCAGAAGCAAAGAGAAAGGGAGATGTGTGAATGGGCCAGAGGCAAGCAGAGGCTGGCCTAGGGGAGGCTGAAGACCACCATGCGGGGAGTAGACGTAGGCTGGGGCCCGAGGCTCAGCCGAGAGGAGGGAAATGGCGTTGGAAATGCGGGAGGCGGACGTGTGAAGATTGGGGGTAGAATTTGGTGCAGAGCATTTACAAAAGGTGGTCACTCATTCTGGGGAACTTGAAGGGACTTTGGGATAGTACCCTTTTAGAAAAGCAAGGTAGTTTCAAACAGACGTTCTGGTTTTCTCTTCCAAATCCACTGACGCGTAACAAGTCTGGTGCTAATTCTTGCAAAGCCAGATGTTCCAGCATCTGACTGTTGAAGGCTTTCCTCAAGAACTCTGTGTGTGAGGTTTGGGAGAAAGAGAGCCTTCTGAATCTGAGCCTCATTACCTGTACTTCTGAGCTCGCCAGAGTGGCTTCTTCATTTTCTGTACAGAAATCATTCTTGCTCTTTCTCTCTTTGTCCCTTTTATTTCCTCCTCCCTCCCTCCTTCTCCCTCTCTCCCTGTCTCTTTCCTTCCTTCCTTCTTTGTTTCTCTCCTTCTAGCCAGAGAATCATTACAGATTCTCCTCAAAGAAATCTTGCCTTGATGGGATGTCCAGCATTTGAAAGAGGCAAACAGTTACTATACTCAGTGGGAGATAATGCCTTTTCTTCAGCCTTTTCTTCAGCCTCACTCCCCGGGGGACACCTGAATTGCCCTTAGGTAGCTCACGTTGCCAGGTGTGGATGGAAGAAAAACTCAGGACACGCAGTCCCATTTGTGTCTGCCCATCCTCCTGGGGCCTGGAGGGCCAGATCCAGCTTCATGGGATGAAACCTGTGGTCAGAAGAGCCTGTACTTAGAAAGGATGAACCTATGGTTTCCAAGGGGAAACATGGGGGGAAGGGACAGTTGGGGAGTTTAGGATGGACACTGCTATATTTAAAATGAATAACCAACAAGGACCCACTGTATAGCACAGGGAGCTCTGCTCAGTATTATGTGGCAGCCTGGGTGGGAGTCAGGTATGGAGGAGAAGGGACACACGTATACGTATGGCTGAGTCCCTTCTCTGTTCACCCGAAACCATCACAGCATGAGCAATTGGCTGTACCCTAATCCGAAATGAAATGTTCAGAAAAGAAGAGCCTCTGCTGGCTTGCTGCTCTGCTCTCGCTGTCTTGAGATCCTTAATCATTTTTGAACAAGGTGCTCTGCACTTCTGTGTTGCCCTGGCTCCTATGGCCAGTCCTGCCAAGGGCATGGTCTGGGACCCCCGTGCCACAGGTACGGCCACTTGGAAGGAAGCCGTTGTCCTACTCGGTATAAGCCTGAGTGCCGCCCGCTGCCTGGCTTGTCCTGCTGTAGAGAGGATGACGTGGACTGACTTTTCCTTAGAGACCGTGCTTTCTATCCTAATCGACTCTAACTGTTTCTGCTTTGGCAGCAGACACAACTCGTTAGGCTTTTTAATCCAAGTTTCTCTGTAGCTGACATAAATCAGTGAAATACTCAGTGTGTAGACATGCTAGTCACTTCGTAGATGCCTTGAAAAGCCATTCGACCTAAAAAATTATTTGTAATTGTGCTATGTAATCAGTGTTCCCTGATGCATAGGATATTCATTATAAATGCATGCTTGTGATATCATTATTCTGCATAACTACTCAGACCCATGGTTTCCAAATGTCGGCTGTAGATTCGCTTGATTCCTTCTGCAGGTGGGGTCTTTTACAAAAGGCAAGAGTATAGCTGTTTTGGCTGCTCAGTTCCCCGGAGTTCTCCTAAGGAAGGGACTCCTGAGCAGGTGTAGTGGGACTCTGTCCCTGGGAATTAATCAAGTAGATGAAGGAAAATAAAGAGTCTTCATTTTTTGAGCCAGACAACTGTGTCCAAAGCCACAGAAACCATCATCTGGAAAGAAATAACATCACAAGTTGTCTTAAGAAAATCTGATGTAAGTTTTCAAAACACCAGACCTAGAGGATATGACTATTTGTATTGAGAGGAAATATATTTTATTTTATAAAATGGGTTTCTTTTACTACCAGGTTCATTTTTAAATAATGAACTCTCTGCTACAACTCAAACATTCAGTGTATACAAATTTTACTGAATCTCCTAGTTTTGATCATTGCTATTGCTATGTGAGGGCTTCCCAGGTGGCTCAGTGGTAAAAAATCTACTTGCCAGTGCAGGAGACACTGGAGATGTGGGTTCAGTCCTTGGGTAAGGAGGATCCCCTAAAGGAGTAAATGGCAGCCCACTCCAGTATTCTTGCCTGGAGAATCCCATGGACAGAGGAGCCTGGCAAGCTGCAGTCCATGTAGTCACAAAGAGCACGCACACACACTGCTGTGTAAGATAACATTTTGGGGGTAATCTGGGTGATGGCTTGACAAAACCTGTTTCATTTTAATTTTTCAACTTTTGTGTATATAATTATTTTAAAGTAGAAAATTAAAAATTATATGTGTGTGTGTGGGGGGATGTTATGTGCTCAGTCCTGTCTGACTATTTGCGACCCCCTGGACTATAGCCCACCAGCCTCCACTGTCCGTGGAATTTTCCAGGTAAGAATAGTGATGTAAAAAAAGAAAAAATTTAAAAAAAGAAAAAAGAATACTGGAGTGGGTTGCCAGTTCTATTCCAGGGTATCTTCCCAGCCTAGGGATTGAACCTGTGTCTCTGCACTCATATATATATATGTGTGTGTGTGTATTATATATTTTATATAATATTATATAATTTATTTATATTTTGCATTTTATTGCTTATTATATAATGTATATATAGTATATGGTATATTATAACGTATTCAGGAACACATATATGAGGTAAAAACAATCGCGTCTTCATTGCATGCTCAGTTGAGAGACTGATGGATCTGTCTTTGCCTCTCCAGGTCATTTATCAAATAAAGTATTGAATGTAGAGACTGTCCTGACCAAACCCCATGGTAACTGATAGCTCCAACCCTTTAATCTAAACTTCACCAAAGTGCATCAGCAGCAGAAAATAGACTCATTTAAAAAAATCAGCTTTTCTTGTCTCATGACCTAGAAAAAAAGGAACAATTCCAAAAACGAGGAGCAAAAAGGAAAAAGAAAAGAGCGAAGATCTAAACAGAGGAATTCTGTGATACTAGCCAGGCCCCAGTGTGTCTATCTTTTTTAACACCTAAACTGGATTATTATGCTCTAGAAATTTTTAAATTAATAGTTTTTTGGCTACACTGTGCATCATACAGGATCTTCATTCCCCAGGCAGGGATAAAACCCTCGCCCCTAGCAGCAGAAGCATGGAATCTTAAGTGCTGTACCACCGGGGAAGCCCCGATGTTCTTCTAATTTTAAATCTAGTTAAAATGCGTTTGTTTTCCCAAATTAATTTGCTTAAATCAGAAAGGTAAGAGCCTATTCATTGGAAAAGACCCTGATGCTGGGGAAGATTGAGGGCAGGAGGAGGAGGTTGGATGACATCATCGACTCAGTGGAGATCAATTTGAGCCATCTCTGGGAGATAGTGAAGGACAGGCAAGCCTGGTGTGCTGCAGTCCATGGGGTTGCAAAGAGTCAGACACGACCGGGCAACCGAACAACAACAAAATCAGAAAGGTGGACGTAGTGACAGAAGTTAAAGGAAATTGTTAAGGAATTGAATGGATCAGATGAGATGCTGAACACAGAAAAGGGATTTATTTATCCATTCACTTATTCAAGAAAGATTCCTCAACTCCCATAGCCATTTGATGGAACGAACGTGAACAAACTCTGACCTTGTGGCGCTTACCTTCCGGAGGCAGAAGGATGAGAAAATAGTGGCAAGTTGTAACGCTTCGTGTCCTTGGGTAGCAATAAACTCAGTGGGGAAAAATAAAGGCAGTGAAGGTCTGGAGTGGAGGCGTGGGAATCAGAGAGAGCAATGTTTCACGTTGGGAGTGTTATTTGTTGTCCACCAAGAGGGTGATGGAGTTAGAGCCATTGCAAATTTAATAGGTGAGCAAAAACAAACGATGTCTTAATCCCAGTGATGTCAGTGAAACTGACCTTGAGTGCCATATCATTTTGATTTTTATTCTAGTCAGAGTTAGTTGATTCCCTCCCCCCACTATTTTCCCTTTTGCTAGCAGTGTTTGATTTTCACACTTACTTTGTATAGCATGCATGCGTGCTGACTTGCTTCAGTCGTGTCCAACTCTTGTTGACCCTGTGGACCATAGTGCCCAGGCTGCCATGTCTGTGGGATTCTCCAGGCAAGAATACTGGAGTGGGTTGCCATGCCCTCCTCCACAGAATCTTCCCAACCCAGGGATCAAACCTACGTCTCTTATGTCTCTTGCATTGGCAGGGGGTTCTTTGCCACTAGCACCACCTGGGAAGCCCAACTTTGTATAGCAGGAACTATGAAAATGTTTATGTCCTTTGACCCCTAATACAGTGATTCTGATGCCCTCTTTTTCATAGTCAGTATTTTGTGACACCCCCTTTTCTATCCTGAAATGAAGTCATGGGTAATATCTATCTAGAGATATGATTTCAAGAATTCAAGACAATACTTCAAAGAAACAAAAGGAATGGTAATAAGCATGACTATATAGTAAGACACTGGCTTCCCTGGGAGCTCAGCTGGTAAAGAATCTGCCTACAATGCAGGAGACCCTGGTTCGATTCCTGGGTCGGGAAGATCTGCTGGGGAAGGGATAGGCTACCCACTCCAGTATTCTTGGGCTTTGCTGCTGACTCCACTGGTAAAGAATCCACCTGCAGTGCAGGAGACCTGGGTTCAATCCCTGGGTTGGGAAGATCCCCTGGAGAAGGGAATGGCTACCCACTCCAGTATTCTGGCCTAGAGAATTCCATGGACTATACAGTTCATGGGGTCACAAAGAGTCAGACACGACTGAGCGACTTTCAAATATGTATATAGTAAGACATGGGCTCCCCAAGTGACTCAGTGGGTAAAAAATCCATCTTCAATTCAGGGGAGTCGGCTTCACCGGGAGAAGGGAATGGCAACCTACTCCAGTATTCTTGCCTGAAAATTCCCATGGACAGAGGAGGCTGATGGGCTACAGTCCATGAGGTCGCAAAGAGTCTGATGCCACTGAGCACAAAAGTTTGCTGGAAGCCACTGGACCGTATCTGGCTGCAGCAGTTAAGAACACCCTGGTGTTTGTTACATTTTTCACAAGTGGCTGACAAATGGTTTATACTGTGTGCAGGTTGTGGTTCGGGAACTGCTGGCTCAGTACACTAAGCGGTGTGAAGAAAGACCGGTCTCCAGCTTGCTCCGAAACTGGGCGGAATCAGGGAGTGACAGGCTGAGAACCAGGTATGTGATCACGCAGGCTGCCGCCATCCTTGACCTGGAGTCTTATTCTTGAGCCTGAGTATACAGAGCCTTGTACAGTTCACACTTGTTTAAATGTAGATTATTGATATAAAATAGATAATCAACAAGGACCTAGTGAATAGCACAGGGAACTCTGCTCAATATTCTGTAATAACCTATATGGGAAAAGAACCTGAAAAAGAACTAAACACTTTGCTGTACACCTGAAACTGAAACAACATTGTACATCAACCTTGTGCATGCTTGCTCAGTCGTGCCCGACTCCACGACCGCATGGACTGTAGCCCGCCAGGCTCCTCTGTCCATGGGATTTCCCAGTCCAGAATACTGGAGTGGGGTGCCATTCCTGCTCCAGGGGATCTTCCCGACCCAGGGATTGAACCCATATCTTCTGTGTTTAAAAAAATACTGATACAAGCCTATGTTCGGTACAGGATACGGGATGCTTGGAACTGGTGCACAGGGATGAGTCAGAGAGATGATGTGGGGTGGGAGGTGGGAGGGGGATTCGGGATTGGGAGCTAATATACACCCATGGTGGATTCATGTCAATGTATGGCAAAACCAATACGGTATTGTAAAGTAAAATAAAGTAAAATAAAATTTAAAAAAAAAAAATTAAAAAAAAAATAAAAAATAAAAAAATAAAAAAATACTGATATGTGGAAACATATATATGAATATGTAATTTCATGCACCTGTGACCCAACTTAAGGACCAGAAGACTGCTCATTCTGTTCCTTCTACGTGTGTTCCTTCTTTTTAGCATGCCCACTGTGGCAAGGACTTTACAGGTTGTTGTTATTTCCATTTCACAGATGAGGAAACAGACACAGAGGTTAAGCATTTTGCCTAAGATTACATGCCAGTGGGTGACGAAGCTAGAGTTTGAATCCAGACAGTTGGGCTCCAGGATCCATGCTTTGGGTTGTTTTCACGGATCTTTCGTGTTATCTATAAGCTTGATAAATAAGGTGTAATGTGTGTGGTATTCTGTAGCTTCCTGTTTTCACTCAATATTTCGTTTCTTAGGTTCATCCAATTTATCATGTGTGGCTGAAGAGCTTCTGTCTCTGCTCATAATATTTGATCATGTCTGTGCTACAAGTTACTTGTGCTTTCTAATCTCCAGTATCAGTGGGTATTTGGGTTGTATTTTTGATATCTTGCACAATACTCTTATGAAAAATCTTGTATATGTTTTCTGCGGAACGTGGGCAAGAATTTCTACAGGGCTTTCAAATTTAGTTGCCATGACTCAGAGTGAGAAATACGTTTTATGTCACCATGGACACCCACACACCCATAGAGTCCCCTACCCTTCCTCCCCACCACAGACACAGATGAAACAAACATGCCATGAAACAATGCTCATCCTATTACTCGTAATGTTCTCTGATGTTTTTTAATTTTGTTTTTTTAAAATACTGATCTCAATCAGTTAAACTGATTTCATGTGCCGTTTTAGCGATTTTCAATCTGTTGCCTGAAAAAACACTCCTTAATAGTGTATATTACCCAGGTGTGAAATTACTGTGTTGTGGGTATGCCAGTGTTGAACTTTACTAGATCATGCCGATTTATTTTTCAAAGTGACTGCATGCATTTTTTATCCCCACCAACAACCTGTGTCTTATGAAACCAACATTTGGCATTGTCAGATTTAATTTTTGCCAGTATAAGATAAAGATCTCACACTGTGGCTTTTAAAAATTATTTTATTTTTAATTGGAGGATAATTACTTGACAGTATTGTGATGGTTTCTGCCATACATCAACATGAATCAGCTGTAGGTATACATAACCTCCCTCTTAAACACCCCCCCACCTTCCTCCCCACCCCCAACCCCTCTCGGGTGTCACAGAGCACCAGCCTTGGATTCCCTGTGTCATAGAGCAAACTCCCACTGGCTGTATACTTTCCATCTGGCAATGTATATGTTTCAGTGTACTCTCTCAAATCGTCCCACCTTCTTTCTCCCCGACTGTATGCAAGTCTGTTCTCTCTGTCTGCATCTTTGCTGCTGCCCTGTAGATAGGTTCATCAGTATCATCTTTCTAGATTCCATATATATATATATATGTATGTATATGGGTTAATATAGCATATCTGGCTTTCTCTTTCTGACTTACTTCACTTCGTGTAATAGGCTCTAGGTTTGTCCACCTCATTAGAATCTAGCTAGATATTTACTTTTATTTCTTTATTTGACTGCACCGGGTCTTGGTTGCAGCATGCAGGATCTTTAGTTGGGGCATTTGGGATCTAGTTCCCTGACTCAGGATTGAACCCGAGCCCCCTGAATTGAGAGCATGGAGTCTTAGCCGCTGAACCACCAGAGAAGTCCCTCACTAGGGCTTGAAAATTGCATTTTTCTTCTTATTATTATAGTTGAGCATGCTTTCACATTCTCTTTCCCATTTGTACTTCTTCTTATGTGAAATGCTGGTCATACATTTTGTCAGTTTTTCTGTTTTTGTCTTGTTTGGTCTTGGTGATGATTTTCAGATGTTACAGCTATCTTCTCCAGGTTTGTGGCTTGCCTTTTGTTTTCTTTATGATGTCTTTGATTAACATAAATTCTTCAATTACAGTTGAATTTATTAATCTTTTCTTTTATATCCCACACTTCCTGTATCTTATCTACTTTGTGAAATACATATGTTTTAATATTGTTGAGAGTTTGAGAGTTTCCCCTTTCGCCTTGAATTCTTGAATCCATTAGAAACTTCTGTCCGTGGTGTGAGGAAGGGATTTAATTTCATTTTCTTTCTCCTGTGGGGATTGTCAGTTTTTCCAGCCCCATTTTCTGAGTTCTCTGCCTCTCCCTAGTGATCTGGAATGCCCCTGCTGGCATTCATTAAACTTTGACATATGTGGAAGTCCATTTGTTCCTAGTCTGCTTGTGTGCTCTTTTTTAAGTGGGTTAGTTAGTTTGGCTGCTCCGGGTCTCAGGGCAGCCTGCAGGATCCTTGATCTTCAGGGCAGCCTGCAGGATCTTTGATCATCAGTGCAGCACTCAGGATCTTTTTGGTTGTGAGTGCAGACTCTTATTATGTGGCACACGGGACCTAGTTCTCTGACTGGGGGTCGGATCCGGGCCCCCTGCACTGGCAGCGTGGACTCATAGCCACTAGACCACCAGGGAAGTCCCTGTTTGTATATTCGGAATCTAACAAAACACTGTCTCAATTCCACTAGATTTATAATGGTGTAATAGTATTATGTGGTACACATTACATATGCTACTATTATATCTAAAATATAATTCAAAATTGTGGTGGCTATTCTGGGTCTTTTGTACATCCTTACAAGTGTGAGAGTTAGTTTGTCAAATTCCTCCCAAAAAAAAGAAAGGAAGAAAAGAACATACATACAGCAAAAGGACAAATATTATAGGGTTGCACTTATATGAAGTATTATCTGCGGTAGTCAAGTTCGGAGAGACAGACAGTAGAATAGTAGGGCTTCCCTGTGGTCCGGTGGTTAAGACCTTTCAATGCAGGGGATGAGAGTTTGCTCTCTAGTTGGGGAGCTAAGACCCCACCTGCCTAGCAACCCTAAAATCCAAACATAAAACAGAAGCAATATTGTAACAAATTCAATGAAGACTTTCAAAAAGGACTCAGGTTAAGGGGAAAAAAATCTTTAAAAAAAAAGATGGAACCCCACTCCAGTACTCTTGCCTGGAAAATCCCATGGACGGAGGAGCCTGGTGGGCTGCAGTCCATGGGTCACTGGGAGTTGGACACGATTGAGCGACTTCACTTTCAGTTTTCACTTTCATTCATTGGAGAAGGAAATGGCAACCCACTCCAGTGTTCTTACCTGGAGAATCCCAGGGACGGGGGAGCCTGTTGGGTTGCCATCTATGGGGTCACACAGAGTCGGACACGACTGAAGCGACTTAGCAGCAGCAGCAGCAGCAGCAGCAGAACAGTGGTTGCCAGGGGCCAGTAGGAGGAGGAAATGGGGCATAGTGTTCACTGACTGCAGAATTTCAGTTTGGGAAAATGAAAAAGATTTGAAGATGAGTAATAGTAATGGTTGCATGATAATGTGAACGTATTTAATGCTGCTGAACTATACCCTTAAAAATGGTTAAGGTGGCAGATTTTATGTTATGTTTATTTTTCCACAGTTTTTTAAAAATCTACTGGAATTTTCTTTGGAAGTGTATTAAATCTATAGATTTGCAGAAAAATTGACATGCTTGTAAAACTGAACTTCCTCTCAAAGATTTTAACCTCCCAAGTGTCTTCCAGAGTTTTATAATTTCTTTCCAACATAGTACAACTTTGGACAGATTTATTACTGGGTCCTTTATAATTTTGTTGTTGCCATAAAAAGAACATTTTTTAAATTATGTTTTTTTGTTCTTGATTTATTATACACACTGTTGACTTTTGTATATAAACCTGACCATAAAAAATGTCATTTAAATGTGCTGATAGATTCTTTGGATTTCCATAGACAGTCATACCATCTGTAAATAGTAAATTTTATTCCTTCTTTTCCAGTTATTGCTTCTTTTGTTTGTTTTTGTGAGAAGGTGCCCTATTCCTGATTTTTAAAAGAATTAGTTTGATATTTCACTGTTAAGAATACATTTGCTAAAGTGTTTGATAGGCATACTTTACCTCCTAAGGAAGCTCCATTTACTTTTATTTTTAGCATGTTTTTATCATTGTTTGATGATGAATTTTACTGCAAATGATTTTTTGTCTATTAAATTATCTTGTTATTTCTTCTTAATCTGTTTTGATAAATAACACTTGTGTGCTTAAGAAACACTTGGTGTTGTCATATTGTATTATTATCCTGGGTTTGACTTGTTAGTATTATTTTTAGGGTTTTTGTGTACTTATTAGCTTATTGTTTTCCTTTCTCATACTTCCCTGATTGGATTTATATCAAGTTTTCCTGGCCACAGAAGTTATTTTGGGAGTAGTTTCTTATTCTGTAGAAGAATCTGAGAAGCTATTTGAAAACTATCTGGGTCTGGGTAATATTTAAACAATTGATTCAATTAGTTTAATTGTTTAAAGACCATTTAGGCTTTCTCTTCTTCTGCCAGTTTTGGTAAATGATATTTTTCTAGGAATTTGTCTGTTTGATTTCAGATTTACTGGCCTAAGGTTTATCATGTTGCTGTTGTTTAGTCTCTCAGTCATGTCCAGCTCTTTGCGATCACATGGACTGCAGCCTGCCACACTCCTCTGCTTATAGGGTTGTCCGGGCAAGAATACCGGGGTGGGTTGCCATTTCCTTCTCCAGTAAGGTTTATCAATCATACTATTCTCTAATTATCCTTTTAACTTCTGCTCGATCGGTAGTTCAGTTCAGTTCAGTTGCTCAGTTGTGTCTGACTCTTTGTGACCCTATGGACTGCAGCATGCCCGGCTTCCTTGTCCATTACCAACTCCTGGAGCTTACTCAAACTCATGTCCATCAAGTTGGTGATGCCATCCAACCATCTCATCCTCTGTCGTCCCCTTCTCCTCCCATCTTCAATCTTTCCCAGCATCAAGGTCTTTTTCAAATGGGTCAGTTCTTCGCATCAGGTAGCTAAAGTATCAGAGTTTCAGTTTCAGCATCAGTCCTTCCAATGAATATTCAGGACTAATTTCCTTTAGGATGGACTGGTTGGATCTCCTTGCTGTCCAAAGGACTCTCAAGAGTCTTCTCCAACACCACAGTTCAAAAGCATCAGTTCTTCAGCGCTCAGCTTTCTTTATAGTCCAACTCTTACGTCCATACATGACTCCTGGAAAAACTAAAGCTTTAACTAGATGGACCTTTGTTGGTAAAGTAATGTCTCTGCTTTTGTCTAGGTTGGTCATAACTTTTCTTCCAAGGAGCAAGCGTCTTTTAATTTCATGGCTGCAGTCACCATCTGCAGTGATTTTGGAGCTCCGCAAAATAAAGTCTGTCACTGTTTCCATTATTTCCCCATCTATTTGCCATGAAGTGGTAGGACCAGATGCCATGATCTTAGTGTTCTGAATGTTGAGTTTTAAGCCAGCTTTTTCACTCTCTTTCACTTTCATCAAGAGGCTCTTTAGATCTGTAGTTAGGTCCCAGTTTTCATTCTTAAAATTATTTATTGTGATTTTTTTCCTCTCCTTTATTGTTATTGTTTAATCTCACCAGATGTTTGTCTAATTTATTATTTTTTTTCAAATGACCAACTTTTCTCTTTGTTGATCCTCTGACATACATTTGCTTTTACTTCACTGATTTATGCTCATAAATGTATTATCTTCTTTGTTCTACTTCTGAGGGGCTTATTGTGCTTTTTTCTTTTGTGTATTTTTTAAATTATCATTTTTATTTGGAGGAAGACTTTGGTCTTTGTAACCCAAATAAACTAATTTTCAAGCAACTATTCATTAAAAAGTATACGCTTACAATCCTGATGAGACAGGGGAAACACAGTAAATGATAGCATGGGACTTTGGGGGCTTTCCAGGTGATGTTAGTGGTAAAGAATCCACCTGTCAATGCAGGAGATGCAAGAGACTTGGGTTCAATCCTGGGGGAGGTCATGGCAACCCACTCCAGTATTCTTGCCTGGAGAATCCCACGGACAGAAGAGCTGGCGGGCTACATCCATGGGGTCGCAAAGAGTCGGACAGTACTGAAGCAACTTAGCAGGCACACACACACATCTGAGACTTTTCACATTGTTGGCATGAATCTGTCCTTTTTCTCTTGTTTTGTAAGCTACTGCTCATGTTCCTATTTATTCAAACTGTAGGCTGTCTTAAAGCTGGAAATCGCAGCTCCCATATCCGAAGATTGTTTCACTTAAATCTCTCTGTTTGTGGGTATTTTTTTAACCTTTTAATTTTATATAATTTTCTTTGATTTTATTTCAATTTGCACACTCTACAAAGTTAGTAAGTCTTTTTAACATTTCTATGGGCCTCCCAGTTGGTGCTAGTGATAAAGAATCTACCTGCCAATGCAGGAGATGCAGGTTCGATCTCTGGGTCGGGAAGATCCCCTGGAAGAGGAGATGGCAACCCACTCCAGTATTCTTGCCTGGAGAATCCCATGGACAGAGGAACCTGGTGGGCTACAGTCCATGGGGCCACAGAGTCAGACTTGACTGTGGCTGAGAACACAGCCCTGAATGGGCATTTTATAGAGCTGATAGTTTCCCTCACAATTTATTAGCTGGAAAATTTAGAACATATAAGTTGAAGGAACAGTACAATTCCCACCAGAACGAGTTCCATCCATTCAGGAAACAAGTTCCCCATCTACCTACATACCATCTGCCCCTCCATTTCTCTTCCAGATAGCAGAACAGGGGTGTTTCCATCATTTCAAAAGAAAAACAGATTCTCACCCATATGCAAATCTATATTCCTAGCAAATCTTCCAAGATAGTCTTGAGATGTGCCAAAGGCAGTATTCCAAGTGTAAATGTTTGGAAAGTTCCAGTCCATTTATTTTTGTCTCGGTTGTTACCCTCCAAAACAGTACACTCCTCTCTCCCACACATCCAGGTTTTACTGGTTCAGTCTGGCTGCATTTTTCTCCTTATCTTTCATCCCCAAACCTTACTCACTCTCACTTTTATGTATATTAAGAAAAACCTTTGTCATCCAACGCATCTCCATGCACACACGTTGTACCAGGCACTACTTCAGGTGTTGATGATACAGCAGTAACCTTGGGTTCTCAGCTTTCAGGGAACTTTGATGCAGGTAAAGCGGTTGGATGGCAGTCATACTGACAACTCACAAGAGAAGTGAGCAGATGGGAACACGAGGAACGATGGTCCCTGAAATCCCTCCAAGTAGGCGACCGTCTGTATGGACTCCCAGAGGCTACCCTTCATTTGGGCTGCGGGAGGAGTCAGCCATGGTACTGGGAAGACCCCATGAGACTAGGTGAGGAGGGCAGGGCTCGGCTCTGATTGGGGCTGAACTTCCTTCTGCAAACAGCTCCATCTGCCCTTTCGTGTGCCAGTGCGTGCTGCCCCTTGCCCTCCCCTAAGGGACTGCCACCGGGCCCCTCACTGCTCTCATCGCCCCATGGATGCCTCGGAGGATGTGGGGAAAATCAAGGAAAAATTGAGTTTGAGGAAAATCAAGTCTCTGCACTGTACTTGAATGTTGTGTCACTTATATTATGAACATTTTCAAATACTCATGAGAATTGAAATAATTTTAGGGAGCATTCACATACCCACCATAGAATCAACTAGTAACATGTGACTGTGCTGACTATACCACATATATATCCATGTGTCAAGCCCTCAATCCATCCTTCAATTCACCTTTTTTCTCTGATGCATTTCAAAGTAAACTACAGACATTAGCATCCTTCTGAATAATTTGGAATGGACATTTGGTATTTGGTTACAGTTTTAAATTTCAGTGTTTGGTTACAGTTTTTTCTGCTTATGCAGAAGTTACATGGGGCTTCCCTGGTGGCTCAGCAGTAAAAAATCTGCCTGCAGTGCAGGAGACCTGGGTGCGAACCCTGGGTCAGGAAGATCCCCTGGAGAAGGGAATGGCTACCCACTCAGTATTCTTGCCTGGAAAACTCCATGGACAGAGGAGCCTGGTGGGCTACAGTCCATGGGGTCACAAAGAGTTGGACACCACTGAGCAACTAACACTTTCTTTTTTTTTTAATTTTTAGTTTTACTTTATTTTGCTTTACAATACTGTATTGGTTTTGCCATACATTGACATGAATCAGCCACGGGTGTACATGAGTTCCCAATCCTGAACCCCTCTCCCACCTCCCACCCCATATCATCTCTCTGGATCATCCCCGTGCACCAGCCCCAAGCATCCTGTATCCTATATCGAATATAGACTGGTGATTCGTTTCTTACCTGATAGTATGCATGTTTCAATGCCATTCACCCAAATCATCCCACCCTCTCCCTCTCCCACAGAGTCTAAAAGTCCATTCTATACATCTGTGTCTCTTTTGCTGTCTCGCATACAGGGTTATCATTACCATCTTTCTAAATTCCATATATATGCATTTGTATACTGTACTGGTATTTTTCTTTCTGGCTTACTTCACTCTGTAGAATAGGCTCCAGTTTCATCCACCTCATTAGAACTGATTCAATGTATTCTTTTTAATGGCTGAGTAATACTCCATTGTGTATATGTACCACAGCTTTCTTATCCATTCATCTGCTAATGGACATCTAGGTTGTTTCCATGTCCTGGCTATTATAAACAGTGCTGCGATGAACATTGGGGTACATGTGTCTCTTTCAATTCTGGTTTCCTCAGTGTATATGCCCAGCAGTGGGATTGCTGGGTCATAAGGCAGTTCTATTTGCAATTTTTTAAGGAATCTCCACACTGTTCTCCATAGTGGCTGTACTAGTTTGTATTCCCACCAACAGTGTAAGAGGGTTCCCTTTTCTCCACACCCTCTCCAGCATTTATTGCTTGTAGACTTTTGGATTGTAGCCATTCTGACTGGTGTGAAATGGTACCTCATTGTGGTCTTGATTTGCATTTCTCTGATAATGAGTGATGTTGAGCATCTTTTCATGTGTTTGTTAGCCA